>CAHIKZ030005063.1:4040000-4190000 GCA_903632075.3 Acanthosepion pharaonis
CCTTATCCTAATAATCTTATATCCCTTCAAGATAAGTATCATTTGTTATCTATCCCCATTATCGTTATAATCTAACTCTTCCAAGTCATAGATCACTTGTTATCTATCTCCCTTATTGACATAATCTTAAACTCTTTAGTTCGAGAATCACTTGTTATCTATCTCCCTTGACATAATCTTCCTACCAGCTGTTCTTTTACAAAGACATGAATAAATTATGAATTATCTACGTTCAAGGACATGTCAATGCCTTCGCTTACATTAACAAAGAACCCTAGCGTCTCTTAGATTCCCAGTTTTGCATTTTTCATGCAACTGTGACAATAATACGCTCCCATACCTCGAGATCTTAGCTACTAATCAAAGTACTATTTGAAAGCCAGTGTAGATATTTTGATTTGTTCTATTACGGAATTTGAATAAGAAACCTTTTCAAAAATTTAATAACCTCCGAGATCAGATTTTATCTTTTCAGAATCTTAACGGAACAAAGAACTCATTCACTTCCTTTGATTATTGATATGTCCTATTGAACTATCATTCTGTTAATACCCCAAATATTTTGTTTGTCGGTAACGTGATAGCATCAACCTTTTCAGTGTATCCCGTGGGTAGACTTTCCAGACAATATTTATTGTACCATTAAACTTTGCTGTAAATTCTTGTGTAAATCTGGGGATCTTTACCTACAAGATATTAAGTTGGCCAGAAATTACTGACTTACTCAGAAGGCAGAAAAAAACAATAAAATTTTATGGAGCAACACCAACATTTATTCCTCAAAATAACGTCCATCATTCTCGACGATCTTCTGCCAGCGATCAGCCAGCATCTGAATCGCTGTCTTTAAATCAAAAAGCTTCCTTCATCAAAAGTATCGAATCTCTAGTCACGGAGGAATTGTCCAGACATAGGTCATAGTCACTCGGAGCAGCATCGGGATTGAATGATGGATGTGGAAGAGTCTCAACACCGTTCATCTGTATAAAGGACTCATTAGTAACATGGCAGTGTGTGGCTTTGCATTGTACTACTGAAACATAGCTCGACCTTGATTGATCAAAGCAGTGTTAGGATACACCTTCTTTAGTTTGTCGTAAACGCGTTTTGGCTGCTGAAAATTGATGTTAGCGTTGATGGCGCGACTGTTAAACAGTATGATTACTTTTCATAACAAATTAACATTAATTCTATTGAAAACTCTATACATATAACAATAAATCTTTCAAATAATTATACGCAAAGCAATATGATTGTACGATATGAAGAAGATATGGAGAAGGCAAATTTATATCTACAGAAAAGTAACTGATAATAGGTTTTATCCAGATAACTACACACACACAATAGACATTTAAGAGTGGGGACTATATAAAAATTGGACTTGAATCTATTATCGTTGTACGGACAATTATAGATACAAGATTAAAACTCCATATGTGTAAATGTTTTTGTTTATTCAACTCTGGACTTACCGTCCTGGGTATGACGATAAATTACATCCGCGTCCTGGGTAAGACGATAAACTACGTCCAACAGCAATACCTCTGATCAGGAGGTTTTGAGGAACGTGTAGCCACCTCTTAATTGCTGGCGTTCTTAGGTCCACCCTGACCCCGGGTGGTAGCACTGTTAGGGTCCCAGCTATGGGCAAACAGTTGACACGCACACTTGGGTAAAAATAGGTTTTAATACCAGAAATAGTTTGTAATAAAAAAGTATTACCATCAATAATTTTTGAAGGAAAAATTATTATCATCAATACTTAAAAAAAAAAGTACCAGCAATACAAACAGCTATATATTCTTTGAAAAAATATAACCAACTATAGATTCTTTAAGAAAAAATATTCCCAGAAATAGATTTTTGAAGAAAAACATATTACCAGCAATAAAAATTTTGTCGGCATTAAATAACCCATTGAGGTTGATATGCCGTAAAACAAAACAAACCAAACCAATAGATAGATAGATAGATAGATAGATAGATAGTTAGATAGATAGATAGATAGATAGATAAAAACATTACCATCAATAAAAATTTTGTCGGCATTAAATAACCCATTGAGGATGATATGCCGTAAACCAAACCAAACCAAACCAACTCTGGACTTGGTTAATTAATATCGGTGATTGGGTATGCAGCCTTTAAATTTTTCTCCAAACGTGGATTCAGCTACTCTCATGGATAACGTACTCTCACCCCCACCTTTGTCATCGCAGCCTGATCGACCACCTGTTTACATGCCGAAGGTCGACATCCTGGTAGGCACGAATCCGCACCTGGTAGATTGGTCCTCTTCTAGGACCACCCGCTGATGCATATGATTTCTCTAGTTTGACACTGAGTGCTAAGTATATTCTGGCATCATCTGAAGTCACATACTAAGTATGAAATGTATGCGTGAAGACAGTTAATAAGTTTATATCGTCTGATAGGAGAGACAAACTAGGAAGAATAGGATACGTGCAATGTTCAAATAAAAAAAAGGACTTATGGTGCTCGGTCCCACTCAGCATTAAATTTTCTTTATTCTGTATGTCAGAGTTTACGTGTCTAGCTATATTTTAGCTATATTTTAGGATTGAATCCCTGGTAATCTTTTTTTAAATCTTAGCTTACACATTCCGTTGTTTAACTCCACCCAGAGATATCAGCAGGTAGGAAAGGAGAAAAATGTCCTCTAATAGTCGGGGTTAGATGAAAATATCTGAAACTGGTTCTTTTCAAGAGACTGTTTTTCTGGCAGATAAACTCGAGGGATGCTTGATTTTAGAGACAATCATTTAGGTGCGTGGTGTTAGGAGAGTGTAACATAGAATAGGAAATCAAACTGTTGATGATCAGAAATTCCATAAAATCAAGAAAAATTGGAATCAAAAGATAGATAGATAGACAGATAGAGAGATAGATAGAAGGAATTAAGTAGATAGAGAGAAATAAAGACTGACAGATAGATAGAGAGAAAGGGGGAGAGAGAGAAATAAATAGCGATAAGGACTGAGATAGATAGATAGATAGATAGATAGATAGATAGATAGATAGATAAGAAATTAAATATATAGAGAGAGATACGGACTGAGATAGATAGATAGATAGATAGATAGATAGATACTATAAAGATATAAGCATATGCGTAATTAACAAAATTCATATTGATATATGACTGAAAACTTTGTTTACGCACAGGCTTGACACATTTTAACGATATCTAAAAAAGAAACATTACAATATATGGCTCAGTCCTCAGGATATTGAACATTGCATTCAACAAAATCAACGGTGACCTGTAATTCACTGGAATTACAACTGTTTTATATATATATATATATATATATATATATATATATATATATATATATATATATATGTATATACATATATATATATATATCTGTATATTATGAGAAAGAAGGGAGAAGAGGAGGAGGATAAAAGGCATTTAAATATATAACTTTTACACAACAATTGATTATATACCATTTTAGCAACGTCTTTAGCTTTTCTCTCTGCAATAAAAAATGGCATTATGCTAATATCAATTAAACTAGTCATTCATTCGTAAATTAGCTAAACTAAATACATTGAACTATTTATTTCCACGTACTACAAAAGATATGTGTTTTTTCCCCCTAAAAGATGCTGGCAACCATGCGTAAATTAAAAATCTCTCGCTTCGCCCAGATAATAATAAGGTAATCAACAAATCTATTTCTTTTTTTACTTAAGTTATATAATATTTGTTGAATTATCAATATCGCAAAACAGCATCACAACTTACAAGGCTGCGTTTTTCCCATTATTACCAAGGCCAAAATGGAGCGAAAATTGTGATTTTCGAATGATGAACTAACATTTCAACCCTCGGGTCTTCAGGCAAAGATTGGTAAATGTTTCTACTGTCGAAAATAATGTTTATTTGCCAGGTGTGGGCAAAACTTCATAGCAATGTATTTTCTGCGTATAAAACGAGAATGAATAAGGCAGTTGTAAAGAAATATTTCACTATAAAAATGTGTACCCGCCGGAAATTTTGGAGACACTCCATACATTAATATAAATTTTGAAATTGATTAAGTCCGACAATTATTTAAAATATTATCTGTTTTTACGTAATTTTAATACATACAATTTATTTAAGCAAATGCTCTGCTCTTTAAATAAACAGTATTAATTACATTTACCGATCTGAATTTTCTAGAAATTTCGTAGAAAATATGCGTTCTCCGACAGGAATCGAACCTGTGTCTTATACGGAACCGTTAATGGATCTGATGTGCTATACCACTCAGCTACATGAGATTTGTTTTTTATAAGCAGTAATTTGGACTTTACTAACCAGACGTTTCTCTGTACCTAGGTGGTATAGCACGTCAGATCAATTTATAGTTCCGTATTGAACACATGCTTCTATGAAATTTCTCGAGCATTCAGGCCATTAAATGTAATTAATACTGCTTATTTAAAAAATCAGAGCATTTACTTAAATAAATTTTATCTTTTAATATAACGTAAAAACAGAAAAAATATATATATATATATATATATATATATATATATATATATATATATATATATATATATATATATATATATATATATATATAGTATAGTAATATAGTTTGAAGATGTGCTATATTTATGGGATAAAGTGCTCAGTATCAGAGATAGAGCGTATGTAAATATAAATATAAAAGTGAACATTGAAGGCAAGACTCAGAGACGATTGGCTGTTTCATGCTGGACTCAATCGTCAGGCCTTATATATATATATATATATATATATATATATATATATATATATATAACATAAAATATTTAGAAAACCTACCTTCCTGCTACCACAGTCTCTACAAAGTACCGCCAGACCGTAAAATAATTTTACTGCATGACGGTACCTAATTGGTAGAAACCTAAGGTATCAAGAAGTCTACTGTTCTAAATATTTTCTGTTTTAAATTGCTTTACATGTTCGTCTAGTTTAATTGTATTGAGCGCTTTTTTAATTAATTTAACCTTTTTTGACAAATATATAGTGGGTACTCTTATTTGAAATAAAAGTCACATTTTTAATTTTATTTTATGCACTATTTGAAATAATAAAAATGTCGTATTAAAATAACTCCATTAATTCTTTATACATTGCTCACTCTTTCTCTCTCTCCCTGTCTATCTATCTACCTACACACACACACACACACACACACACACACACAACACATATATATATATATATATATATATATATATATATATATATAGTGTCATCCACAGACAGACTGTTTCAGTGTATCACAGCTCATCAGTGTGGATAGACGTCCGGCTGCCTCTAGCTAGGATCGAAACCCGAATGAATTGTTCTTGTTCTTCTTGTAACGGCATTCACCCGAGGTGGGTTGAGCCGGCTCCAATATTGGAGTTTCATGGGAATTTGGAATTCACAAGCGGTCCCCAAACCCACATGTATAGCACATGAGATTTGATTATAGTGGTGAAGGTTTCGTGCAGGACCATCCACACTTTTTGAAGGGCCGATTACAGAGACCTGGTGCAAGGTCCCCAAAGGATAAGCAGGTTTTGAATTCAGAATTTTCCTTCCCCTAGGCTATAGAACCCAATCTGTCCTGCTATTTACCCATAGCTGGAGGGAGAAGAGGATTCACACCTTTCCCAAGGGTATTAGCACGTTAGGGAATGTAATGGATTCGACTGGAATACGAACTCGGCTCTCCGATTCCTCAATCCAAGCCGCTATCCGTGCCTCCTCGAATGAATTGGCATATGAAATGATTGATACAAAATGTTTAACAAACTATGTAAGACGGAATTTGGGAAAACCAGAACTTAAACGCATTATTCTATTGTCTACGTTTCACACAGTAAGGGCATCTTCAGAACAAGTGAACAAAAAAATTAATGAAAAAATGGCTGCCAATTAGAACCGGTAAGGCTAATTTGAAATATTTTAATAAGTAGTAAAATTTCGAAATAATGTCTGTGAAAAATCAATGGGATTTGTACGTAGGAAAACGCTAAAATAAAATGGAAAATTTGGTGATGTGATTTAGTAAAATAAAAGAAATTTATGCAGAAAAAATAATGCAGCGTATATGAAAATAGCGAATAACTATCATTCAAATTATAATTTCTGATAATATTATAGAATAGAAGAATAGGATTTAATTATTTTTTTTAAATATCAAAATTGTGGAATTAATTCATCATTAATCATCTAGAAGAATGATATCAATAATTCAATTCGATTAATAAAAAAAAACGAGTTTTATAGAAATGTCACGTTTTCTGGCTGAGATATTAAAGGAAATAATATTAAATAATATTACAGATAATAATATTAAAATAGATACTGTTTAAACCTCTCAATGGAAATTTAAATTATAAATTTTATTCAAATTAAAATAACTTTTCCTCATCTGATTAGAATGCTTGCTACCATAGTCATATTTGAAATATCATCTCCGTAAAATTAACTTTCACAAATATATGTTGATTTAGTGTCAGGTGAAATTTTTTGAGATTTTTTTTCCTTGTATTTTCTGCGGTTAATAAAATAGACTTTGGTTTAAATCTAATTAATCTAAATGAACCTATAGCTCATTTGTAAATACACTTAATGGTTAAAGTAGTTTTATATTCGCAAAAAGAAAGATATAGTAATAATATCTTTTGTACGTTTACTTGTTTGTCTGGTTAGTTTAATTTATTCATATGTGTTTTTTTTTTTCTGTCTACAAATTCTTACTTCACACATGCCACTCAGGCTATATCAAGCTGGTGGCGTTGCCCAAGAGCGAAATGGTACAAGATTTCTCCGACGTCTATAATTGGTAAACCACATATGATCTGAATTTCAAATGCCGACATTAGTAGAATTTTTTTTTATGGAAACACTGCAAAACATTCTGTCTCATGTTTGGTACATTTATGCGTTAGGAAGATCAAGAATTTCCATTTTCTCCATCGCTTTGCGAAACAGTCGTTCATCAAATCATGACTGTAATATTCTTGAAGCTTGTGGCGGAGGACAACGCATTGCGCATGCGGGAATTAAGGGATTCCAAGAACCAGGAATATAAAACTTGGCAAAAAGAAGAAATTATTTTCGACTTCTACACGTGCCTTTCATTGAAGAGATTGTGGAGACATGTAGATTTTGTATTTGCCCGCACACACGCACACAGACGCACGCACACATACACACTCATACACACCTGCAGATGCAAATTCACGCACAGATGCACAAGCTCACGCATACACACATACACATACATACATACACGGAGGCAGACACACACACACATATACATACACGCAGGCACACACACACATATACATACACGCAGGTACACATACACACATATACATACACGCAGGCACACACACACACACACACACACACACACACACACACACACACACAGATGTATATGTATATGAGTGGTTAGAACGTTCGCATTCTGACCATGAGACCCAGGTTCGAATCTCATCTTGGTCGATTTGTCAGGAAGGAGACTTCATGATGTTATCAGACTGGGGTGGGATCAATCCCCACATGCGGCACCTTTGGAAAGTGCCTGAAAACCATACCCACGAGTTGACACTTGTGAGCGAAATTGGGCAGACGGAATACTTGGGAGACGTCGAGAGCACGAAGTCACAAGTCATCGTTGAGAAGGCTTTGAGCGTGCTGGCCTTGTTTTAAATTGTTGCTCACGCTAGATAACACGCTCTTTCCCGCCAACCGTAACTAGCATGACAGTATAGTTTGCAGTATAAAGCACAGGTGGTCTCTGTGGGTGTTGAACAAACACAAATGCTCCAGAGCAAGCGTCTAGTAGACACATGTTCGGTTCTAGCTCACATGTTCAGTTCATGGTATCTTCAGCATCCTTCTATAGAACCAAATTTATATCGCTTCAATCACCTCATCATCTTTGAGTAGATCGTCCTGCACTCACTGCCATACAGGAGGAGAGAAGCTATCACGTGTCAGTTTAGTACTCTTTTCCTTGTCTCTAACTATTCTATTTCTTAGTACATTGATTAGCTTTTGCAATGCTGCACAAATGGATTTCAAAACAAAATCTCAGTATTTACCCTATTAAAATTGTTACCGAGTGATGCCAAAAGGGCAGATTCAACAAAGATTTTTATCAATGGTTTACGAATTCAGCCGTTGAGAAAAAAGTTTTATGTGTAGATGAGTTGACGTTTTTAGGATATACTGAAGCTGTCGTTCTAAGCTTGCTAATTATTTTACTAAACCTTATTTACACTATTTATATTCGAACTATTATTTCCATTTTTTGTTGTTCTAATCACAACGTTTCGACAGTTGTAAAAACAACTAAGATGAGGGCAATAGCCTGAATAATTTATATTAGTGTAAACAATCCCAGAAATTCAGTAGAGTTAAAATAGTGCTAGATGTAATAAAACGGAGTTATAAATTTAAATTATGTAACGATCAGTCTCTACTCAGCACCTGAGGATTGCGTTGTGCAGGAAACTCCGTGTTGTGCTACCGGTGAGGAAAAATGTATATACTATTAACACACACACACACAAACACACACACTGTTGTGGCGTCTTTCATCTAATTAGGCTATTGTGGACTCTTCCACTTACTATAAAGTTAGTAGGAAAGTAAGCCTCGGGGGGGGGAAGTAATATAGACTGAACGCTGGTCAACCGACACACACTCCCAAGCCATGTAAACACGTCTGCTGTATTTACTGTTCAATATACTATTTATCTGCAACCTCTTGTTTTGTTATTCCTTAACCAATATACTTGGTCACACACACACACACACACACACACATATATATATATATATGTATGTGTGCGTATCTGTGTCTGTGTCTGTGCGTGTGTCCTTACTCGCGCATGTGTATTTGTGTGTAATAAGGGGACATTGAAGTCAAAACCCAATGGCGACATTCCGTTTCATGCTTATACGCAAACGTCAGGCCATGAAACAGGCTGACTGTCACGCCGCAAGGTGTTGACTTCAATGTCCACTTTTATATTTTCATACGCTCTATACCTGGTATTCAGTACTTGTTACCTATAAATATAGCATACCTGAAATATATATAAATATATATATATATATATATATATATATATATATATATATATATATATATATATATATATATATGCTCTATACCTGATATTCAGTATTTTTAACCTATGAATATAGCATACCTAAAACTATGACAGTAGTTTTCAAATACATGTCTACGATCGTGAGTGCCATATTACATCGTTCGGAAATATGGTCTTCGTAATGATTCTTTTCGAGTTGCTACTCAAAGTGTTCGATAATGGTTTGAGCGTTAAGTCCACCTAAACCTTTCCCAATTTGATTAAAAAAAATGACAAATTTTGCTGATGACCTGGCGTTATCAGAGCAAGAATTTTATTTCATAAAAAACAAAATCTATATTAGCGTGACAAAACGTGATTCACGTTATATAACTGAACGCTTTATATTTAATGTAAGCGTAAGTTTTTCATATTACTAGTGAAACAATGAGAGATACTGAAACCATTAAAAAAGAAAAATATAAAAACAATTTATTTGAAATTAGCTAAAACTTTATACTTATAACAATGCAATTAGTCAAGTATTCAAACGCAGAACGTGAAGCACATTTGTCTCGTTAATGTAAATTTACTTCTTATGAAATAATATTCTTGATTATTAATTTCACACCATCAATGAAAATATCATAGTAAAAACTATGTTCAGGTAACGTAAAGCATGATAGACTTAGCTGCTAAGAAAGTCGCTTCACTATGTCGGGCGAGACAATTTTTCCTTTCCAGAATCTATCTTACATATCTATAAGTCTATTATTCATCCATGTTTATGATAATGCTGCCACATATGGTCCGGCGCCTCTGGTATTTAACATGAGCTACCTGATAAGATCCAAAGAAGAATCTGCAATATTATTGGTCTTGATCTGTCGGCTCAGCTCCAGTCACTTTTCTACCACTGTAAGCATGCCTCTCTTTGTCGTTTCTATAAATATTTTCAACATAATTGTTCGAATGAGCTATTCGCATTGGGGATTAGATTTAAATTTTTGTTTTATTCCCCTCCCCTCACATACGAAAAGTGTGGACTTCATAGAGATTCTGGTAAATTATGTTGGATGTAGTAAGAATGGTAAGAAAGAATGCGACTTTTTGGTGTAAGGAATATTTTTTAGGTCAGTGATTGTGGCTAGCTAAGTTTAATTATAAGACAGAACGTAACCAGCCTATTTTCTCTATTCCCCATTTTGGCCCTTTGCCATTTTTTTATAATTTCATTGCAAAATGAACATCGTTCTTCGCTATGGTTTCCTTTTATTTTTTATTTATTTTTTTTCAGCATTACGCCCCGGGCAAGGCGTGAAGCCACTAGGATGCAAAGGGTTGCAGTAGATTTGGAATGAGAGAAGATAGGAGTTAGGAGTGATAGAAGAAAGGATGAGGAAAGGGATAATGGATAGATCAAGGTAACTGGAAGTTTCGATTGACATTACATTTGAATAGTTGGAGATTATAGCTCTCAGGTAAACAATAATAGGGAACGGTGTTCCACGGGCGAGAGGTGGGAGGTATGAAGCTATTGGAGTAGAAGAGACGGCTACATTTAAAAGTTTCTACAGTGTAAGGGTGGAAGCGGGATGCCAGCCTCGTAGGGCGCTTGAATTCATGGAGTCTGGGAACCAGTGAAAGCAGCTGATCGGAGCAATTACCATGAAAGTATTTGTAGAAAAGACAGAGAGAGGCGACGGTGCGTCTGTGAGAGAGCAACTGCAGACGAGATGCCAGATCCGGGCCAATTATATTACATACCTGTCTCTGGATCTTGGCAAGAACTCCAAGGTAAACAGAAGGTGCACCAGACCATATATGGCAGCAATACTCCATGCAAGGGCGAATGGTTGATTTGTATATTTGAAGTATCGATTCCGAGGAGAAAAATTTCCTGGCGCGGCAAAGGGAGCCAACTTTCCTCGCGGTGGACGAAGCAATTGACTCAATGTATTTGTTCCATCTCAGGTCAGCAGTCAACATGAGACCGAGCAGACGCAGAGAGTTGCTCTCAAGAAGTTGACTATTAGACATTCTAATGGGGGTGGACAGAGAAGGATCTCTATGGTGTTTAATAGAGAGTAGTTTATTTTTTGAGGCGTTAAAGTTGACCAGCCAATTCTTGCCCCAATTAACAACCGATTGGAGGTCCATTTCAAGAAGAGCGGCCAGGTTAGTTTTGTCAGCGACACTAGATTTGTTTTTGAGGCAGGAGTAAATTTTACTGTCGCCCGCGTAGAGGTCAAATTGGGAATCTATGGCGTCAGGCTGTCCCAACTTTCTTTAATGTAATTCCCCCTCCCTTTCTGTGTTAGTAAACCTGAGATGTTAGTTCTCTGGCGGATGCGTGACACCTTTCGTTTTTCGAGTATGAGCTTTGTATTTGTGCTTGGATGAGTGTGTGTTTGAGTGAGAGATAGGACGACTGATTGTTTCATATTATTAAAGACCCACATTAATTTCGTCTAGTTAACTGATGTTTCTGCCAGAATTAAAGCATTGGGGTGGGTATTTTTATCACTATTTTATTTTGTTTCTTGTAAATCAGGCAGTTATGTCCCAGGCGTGAAACACGCTTAGGCGATCAAGTATCTTTCGATACATGACAGACGAGGCAGATTGTTTTTCCCGTAGTAGGTTGCCATTTCATTCTGCAGTAGACCAGAACCCAGTCTGTCCAGCTGTTTACCCATAGCATGGGCACCTCGACGTGGTGTAATAGTTAGAAAGATTTACTTTAGAAAGTTCAGTTACGACTGAGTAGTGAGTTCGATCCTCACTGGATACCCCATAATTTCGACCTTGTGCCACATCTGAGCTGCGCTTAGAAAATCACTATTTAACCATAGCTGGATGGAGCGGACGATGATTCATAGATTCCCGAAGGGTATTAAATCTATGTATAGGTTCGACTGGAATTCTAACTCGGCTGTCCGATTCCTCAATCCGAGCCGCTACCAATTACTTCTCCGTGCCTCCTTCTTGTAAATAGATTTTCATATTGTAAATATACATTGGGGTTTAGATTTTTAAATTGTTGTTTTATCCCCACAGACAAGAATTATTCTTATGGTGTCTAGTTAGGATTTCATGGAGATTCTAAGGTATTGTGATGAGTGTAGTAAGAATGATAATTATGAATGCTTTGTTTTGGTGTAAAGAATATTGTCGTATATTTGGGTCAGTAATTGTGGCGTGCTAAGTTTAATTATTAGACAGATGAAGACCACCCTTTCCCCATCTTGACCTTGGGCCACTTTTAGTATTCAGTACAAAATAAATATTGCTATGGTACCTAGAGGTTTTGAAGTAGCACAGGACTGACGTTGAGATCTTATCAATTTACAATTGAGCTGGCTAGATGTAGCCGTAAATTCTATGCTAACAGTTTCTTCTCTCTGAGTTTGTCTATATTTCTGAGATGAGGTATTATGTACAGTATTTACATTAGTCGGACTATTGTCCTCATCTTTGTCGCCATATTTGTCACAACGTTTCGGCCGTTGTACGCTCCGGCCTTCTTCAGATGGTTGGAATTTCGAACTGAACCCTTTATTTCGATCGCTGGGGTAGACTGTTCTAATTCCACGTGCCTCAAGGACATATGGCACAGTGGATAAAGGCGTTGGTTAGATCCAGTGACAGACCCAAAGAAGGTGAGTTCAGTTCCTGGTTAAGGCAGTGGAGAACTTTCAGAGGGAAAATTAGCAGGAGATAACTGATAACTGACATCCATCAAACATGGCGTGGAATTAGAACAGTCTACCCCAGCGATCGAAATAAAGGGTTCAGTTCGAAATTCCAACCACCTGAAGAAGGCCGGAGCGTACAACGGCCGAAACGTTGTGACAAATATGGCGACAAAGATGAGGACAATAGTCCGACTAATGTAAATACAGTTTCTTCTCTCGTATTCCGGTTCCATGCTTTCCAGCCAATTTTAAATGCAATGTCAATCAGTACCTACTCCCCACCTGATTATTCTCCTCGCTTTCTGCTCATCATGAATGTTTATGTTCTGAATTCTTCTATACACCTGTAACCGTCTTAGAGATGAACTGTTTTGAATTCAAAGCCATAGCGAAGGCAACGGAAAACCACGACATATCCAAGTAGTTTTACAGACAATAAAGAAAAGAAATATGTGACGGACCATAAAAGAACACGACATTAAAAAAAACATAACATATGGTATCTTATACGCGACATTGATGTTCATGGCTCTCCACAAATTCATTATCTGTGAATTACTATGATAATTCCTAAGAAATGTATTGAAGTGATTTCTCATTGCCTTTTCTGTGGTTTTTCATTCATATCAATCCTTCTGTTAGGATGGTTATCACAAAGGTCTAGAGAACTCACTTTACCCTGCTATTTAATAGAAAACACTTACTGTATCTTAATCGAGACAATGGCTAGAGTAAAAATGTTAGACATAATTCCTCCCGCTACGAATATAAAAGGATGTTTCCTCTAATACATTCTCGCGCATACACGCGTAAGCGCATACACACAGAGATAGATAGATAGATAGATAGATAGATAGATAGATAGATAGATAGATAGATAGATAGATAGATAGATTTGAACAGTCTGGAAAAAGATAGATAGATAGATAGATATATAGATAGATAGATAGATAGATAGATAGATAGATAGATGCAAATTTCATTAAAAAAATCAGCGAAAGTTCCGTTTTTATTTTTTTTTTTATTGGCCTTTACAATACTTTTAATATTTTTTCCCTGTTTCCTGTTGTTAATGAAATATGAAATTTTCTATATGCATGTACTTCCAACTAACACCAGTGGCCATTTTTAAAGACGTTTGTTGTTGCTATATAATCAGTTTATTTTTGTTAACATCGCATTTCGCGGGTTGCTTCTTATCAGGTGGTCACGTGAGAGTTGTACTGATTCTTGTTAATGAAATATATTTCATTCCTTGGCCTTTGATTATATACATAAATAAATATAAACATATATTTGAGTTTATATATATATATATATATATATATATATATATATATATATATATATATATATAATTTTTTAATATGGCGCTCTTTTCATAAAGACTGCTTATCAGTAATATTCATTCTCTCTCTCCATATGTATATATATATATATATATATATATATATATATATATATCGCTCATAATCAATAAATGATATATCATCCGGCAGATTCCGTTTCTTTATCTCTTAACAGAAATTACTTTTAATGAAATTGTTTTCCATTGCCTTCCTCGCAATTTTGAATTTTTTTTTCCTGGACTGACTACCACTCAAACCTAGAAAAACAAAACTAGTTTGTTATTCAACCCACAGTGGAAAATAGAAGGATCCATCTCTTTCCTGTGGGTATTAATGAGAATGTGATCGCAGCTGATTTGAGCGCGATTTGAACACGGCTCACGGATTTCATTTTTCGGACCAATGAGCATTACGCAAACGGCACAACCGATGCAAGAAGTAGAATAAAGAAAATCTACTTAAATTTGAATTTCTTTCTTTTGTAATTATTCTAATTCAATTTGTTTTTCTTGTGCGTTAAGACAAAACGTCTAAACGTTTAGCTTTGATTTTTCTGAATCAAACATAACTGGCAGGTAAATATACAGACGACCATATAAAGCCAAAGAAACATATTAGAAATGTTTTATTTGAAGATGTTCAATGTCTACACATTTCTCCCGATTAAAGAAACACAATCCCTTTATCTTTTTTTATATCAACATTAAACACGCCTACGAGACATTTACTGACGCAACAATTTCCTCTCGACGAAGCTTTCAGATTAATTGTTAATTTTAAAAGTTCAAATCTGACATCCAGATTGAAGTCAATGACCGCGTTATAAAAATTCATTTAATCTAAGCAGAAAACTTTTCATTTGATCACAGATTAATTGTATTTGCTACACATTTGAAACTTCTTGTCTAAAAGCAGTGCTAAATATAAAATAGAGGCTGTTCTTAAACGGATTCATTGGAATCTTTGAATATGTTATCTAAAACTTACCATTGGATTTAATAAAAAAATTAATGGCAACTTATTTCTTTACACCTAAAGATATTGTAGTTTCTAATATAAATGATATTATAATTATCACTGTTTCTATCTCTGTAGTTAAATATGCTCATATACACTACAGTTCAAAATTTGAGGCGACCCATGGTATTTTTTAGATTAGCCCAAACAGTGATTGTTCCCTGCTTTAAATAAGAGAAAAATCATTATACATGGTTAAAAGAAAGTTAGAAATTTTATTAAGACAAAAAGAAAAAAACATTTTATAATTAAATTTTGCTTTCGTCAAAATATCTTCCCTTTATCTTTGATTACTCCACCATAGATTTATGGCAAAACTTTCTCCAAGTATATGTTTGATATAATTGATTCCATTCTTTTCACAATGACTCTAAGAGCTCTTTTTCATTTTTTTTTTTCACTCTTCTGTCAAGTTGATCCTATGCTAATTCTGGGGGTGGCCTCAAACGTTTAAACTGTAGTGTGTGTATATCTATCTATCTATCTATCTATCTATCTATCTATCTATCTATCTGTCTGTCTGTCTGTCTGTCTGTATGTATGTATGTATGTATGTATGTATGTATGTATATATGTCTGTCTGTCTCTCTCTCTCTTTCTCTATCTATCTATCTATCTATCTATCCAAATGTGAAGAGAGAGAAGGAAAGAGAAATACAGAAAGAGAAAAGAAAGAATGTAAGAGCATTATACACTAGCAGAAAATCGTTTACTCGCAAATATAGAAAAACTATTCGAGAAGAAGAGCCTTTGCATATTTGTAACAATTTCAACAGCAATCAAAACAAAAATAATTGGTGCATGTAATTAAAAGATAAAGTAAAAATATAATCAATATGTTAAGTTTTCATATTACCATAAACAAATGGTTTGCAAAGAAACATCCATCAATGTTAGAAAGAGCAATAACAATGGGCTTGAGAAATGTTATTTCCTGAAAACTTTATTAATAAAAAGATGGCAATCATGGAGAAACCAAGTGTCATCAGAACAGTTTTTTCCATGGCATCGATTTTTTTTTTTTTTAACTACCTTCAGTATTTGGCAATATTTATTGTTTTAAAAAGGCGATAATTAGAATTGGAATAAAACCCATACATAAAATTCATACATATTCTTGTTCTTGAGAACAAAAATATTAAACACTATTTATTAGATGGTTTCACAAGAATATTTTTATATTTACAACATTCTGAAAACTAATGCAGTTAGAAAAAATGGAATACAATATTTACATTTACGAATTTATAAAGATATAAATATGAAAACAATTTTTTATTCGCAAATTATGCGAACCAGCTATAAGGAAATCCTTATTATTTACCATTTTATACAGTTTTAATAAATTGGCAATTAGCCGATGTTTTTCAAACCATTCCAATAAATAATATATACTGTAAATAAACAATCTAATAAATAGTTTTAATTGATTTTGTTGTAAAATCTCAAGAACAAAAAATGTATGAATTCCCTTTCATATGTTTAGGTTTTATTCCAATTCTAATAATCGTTTTTAAAACATTAAACGTTGCCGAAGATTGAAGGTGATTAAAAAAGCGGTGTCATGGGTAAAACCGTCCTTTTCATACGATGTCTTGTTGTTGGTGCATTTCTCAATTCTTTTCAAAAAGATTTTTTAAATGTCAACCGACAGTAACACTAATTGTTCGGTTAATGAATGTTGAATGTCCTCTGAATGAAAACGGTTGATTTTTTCGATTTCTATTACAAATTAAAATAGGTTAGGCTGCTTTAATTACGGAGATTTTTGTAAACGGATTTAAAAGGTAATAAAATTCGATTTAAAGAGAAAATCATCTATTGAGACACTTTATATGCGGAAGTATTTTATTTTCTCCGGAATTCATAAGGACAGATGATAAAATTACATTTATATTCTGACTGTTGCGTGTTGCTGTTAAAGTTTATTTTTTACCCACAAAATAAGCCAAGAAAGAATTGCGCAAACGAAACATTTAGCTTTCTCAATCAATAAGCGAAGAGACATGATTGCTTCAAATCTCTGTTGTACGTAATCTAACGTCATGTGGCAATTTCGATACGCAGGCCAAGTACAGAGATGTTAAAATATTTTAGCGTATGTAATTACATCCAAATTATATGTTTGTCTTATCTGACACAAGATGAACCGCGCTTATCAAGATTAATCTCATTTCTTGTTTGAATAAATAAATAAAAAAAACTCCAGGAGTGAAACGTGTTCCTTATGCAAACAAAAAATCGCGGTACAAGTCCCTTAGTGCGTGAGGAGGGGGAACACTACGTTAAAGGCAGCATAACAGCAGTGGTGTGCCTTGGGCAAGAGAAACTGATGGAGACAATCTCAGACGATAGTGGTTTTGAATGGCAACAGGTTTTGAAGTTGGGGCTTTTTTCCGCAAGGCAATAAAGGTCAGTCTACACTGCTGTTTAAACGACAGGTTCCTACATTTTTCAGGGGTACTAGCACGAAGCAAACGAAAATGAATCGATGAGAATCTGAACCTGGCACCCGATTTTTCTTTCCGCGTAGGTAACCGTTACACTATCTACGCCATCTATCTTTTTGATGGGATTGTTGGAGAAGCACTTTTACGGCAGCCCTAAAAGCAACGGTGCATCTAAAACAAGATGGTATGTCGGATCCCAAAACCACTTCCGTTTGGTTTTAATTCAGACAACTTACACGAAGTTAAAATGTCATCTCAGACGAAGTTGAATTTGAATCTTACACATTAGAATTAATGTATTTGGGGCATATAAGGACGCGCCCTTTTTCAGTAAAACTTCTCCCTAACCCGAATCAATAATTATCTAACTGATGTATTATTATGACTATTATTATTATTATTAGTAGTAGTAGTAGAAAGACGTGCAAGCCAAGAAATTGACGCTTGTGTACAAATATATAAGAACTTTTTTTTAAAAAAAAATAAATTTAAAAAAAGGTCACGCAAACTCCTACTGCGAAGTTGAAGTCTCCTATAAGACAATTTCATCCTGTTCACTGCCACTGCTTATAATTCCCCTCAGATGGCCACTTCTATTTTTTCTTTCCCTATAATATTATTTACTCATAAGACATTATTATTAGTAGTAATAGTATTAACAGTAATAGTAGTGGTAGTAGTGTAGTATACTAATTTCCTTCCGGCTCCCAAGCAGAGACCTAAGTTCAGAAATGACATCATGAAATTTTCCGCTGAATCATTTTCCAAAAATATTAAAATATTTCAAAATATCTAAAATCACACACATTTTACATAGATAAAACTCCTCGTAACGTGTGAGCCGTACTTGTAAGAACAATGTTTGTATTTCTTTAAGGCATGAGCTGGTAGGGTTCCCTTAAATGAGTCTATGGTATCCTTTTGCAGTCAAACCTAAGGCTTCAATCACAAGTGGATTATTGATGTCTTCACATTCCACATTTTTGAGATTATTATTATTATTGTTTTTATTTCCTTTGATTTCTGGCGTGTACACCTTTCTTTCCGGGCCCCGCCCAGAGACCTAAGATTAGAAGTGGCATCATGACATTTTCCACTGAGAAAAAAAAAATTACATAGATAAAGCCCTTCGAAAAGCGTAGGGCTGTACTTGTGAGAACAATTTTTTGCATTTCTTTGAGGCATGAGATTCCAGGAATCCCTTCAATTAGACTACTGGAATCTTTTTCAACCAATCCTAGGTCTCCAACTACAACAGGGATTGTTGATGTTCCCATGTGCCACATTTTTGAGATTTCGATTTCAAGGTCCTTGTAATTTTTACAGCTTTTTGAATATCTTCAAAGATACATTGCAATCTGAAGAGACTGTCATATAAGTTATTATTATTATTATTATTATTATTATTATTATTAATAATAATAATAATACAGTAAAGTACTGGCAACATTTGTTAGTATCCGTTAATTCCAATTCTACCTGGATATGCTTCAGCCCAATCCTATGAGTAAACAAACGGAACAAAAAAAAATTATTGAAGGGATGGTAAAACATTTTCATATGAAATATAAAATCATGGCCTCAAAGAAATATTCGAAGCGGCCAAAAAGTGTTTACACTATGATTTGCCTAGATTTTGTGTCAAGCAATACAATCAACTTGCTTTTTATAGACAGTAATGTTTTCTGCTGTTAGCTAAAGTGCATTCGTATCATACTGAAAACTTGCTTTAACCATTGAACTAAATATGAATACATCCTGTTGAAATCAAAGTGCATGTACTATCTCCGGGTGGCTTTTATGTATTTTATGCTGTCAAATACTGCAATCAGTTATTAAGTGAGAACTCACAAAGTATTTATAAACGATCAGACTATTGTAATGATAAATACACTATTAACAGGTACCGAGGTCACGTCATAATTAAGCAGCTAGTGTAAGAACTGAAAATGTGACACACAAATCCGAAGCGGCATGAGAATAGTGAAAGGTGCCTTTCCGAAACAAAGCTAAGTATTAGCGGATACAAAAATAGGACAAATGCTGAACCGCTATGTAATGTGTAATCTTCGAAATGGCACTGAAGGCTGGAAGTCACTTCACTATCGAAGAAGAGAATTTAAGTGACGTCTGGCGGAAATATCATCGAGAGAATTTGCAAGCAGTAAGGGAATTTGAATGAAATCAGAAAGAGACAATTAAAATTACTGGGACACATAATGAGGACAAGGGTTCTGGAGAATTTAACACTCACAGAGAAAATTGGCGGCAAGAGAAGCCGAGAGAAACAGAGAGTAACATTCTTAACGAGTTAAGTGAATAGCAAAACAAAGACGTTAAGGGACGTTAAAGTGTAAAAAAAAAGAAAGCGATCCCATAATTTATATCTTTTTATATCGACTTTTCCATTTCATTTTCAGAAGTTGTAAATATCAGCTTATCAAAAGATTGTAAAATCCTTAAAAGCATAAACAATCAAAAACTGTGACGTGTAGAAGAAAAGGAAGAAAAGCAGAAAGTCGATCCCTTCTGATATATTATTAATAATAATACAAAAAACAATAACAATGTAGTCATAATTTATCAAATTCCAAATGTGAATATATCACGCAATTTGGCTTGTAAGGTTTGGTTACTGTTGACAATTAATTATGTTCAAAACTGGAGAAAGACTGAAGAAAAAAAAATGGGTAAAATCACAAAAAAGAAAAAGTTGACAAGTAATTCGACATCAGATAAAGAATCAATCAGTCATAGTGATTTAAAGTATAGCAAAAATTTTAAAATGAACGGATAAAAATTTTTAAAAATAATGGCAACCATTAAAAGACGTGATAAAATACAATGGGTGATACTTGGAAATCATATATATTCAAGACAACGATGAAACAAAATCGAGAAACGATTCAGACAGCAGCGTTGGTGAAATCGGCATAGATACTGAGCAAGGTCCTGGAGTATGCGGAGGCTTGGTGTCACTTGATCCAGATTATGAAAATTCGTAAAAAGGTCATACATGTAAGACATCACGGAACACGAGAAAGGTGCTGAATTCAGGTGCAATCAAATACATTGTGTACATGAAAGAATCAGAAAATGAACGATGGAGAAGAGCGTCAATTAGATTTTTTTTTTTTTTGTGATTTCAGTTTAAAAATCAATTATACAGAGCACAGCATAGAAATCTGAAAATAATTTATTTGCGAAAATCGAATGTGAACTAAATCAAGAGAAAACATAAAAATCGAATTTAAAGTTCTTTTAATGGTTTTTGTCGCTCCAACTCTCTTAATTGCAGTACTAGTTAAATATTGAAAAAATTCCTCGTCCTGTTCATTATTATTATTATTATTAGTAGTAGTAGTAGTAAGAAACTATAAATAATATACAACGTTAATGGCTATTACTCTTTTCTATTATAAGTAATATGCAGTGTCAACGTGATTACTCTTTACTCTTCCCAGTCATTATCAATGTTTCTGTTTCTAATTCTTTCACGCCTTGTAAACCCTTGTGTCTTAGTGGCTTTACTACCTTGCATGGGAATATACAGATTAATAAATAATATGTCAACGTATCACATTATATATATATATATATATATATATATATATATATATATATATATATATATATATATGTCTGTATACGTTTGTGCGTGTGCATGTGCGTGTTCGTATGCACGAGCTGTCCTTTTGGACTTGTTTATCTGTGTATATACAGTTGCCATTGTTATTATCGATAATTTCTTCCTGGTAAGTTGTGAAATTCATCATTAAACTGTGACAACTGAAATGTGCATACTAAATACTAATAATTCAATGCAAAAACTTCATACCCACAATGGACTGTATGCATAAATATCTCTGCACTGTCCGAAGCTTACTGAATCATAAGCATTTCAATTAAATAAAATTGAAAAAAAGAAAAATTAAAAAAGAAAAATAGATTACTTACAGCGTAATGTTGTATTTCCTGGTTTTGTGCCGTGTCAGTATTTATATCGGAGTTTTTTCTTTCTTTTTATTTTCACTCTATCTCTTTCTTTCTCTTTCTTTCTACCTTTTTTTTTCCTTAATCCATTTAACGTGTGCGCAGTCAAGTTCTCTTTACTTTGTAATTGAGTTGGGTCAAACGGAGAGATGCTCACAGACAAGGGACCAATCAATTGGCAGATTATTGCTGAGTTGTATTCATTTCCTTTGTATTTCTTCTTCTTCTTCTCTCTCTCTCTCTCTCTCACTCTCACTCTTATCAACTTTTGTTTTTCTTCAAAAATCCACTTCTGAACTGATGACGATGATAGCGCCTCCCTGTTTTTCCTTGGATCCAATATATAAACTTTTCTTTTTTTGTTTTATACAGGTCTCCATATATGTATGTATGTATGCATGTATGTGTAGGGAGAATATCGTTAACTCACCTGCTGATTCTATGTACTGATTCACTTAAATAGAATAATATATTGAAAATGTATCGACTCCGTCAATTTAGACAAAGTAAAATAATGAAGTATTTGGGATTAACTGGATAGAAAATCCGATATTCTAGTCTCTCAGAATTGTCCGCACTCAGCCAAATCACAACTCAAAGAACACGCTACAAGAATTCTTACGTATGAACTGACACACCCCATTTCTCTTACATGTGGAGTAGCGGTGGCTGTAGTCAACGATGACTTGTGTGTAACGATGTTCGTCTGAGGTCAGAGTTGAATTAAATACCACCTTAATTAACAAAAAAAACATTCTTGTTAAATATGTTATTCTTTTATTTTTATTTAAATCCTTTTGTAAATTAAACAGCAAATTACTATAAAGATTGTTGGCTGTAAAACATATGTTTATAGTCTGTATTATAAGATCAAAACAAATGTTTCTATAACTCTTTATGATTTTGAATATATAACTATATTAAGTTTCAAATGATGGTTTGGATTATATATATATATATATATATACGTGTGTGTGTTTGTGTGTGTGTTTGTTTGATTGTGTGTGTGTGTGTTTAAAGGAGAACTAAGACTCTGCGGAAGATATCAATACGAGAGCATTTGTCACTAAAATGATAGTATGCTCTGTAACTAAATGTATAGTCACTATCTTGCAAATTTTGGTATATTTACTGGATTTAAAGGACGAATAAAGAATCGCTAGTCGAGAAAAGTTTATTTATATTAATCTCTTTCAGCAGAAAATGATGGCAAAGTACAAAAAAAAAACCACGTGTTACTTGTTGATTTGCTTTGAGTTTTCGCTGTAGTTTTTTTTTTTTTTTCTTTCAACAATTCATCCTCAAACTGAATGAATGGAAATATTTCACAACTGCTTTTCTCGGTACTTCTTTTCTTTACGAGTTTCACTTTGGATGAAAAATAAAACAATCGACGTGCAAAACTACAGCTGATGCCAATTCACTTTGTCCGTTTGCCTCAAAATTAATAAGCTTCATTATTTTTCCTTTTGTTTCCGTCAGCAAAAATAAAATCTCAGCAAGTGATGCAGTTTACAGTGCAGCTTTTCCGTGTGATGGTTTAACCAGCACAATTTTTAAATATATATTATCCATGTGTAAAACATCTTATTATTTCCTTTGATTTCTGTTGTATACACATTTCTTTCGCGGTCCCAACCAGAGACCTATCGGCAGAAATGGCTTCATGACATTTTTCATTTATTATTTATTATTATTATTATTATTATTATTATTATTATTATTATTATTATTATTATTAGCAGTAGTATTAGTAGTAGTTGTAGTAGTTGACCTACTGACGTAAAAAGAAAAAAAAACTATTTTTGATATACTCCGGATGTTGAATTTTTCAACATTACACTTTAAAATATTACAGGTAATATTAATATAACGTTGATATAAATCATTGACTAGATGATGTGTTTTTATAAGAAAAAAAAAAATATATATATATGCTATGATATTTTATCACAACTAAAATCTTTATAAAGTAAATTAAAAAGTGTCAAGTAAGTTAAAATATCTGGACTGAAGAAAAAAAAAGTAAAAATATGCTTTAAAAAATTAGAATAATTTTCACGGTATCGACTCGCTTGTATTTGAAAACATTACCTGATGCGTTCTTTTTAATCCTCGTCATAAACAACTGGAGGAAAGTAATTGTATTTCTTTTCTTTAAGCAGAAGTTTCAAGATACACTGAACATTAATTAGGCGCTGTTCGTCTTTTCATTAAGGGTGCCAAAATTTACTAGATAATATTTTTAATCAATGATTTGTTCTCAGAAAGAGTAACAAGAATTTTTTAAACATCCGAAAATCTCATGAAAAACACTATTCATGATATATGCATGAAGACTGAGAGGAAAAAAAAAACAACATGTACATTGCGCGTGGAGTTCTCCTGCGCATCTGTTTGCATCGTCTGCTGAAATGGAAAGTTGGAAAAATAGTCCTAGAATGTGCAGGCCTGAAGCAGTAGCAGCAGGAAAAGCAGTGAACTGCACATACACACGTTCACAAATAAAAAAAATATCTAAAGGTTCAAATATTGGTGCATTTATATAGAAGAGAACTGGTTATCTTTTGTTAGTTCGTGAGCAAAAAGTAAATAAAAAAAAAAGTTCAATCAAGAAGTAATATGAAGGAGTGTTTAAATTTACTAACACTTCTCTCAGAAAATCGTTTGTTTATCTTTGCCTAAAAACAGCACGTACGAGGCTTTAAGATAGACCTCTACCCCGAAAAACGATCACTTCTACTCAAACTACTTTTCTTCTACTGCTATTTATAATATGACTATGACTGTGCATGTTTTTCGGAGGTAGTCAAGCGACAACTCTTTAACAATTACATGAAGGCTTACTGTAAAGTTCCTTTTGGACTCCGGTAAATATTTAATCTTACTGTTGAATATTTACCCAGCTTAACTCACACTTACTCTCCCTCTCTCTCTCTCTCTCTCTCTCACTCTCTCTCTCTCTCCCACTTTCACTCTTTCTCTCTCTCTCTCTCTCTTTCTCTCTCTCTCTCTCTTCACTCTCTGTAACTTATAGAAGATGAGGCAATGGTAAAAGCATTAGTTCTGGTAGTACTGTTAGAATCGAGTAGCTGGATTAACGGTGGGTGCTGATTTTCAACGCAGGAGCAGAAACAACGGTGGTAGCAGCAGTTTATTCCTAAATGCAGTTTGAGTTTTCTTATTGGTCCGTTGTATAAATTATTTGCCGCCTCGCTCAGCAGTGGAAGTCTCAACAGGTTACATTAACGAAAACAATAAAAAAAAAAAAAGAAATCAGAAAAGAAAAATTAAATGAAGTTTATTTTTCACAAGACAAGATTAACTCCCAATGTCACTGAAATAAAAAGCTAACGCGTACACACAATGTTAGAGTGCATAAACAATATCAGATAAATGAATAAACTAATTTTGTATGACACAGATAAAAGCAATATATATATATATATATATATATATATATATATATATATATATATATAAAAGAAATATATGTATGGAAAAAGATTTCGTGTGACGCGTTTCGCCTTTTAGAACTTCATTGGACGAAGTTTGTTTATATTGATCTGACTACAGATGCGCACGAACAGGAGACGCTGGAAATTTTAATTCTAATTTTTTTTTTTTATTACTGTACGTGATTTGGATATATAATCTAGTTGATTCCATATAGATTCTTTTTTTCTTTTTCTTTCCATCACTTTTGTTATTAAATATCACACAATATGATAATAGCAGACCCACCAAGAATATATACCCAAAACGCATATTTAAGAATAAATTGTTTTTAAAATTAAATTCACAGCGACTTTTGTTTGTGCGCATGCGCAGTCGCATCAAGGTAAAGAAATTTAGTTCGATGAGTCCTAAAGGACGAAACGAAAACTTTTCTGTTTTGTTATACATCTTTCCCAAAAAGTTCTTCTTGATATATAAAAATATATATATATATAAGGGATAAAGAATATAAATTTTTATATATCAAGTATCCCTTATACATATATATATGTGTGTGTGTGTGTGTGTGTGTGTGTTTGGGTGTGTGCAACTGTCTGTGTGTGTGTGTCTGTGTGTCAGTTATATGCCATGCGTGATACACGCATAGGCGATCATGTATCTTTAGATACATGACTGACGAGGCATATTTTTCCCGCAGTAGGTTGCTATTTCTTTCTGCGGTAGACCAGTTGCCATCCAAGGCTATAGAACCCGGTCTGTCCTGCTATTTACCCCTAGCTGGGGGTAGAAAAAGAGGATTAATACCTTTCCCAAGTGTTATAGCACGTAAGTGAATGTAATGGATTCGACTGGAATTCGAACTCGGGTATCCGATTCCTCAATCAGAGCCGTGTGTGTGAGTGTGTGTGTGAAAATAAAGAAAAAGAAAATTTTCCTTTACCAACGCGTTTCGACCTTTGATGGGCATTATTAAGGTAAATAAATGTAAAGGTTTTATCTTCCAGTATGTAAAAACGAGGTATCGTTAGATATCATTTTTTTTAATTTGAGAACGTTAAAAACATTCTTAGGTTTAACTGTGAAAGTCAAGTTAAATTATTAATGATGTTAAGTGATGTAATTTAATACCTAATACACGAAAATAAGTAATTTTTTTTTATTGATGTTGAATTTTTAATTTTCTTCTTTGTTTATATTTATTTAATTATTTACTTATATTTTATATTAATATAATTATTACATTTTTTTATTTTAATTTCACTAATTATCTATCTATTTACTTATTTTTATTTTATTTTTGATTTGTCCGTTTCCTTTTAATTTTTTTTTTTAATTTTTTTGGTCATGTATGTTAGTTAGGAAAGAAGTATTTCATTTAGTAAAAGAGATTTTTTTTTTTTTAAATAGTCGGGGTATAAATTAACATTAAGGCTCTAGAACGGAATTCTCAAGAATTTTCTCTCTTTCTCTTTCAAGAAGCATGCTATTCGTGAAATGAAGCTGTGATTAAAACTTATTTCTGGGAACAAAACTCGTTTCTAAAGTAAAAGTTTTAGTTTTGTTTTTACTCATACTATTTTTTTTTTTTACATATAGACGAGTGGTAGACTTATAAATATACTAGATAGATTCGGGTGAGAAAAATTGTCTTGCACGGACAATGAAGCAAATATTTCTAGTAGCAGACTTAACAATTTATTCAATAAAACTTTTTGACTTCACCTCAGCTAAAAACGTTAGCGGGAAAAGGCTCGACGACTGACTCTACTGGAAGTTAGTATTAGCTATGTTGATGTAAGACAGTGTTCTCTTAGACGATTAATGGAGAGCCGTTCTTTGCCCCAATTAACAACGGAATGTATGTCATAAGGTGAAAATTTGAATTTATCAAACCGATCATACCTATATATAGCGGCAACAGTCTGTTTCATACTTTGAATGCAATCTTCAGACTATCTATATCTATCTATATATATATTCATACCACACACACATGCACACACACACATGCACACACACACACACATATATATATATATATATATATATATATATGTGTGTGTGTGTGTGTGTGTGTGTGTTTATTTGTGTGGGGGGCGGGGTGAATATGTATCCATGGCACAGTGGATAAAAGTGTTTGCTGACTTGATCCAAAAAGTTGTGAGTTCAATACCTGGCCACAGCAGAGGTGAACAAAATCTTGGAGAGTTGAGCTACTAAATGGAGATAAGTCAAACTGTGATAGGCAGAAAATCATGACATGCCGAGCTCGCACAATGGACTAAAATAAGAGTTTCCAACAAATATGAACTGCAGAAGGCCGAAACGTACAACGACCGAAAGGTTATGAATATGACAACAGTCCGAATATATATATATATATATATATATATATAAATTTCCAATAGGATAGAATCCAGGTAGAACTCAATGTCCAGGACAGAGTAAGAATATAATTTTTTTCAGATTTCTTTTTGAATTTGTAGGTCTGATGAATTGTATCGTGATTACGATTCCAATGTAATAAATTATAACCATGAAATATTAATGTTTGAGCTTTTTTTATATTATATATATATATATATATATATATATACAGGTAAAATCCATGGGTAAGTAATCCATGTGAATTCTAATAATATAAAATATTAAAACTGATCCCAAAAGAGAGTTCCGTGCGTTTATTTCACAGCATATAAATGAATTACATATAAATAAAATTCACTTGTACCCTATTTGGAAGGCCATTTCGCTCATCAAGAAATTTCTCTCCTCGAGAAATTCCCTGGAGCTTGTCAATACCAAAACACAGTTTTATTGCTTAAATCAATATGTCCCACGCAAAATTTATACAACTATGTCTACTTAGCATGTAATGTCAAAGCAATTTATGGCGATTTTGTAAGCATAGCTTAGATGTGTCACAAGGTCGAACGGATAGGGAACTGTTTTAGCGAGACAAGCTTGCTAAACATTACACCACGTTGGAGTGCCCATGTCAATGCAATAAAGATGATTGCATGACTCTGATGAGATGATGACTTTAGATAATATTTACCCTATTCATGTTTTTCTGTGATTTTTTTAAAATTCTCTTAATTTGTGCATCAACATTAGTTTGAATCGTTTTAAATGTCAATGAAAATATTAATTTTCATTTTGATGAATGTGTGTTTTTATTTACTATTATTTAGATGTATTTGTTCTTTAAATTCTCAAGTAGAAGTGGTACTGAAAAGTACCCAGTTCGATCCACTTCTTAAAATCAGAATTTTAAGAACCAATCATGAAAATACTCACTTTGGGAAGTTCCCTAAACCGAGAACTTTTCAACAACATTTTATATTTATTATTTGTATTAGTAATAGTAGATAAAGCATGGCCGATAAAGTAAAATACTTAGGAGCAGTACAAGGAGCTAGATAAGAGACTTGATACATCTTACTTATTACGAGCCACGGGCACCTCGGTGTGATGTAATGGTTTGCAAGCTTGTCTTAGATCAGTTACTACTGAAAAGTGAGGTCAATCCTCACTGAATGCCCCATACTTTCGACCTTGTGTCACATCTAAGCTACGCTTGGAAAATCTCTACTTATTGCGAGCCACCACCTCAAATTAAATTGGATGTGGGGAAGGTCGCAGTTTATATAGCGACAGGTTCAAATGTGAATTTTCAATACCTTCTTCACTTTTCTTTTTTTCTTGTAAACTAAATTGGAATTCATCTCCAGATTCTAATACTGTATCTATGCCAACTTCTTTGAGATCTTAGAATTGCGTCTTTTTATTTATTTATTTATTTATTTTTGTCAATATCAGAATATGAAGCTGTCTTATGTATGATCCTTCATCCTCCTTGAACAGTTGGCCAGGTAGATTTTAAAACTGCGGTATTGCATTCAATTTGAATGTTGGGGTTTGACAGGATAATGACAGAATTTTTTTTTTTCTAATCGTTACACTTTTTTGAGGAACTATTTTTAAAATTCGACTTGAGGATCAAAATCTTACCGTTGAAATTTCAATCATTAAAAGCCTTATAGCACAGATTTATAAGATTTATAATTTACTGAAGCTTTACAAATTTTATATTGACAAGATGCAAGGCACAAACACATTATTACTAAATCATTCTGCCAGCAAATATGACCTTCATTTACTTCAAAGATCAATTATACGGAACAATTTAGTAATATTATGATGTATTATTTTATACAGTGCGTTAGTTTTAGTGCGAGTTTCAATAAACAATAGAAATTCCAAACATTTTATCGTATAAATTGTACTCAGCAGTATTATGTTGTTATATACACTTTAATCTATTTATGTTTTTATTAATTGTGATCTAACAAATGATGTAACAAAGGATATTGTTGTGGTAGGATCCACCTAATTTGCATAGTGGAGTACCGACCATATAAATATGGTTGGTACCGGGAAGAGAGGGAGGAATCAAGAGATTCACTCTCAGTCGAACTCTCTGCCCGACTGCGACTCAGTCAACACATTCTCCAGGAACGGTCTTACCAGGAATATACAAAAACTATATGTAAATATTGTGTACATTTTCTTGTTTCAATACATTTTGTTCTGAGTACATTTTGTGTTGCATTATTATTCCATGCATTAGTCAAGTTTCAACAGATATAATCCTATTCATTGAGTAGAATTTTTGTGTTCTTTCACAAATTTTTCACGGTTTTTAGTTTTTCAAATACATTAAATCTGCCTATTTTGCTTTAAGTGACTCAAATATTTTTCATTCAATATATCGAATACAAAGAAATTAACTTTATTTGAATTTATTAAAACAGTAAAATTTTTATGTCAGATTGTAAGCAAAAACCTGCGAAAATTAGCTATTTCTGTACATTTTTTTCTTTAAAACTAAATACTCAAAAATTGACAACATCTATGAATCTTATATTTGCTATCTGTACTTATTACATCAAACCCCAACTTGAATATAAGAGTGCAGTGTTCATTTTCTAAAGAAGCGAAAAATCAATCTGCTCTATTGAAAAGGGCTTTATGAAACAACATCATCCTACGAAGTGTGTAAATTTCATTAAGGGGAGACCTCCGTTAAATATTTGAAGATACGTTACTTATTCCGTTTCTCTTCCACATGTTTCTATTTTTGTCAGCCATTGTTGTCCAGTCAAAGAAATATAGTCTTCCACTTAAACAGTCAAGTGAAGAAACGATTTGAAGACGGGATTATTGAACCAAGCTTGGCAAGTACAGTATGCATTGACCATTGATAAGCGAAACAAGACAAAAATGGTACTCTGTCTGGGTATCGTTTCCCACTGTTAGATGATAAAGCCCTATTATGGATTGACGACATTGCGAATAACGTGGTACAATATTAATTCTTTATTGCGAATGATTTAAAATCTGCTAATATGTAATTAAAAGATTTATACCGCTTTCAAGGCCGTCAACAGATCTACCTGTTATCTTGGATTCAATTTCGAGTAGCCAATGGTGGTGGCTGCTTTCAGAGCATTATAGACAGTTTCATCTTCGATAACTTTCATTCTGACACCTTTTCTTACTAAGATAAAAAAAAAAACGGTTTGTGGAGAAAAATCATGACATTAAACTCAGGTGATTTACGAAGACTGCTGAAATTTTTTAACTCGAACTGTAGTCCTGATAAATACTTTTTCTTTGAGACTTCCATGGACTCCGAGGTTGTACTATTTCTGAAGGTAGATTTAAAGATGTCAGTCACTGAAAGAACTTTCACTCCCCCAAGATATAAGTTAGCTACGTTGTGTTACAGGTATGTTCTTATACTATTCTCCCCGGATTGCCAATTAGACCTAGAATATTACTCCTCTCATATCAAGTAAAACTTTTCTTCTGTCTAAGGAATGCGAATGCTTGAAAGTTGAGGTAGAAAATGGTGTGGTACAGATTAAAGAATTCCCTTTGTAGAGACGGATACTTCTGATGCTGCTATCGCTCTAATCAGAAATCAATGAAACGAGCGGCTTCATTTTCAAAGTCATTAAATGCTAGTGAACGAAAATATTGGGCAATAGAAAAGGTAAACGATATAGTAGAGGCTCTGCGCTAGTGAGATACTATTTAACAGGACGTCACGTTACGCTTCATACTGATGAGTAACATTCATTTTTGATTGAAAATATCTTAGTAAAATTAAGAATAATATTCAAAGATGGCGGCTTAAGCTTGTTCCCTAATTTTTAGTCGTCTTTCATCGCAATGTCTTTTACTTTATTAAAAAATCTTCCGAAAATAAAACATACTTTTAAAAAAACTTTATTTGAGGAATATTAGCTCATGTAAAGCATAATTAATTTGATTCGAAACAAATATTATTTGCTTTAAGTTTGAAATATCGCAGAATGCATTTTTATCACGAAAATAGCTATCTTGACGTGTCTGACAACTTAATGACAGATCCAATGTTGTTCTACGGAAACTTTGACAGTAAAGCATAAAATGACGTGGGCGCCTTTTTTTAATTTTTTAGTACTCAGTAATCTTAAAAAAATTAGGAATATATTCTCCGTTATCTATTTTTTTTTTAATTTTAGAAATTTCGGCTTTTAAATTTACTATAGTTATGGCTCTTATTTTCTAATAATTTTGTGTATGGTCAACCTTGAAAGAATAGGAAACTGTGGTGAGCCATGATCCCCCACGTTCTGGAGGGACACGGCACAAAGAAGAAGAAGAAGAAGAATTCTCTCAATAAGGCTCTCATTAAACTTTGGTTGCTGACAATCCCGTTTCATCTAATTTACAATGCATTTCTATTGCAAAATCATTGCATTATGCATAAAATTACATTGTTTTGTCAGTGGCTATTGCATTAATTCTTGCTTTTATTTTTCTCGTGATTTTTATAGCATTGGCAAATTCCCTTCGGACGGCGATTCCGGTCTTTGAAACTTTGGTTTGTGTTGAGATTATTTGGTATCAAAAAACTTCAGAATATCATACGACAGGTAAATAACATTTTTGGCTTTCCATAGACAACAAACTTTCATTAACTCACGAAAGATAAAACTGTTTTCACCGCTATGATGACCGGTCATCATAGCCAGATGGCCCGCAAGTTCGTATCGCTACTGAAGTGAGCTTGATCTTTACTTGGTTTCTTCTTACTAGTGGCCTTCTTAACTTAAATTACTTCGCTGTATTGTTTTGGCGAATTCGATCATCACTGGGACCTCTTTAATGCAATTTTGTGCTAGTTTACGTGCACCTTATAGATATTAATCTATATAGGTTAATTACTGAACAGAAATCGAGAACTGGCTATCCTCACAGGCCATAGGTGTCACGTTGTGGTGTAATGGTTGGGTGACCCATATTTATGTCAATGTTCCAAGTCAAAGCTATGCTTAGTAAATATCTACTTACATTGTTACTATCGTAAGTTTAATTTGGTGGCATTTTGTGTACCTTTACCACATTAGGGTTAAGCAAATTTTTATATATCTATATACGAAAAACAATATCTATCTAGCTATTAGGTCATCCCATAAGTTCTGTCCGAATTTTAACTTTTTGTTAAAATGAACGAAATTTAAAGAGTATTTTATAATGTCTAATGGAGCTGAACATTATTTTTATGTTTCGATGCATTTAAACTGATCAAATTTTATTTCAGAGAACAATAAAATTAAATTTTGTTTGATTAAAACCCTGCTAACATGGGAAGTACCCAAGAATCATTTGAGGCACATAATGCTTTATGAGTTCAATTGAAAGAACACAAAAATTCTACTCAATGAATAGGATTATATCTGTTGAAACTTGACTAATGCATGGAATAATAATGCAACACAAGAAGAGGAGGAGGAGAGGGAAGAAGAAGAAGAAGAAGAAGAAGAAGAAGAAGAAGAAGAAGAAGAAGAAGAAGAAGAAGAAGAAGAGGTAGAAGAAGAAGATATGCAAATACTTAATATAATGTGGCTGATTTTTCGGTGCTGTTACGTTTCTGTGGTAAAAAAAGAATGTGACAACTGGTTATATCACATTAGGTCAAGGTAAATGAAGCATTGTAAGGTAAGTTTGATATATTTGGGAAGGATATTAGAATAATCCAGAAACTATACTAGGAGCAAATCGCCTGCATAGAGAGAGAAAATGAATTTAGTAAATTTACAAAAATAGAAAGGTGCGTACAAATAGGAAGTGTCTTCTCACTAGACCTATTTCAAATTAACAGTGAAGCAATCCTGAGAGAATTAGAAGTCCTACCGGGATTCATTAAAGAATAAAGAACAAAGGGCTAAACATCAATTGCACGAAGGCAGAATGCATTGTTGCCAGGAACAATCTAACAAGAGAATTACAAATTGGAGACACCAAATCAAGCAAGTATAAAAAATAAATATGTAGGAAGTGTTTTTAACAGAGGATCTAAAAATGTAACACCTAAATCCGAAAACGCCTTGGTATAGCGAAAGATACTTTCAAAAAGCTAAGCAAAATATTAAGAAAATGGAAAATTACGTTAAGAACAAACGCTGAACGGTTATGTAATATAAATCATTGTTGTGGTAGGATCCACCTAATTTGCATAGTGGAGTACCGACCATATAAATATGGTTGGTACCGGGAAGAGAGGAAGGAATCAAGAGATTCAACCAGAGACTCTGCCCGACTGCGACTCAGTCAACACATTCTCCAGGAACGGTCTTACCAGGAATATACAAAAGACTATATGTAAATATTGTGTACACATTCTTGTTTCAATACATTTTGTTCTAAGTACATTTTGTGTTGCATTATTATTCCATGCATTAGTCAAGTTTCAACAATCATACTATATGAATATTGGACAATAGAAATGCGTTACTACAGAAGAATACCAGGGAGACCATGGATTGATCATTTAAGCAACGACGGAGTTTTAAAGAAAATGGAAACAAACAAAAACCATTTGCAATTTGCACCAGAAAGAGACGAGGAAAGAGATGAGGAAAGAAAGCTTAGAAAATCTGACACACGCAGAACATATTGTAATCAAGGGGAAAAAGTTAAGCAGAGCATAACCAACATAACGATCTTGTATAAATAGTTAGCAGAACAGGGGTTCTTAATAAAAAGATAAAATTTACTGAGAGCTACAAAGGACAGGAAATAGTGAAGAGTCGTGATTTGCCCACGTCCTGACTCACATAGAAAAAGAACTGAAGCAGATGGACATTGGTTTTAAAGAATCTTTGCTTGTCTTTCCGGTTTGCTTTTTCACGTTTATTTTTGTTTTATTTTTTTGTTCTCTACAGTAAGGCTCACCCTTTACAAGACCAAGTGAGGCAGAGGTTCATGTTAGGAGTGGAAGATAACAGTTGATCCTGGCCTTGAACAGGTGAAGATTGTAGTGACCGAAGAAACATCCTCTTGGGAGTCGGATCCACAGAGCAGTGGTTCGCTGGAAGACGCTGTTAGACTGTGACTTACTTCTCACCGATAGAATACGGAAAGAATGTGGGTGGTTTGCTATTATGTAAGTGTCCCTTGCCGTGGGGGTTTGGACTGGCGAGACCATGGAATGTCGTTCGTCCGAGCACCTTCCGTAGAGGTAGCGATATGTTTTAGCTAGTCACTCTTCATTTGAATAGAATATCCACTTCCGGGTAATCAGACGTGAAAAAGAATAGAATTCACACTGGTTGTAATCATAAAAGCAATGGACAGTACAAGTCGTATAATGGAATTATATGAAAAGCAGTTACGCATGCGCTCAAACCTCACACGTTCTTGCATAAGATTCATTGAGAGTATGTTGCATTGCATTCAATATACACTCTGCTGTCAACTGCTATGAATGCTACTCCACAAGAACGAATATTTAATGACTCACCCCGATTGCATTGTTCTAACGTGGTTGAATTCGTCTGGAGATATCCATCTGAAGTGTCATGTCAAACGATAATATAGAGTACACGAACATCGTATTCAAATTCGTCTTAATAATGGAAAGTGTCACTCAAAGATTTAAATCGAGAGAGTCACTTATTAAATAGTCTGAAATTCAAGACTCAGTTCTAACTTCTGACAACCAGAATTCATCCACATCTATATCAGTCAGGATTAGAATTCTACCAAAAGAAAAAACATGCTGAATGAAGCTGAGACTATTATTCGTGTAGGTGACTCATTTGTTCCTTGCTCGATTGATACTCATTTTTCAGATAACCGGGCAATATTACGCCGTTCTAATCATGAACGCAAGGCTCCTAACAATCTGAACTTTAGTGGTACATTGCTATACCTATCTACATCTCTGAGATGAGCTATTATGTTTACTTATATTTTTTACATTGTTCGGACAGTTATCCTCATCTTCATTGCCATATTCACAACCTTTCGGCCGTTGTACGCTTCGTTCCTTCTTCAGGTGATTGGAATTTCGATCCGAACCATTTATTTATGTACATTGTTTTGTTCGCTGACATTAAAATGTTGCCGGTATTTTCAGTTTGAATAATTGTTTTTTCATTGGAATAGAAAAATTCAATGAGTCTTACTCGTTTCTTGACATCATATGTAGCCATTTTAATCTCCAAGGGATGACCTGTAACCTGCAAAAAAAAAAAGAAATGAAAAAAGATTGAAAACAAACAAGTTATGACCTTTTCAGTTTCTTAATGCCCCCCCCACCTCCACCGCTATATATGACAGACAAGGAAGATGTAATTAAATTTTATTTAGTTTTTCCAGCGTTCTTCCGTATTTTTCTTTTTTTTTCTTTTTTTTTTCATTTGGTGGTAGTTAAGGATTACAAACCTTTATCCATAAAGTTCATTATTCCAAACGCTTTCGGACACTTTTTTAGTTATTTCCAAAGGGGTTTCGTTTTAGGTGTTGTTAGTTTCTCTTCATGTTTTGACTGTTTTAAGATGTAATTTATTTTTGTACTGTTTTTAATACGAGTAGGAGTGTTTAATCCGAGCCTTCGCCTGTTAACCACGGCCGAAATTCGAGCGAGAGTCTTTCTTTTTAAAAGAAACATTTAACACTCCATTCCCACTGTTAAATAAGGTGAGCTTGACAGTGCATGCGCACGCGCATGCGTGTGTGTGGGGGGTCGTTTTCTGAATACCTAAAACGTGAAAAAATACAAGTTATCTAACTTTGAAACAGTTGTTTTAAAATATGCAAGTCATATTAACTGATCTGTGGCACCTCGACATGGTGCAATAGTTAGCAAGCTAGCCTCGCTTAACAATTATGTCTGACTTGTGAGTTCTATCGTGAGTGCCCAATATTTTCGGCCTTGTGCCACATCTACGCTACGCTTAGTAAAGGGGTACTCCGACGTGGTGTAATGGTTAGTAATTGATCAAGATCTATAATAAAACAAATAACAAACATATATGATAAGACTTTGAAGCATTTACATCTTAATGTAACGATCTGTCTTCTCAATAACAGCCAATAATCTATTATCCATTGTTTTTGCCAGATTTTGAATTCAGCAGGTGGTTTTAATTGCTTCCCACGCTTAGAAAATCACCATATTAATTGGTTTGCCAATGTTGATTTTAACAGACTCTCCGCAAACAATTATGAAAATATGTTTGGTCTACGTTTATAAAAAAAATTCATAAAGACTTAAACAGGTATAAGAATGCATATGTAATATTATTCACACACTTTTTCTGGAGGGTTTTTTCCTTTCATAATAATACTTGCAGCCATACCCAGCTGGTCTATCAAAAAAAGCGTTCACTTAGAATGGAGCAAAAACAGTATCATGTTTATATGTAACAGAGTCTATATTTTTCAATTAGTTTAAAGTATTTTCATTAAAAAAAAACATTTTGAATTAATACAGTTACTGATGTAACAGAAATAGTCTGCATTTATTCAATCGAAGTTATCCGAGGACATGAAGGGTTAAAACAGGCAACATGAAGACCCACTTCAGACCACAATTATTTTAGAGTTTTGGAAATTCAATTTGTCAGTGTGCTACCAGGGATGTAAAAGAGGATACATTCATAAAGAAAATTGTTAAGTTTGATGAAAATTGGTTGAAAGATCAACGAAAAATAAGAAAGAAACCAGTAAAAATCGCCATTTTTTGTTATTTACACAGGATTTCACTATATGGGTGGACTCAATTATCAAGTTAAATAACTGTTAAACAATCAACTTATTATTTACATTACTCTGACTATTGCTCTCGTCTTTGTCGCCATATTTATTACAACGTTTCGGCCGTTGTGTACTCCGGCCTTCTTCAGGTGGTTGGAATGTCGAACTCAACCCTTTATTTCGCTCACTGGAGTAGACTGTTCTAGTTCCACGTGCCATGTTTAATGGATGTCAGTTATCAGTTATCTCTTGTTAATTTCCCCCTAAATGTTCTCCACTGCTTTAACCGGGTATTGAACTCACACACTTTGGGTCCTGTCACTGGATCTAACCAACGCCTTTATCCACTATGCCATTGAGGAAAATAAAGGGTTAAGTTCAGAGCAACAATTCTTCCGGTTATAAGCTGCATACAAATAAGAAAACATTCCTCTGTTGTATGTGAAATTGTTCCAAGTGAAATTCAAAAGCAGGAATATCCTGTTTTTAATTATACTCTTCTTTTTTTTTATTTCCACGCTGGTCTTCTATATTTTACATTTATATTAACATTTGCTTTTCATACGCTGCTTAAAGACCCCAAATATTGGGTATTCTCTATCTATAAACATGTGGCAAATATTTGAACGAATTCAGGAGATAATCTGAACGTGTGTAATTATTTATTGTCAAAAAGTGGCATATATGTCATTCGTCTTTTCTAGACCCATTTATTCTTGAATAAAAGGTCATCGTTGAATGAAAGGAAAATATATTGGGCGGGGGGAGAGTCAGGCGGTTTACGTTTACTTTACTCTGTCGGCATTAATCAGCGTGTCAGAATATTCACAATTCCCTTAGTCAAGATAAGTTCAGATCGATTACCATAGCCAGATCACGAAACCAGATCTCGTTATAGTGAATAAAAAGCAGAAGAATTTGTCCAATAATGGATATTGGCATTGTAGTGGGTCAAAGAATCGAACTGAATGAAAGTACAAAACTCCACACACACACACGCGCGCACGCGCACACACGGACACATATTTATGTTCTCGAAATAATTCGATTGAGCTCTAGGAGAGGAAGGGGTGATTTTAGGAACAGTGGCTGCTGCTGCTAATGCAATGCTCTTCAATTAAAATCGAGCTCTTCTAGCCACTGACGTCTTTCGTATAGTAATGACGTTAAAATTTCCTTTTCTCGCTGCCATGAGACGATAGCTAGGGGGTAGAATCTTTGACTGATGTCAAATCGCTCGGGTTTCTAGCCACACCGACGTGCTGTGATATAGCTAAACACTCAGTCTGTGGATGTCTATATATATATATATATATATATATATATATAGAGAGAGAGAGAAAAGTAAGTTTCTTTTATATATATATATATATATAAATATATATATATATATAATATATATATATATATATATATATATATATATATATATATACACACACTTGTTCGATTTGACACCTAGTTTCCACAAGTATTTTCACTGACATCATTGTAATGTTGTTAACATGACTGAGTCGGTATAAATATATTTGCTTAAAAGTGTGTATATACTGGAAATCCCAGCCCTCTCAAAGACAGTATTATTCGGGATTTTGTCTTGCCCTTGCCAAGAGATGTACACGCTTCACTGAAAAGAGTCTTAGTTGAAGGCGTTGATCTTCACTTCTTGTCCAGTACGCAGTGACCAAGTTTCACAACCGTTCAGAAGGTTGTTTACAACACAAGATATAGACCAGAATTTTACTGTGTTCTGTCAGATTTTTGTTGTTCCATACTCTGTTTGGTTGTCTGAGAATCTTTGAAACTACGCCTGTTTAGATCAGTGCCGGTAGAGAAGAAGTCTGAAATCGTTGAACTGAAGTTCACAAATTTATGATTAACTTCCACATTTTGATTAGAGATTCTGACATTCGGTTGGCAGTTTACATCCATTATATGGTTTGTATTTTCTTGAGTCTACTGGAAATCCTCACTGGATTTAATTCTTATCTGAAGATCTTGAAAGGATTTCCTAATAAGCTAGGGTGAATGTAGAAGCCATCTCTGAAAATTAAAAGTATGTTCTTTATGATGAAAGCGAATATGATCGCAAACAAGGCGGGAGCGAGGGTGTAGACATGATTTACGCCACTTCACATGTCAAAAGCGGTCGATACAGATCCATCAAAGACAACAGTGCCTTTCTAACCCTCATGAAGAAATCCGCTAATACTAAGGAGCCTGTGTGTACATCCAATCTTGGAGAGGATTCTAAAGTGGCCGCCATTGCTGATGAAGTCGGAGGCATTTGTAAGATTTATGAAAACAATGCTCTCGTTTTTGCCTACATTTCTCCTGAAGCTGTTTAAGCGAGGAGACCACGTCGATGGTGGACCTGTTGATACGAATCCGCACAGTATCAAGGTATATTGTCCCCGTGAGAACTTGGAGCCTATTCAATGCAACTGAGGAGTTTCTCAAAGACCATGAAATATCGCGATAGTTTTGGTTTGGTTTGGTTTATTTTATTTAATGGCATATCAACTTCAATGGGTTATTTAATGCCGACAACATTTTTAGGATAGATTCGTATGAATTGAATATGTATTTTTTGGTTTAGATTGGTTTGGTTTATTTTGTTTTACGGTATATCAACCTCTCTGGGCTATTTAATGTCTACAAGATTTCTAGGATAAGTTTGAATGAATAGAATATATATTTTTTCAAGGAATTAGTTTTTAGATTAGGTTTCATTGACTTTTCTTTTTTTTTTTTGCAATGAGGGTTTTTGTCATGGGTCATATGTATTGCCGATAAGATATTTTTCTAAAAATATATTGTTGGTATTTTTTCTTCAAAAACTTTTCTTTTTTTTTTTTTGCAATGAGGGTTTTTGTCATGGGTCATATGTATTGCCGATAAGATATTTTTCTAAAAATATATTGTTGGTATTTTTTCTTCAAAAATGTTGTGCTGGCATATTTATTGTAAAAATCTATTTTTATGCTTTTGGGGTGTTAACTATTTGCCCATATCTGGGGTCCTAACAGATGTTAACACACCGGGTCAGGGTGGTCCTAGGAACAGCAGCAATTAAGAGGTATCTCCACGCTCTTCAAAACACCCTTATCAGATGCCTTGCTGCTGGATTTATCGTCACACTCAGGACGCTGCGATAGTTTTTGTCATTGCACCTGTTGCTTTTGTTTCTTTTTTACAAGGTGATGATGTAAGTGTCTCTCATGCCTTGTGTGACTTCGTTTTCTCTGAATACAGATTTTCGTATAGTATGGTTTGGGATGATGGCGGCCTTACAACATTTCAGCCATCGGCAGGGATGTTGTCTTTTCTTGGTGTTTTGCCGGGAGCAAGTAAGTCCAGAGCCTCATAGTCCTTCGAAGGTAGAATATTTGCCGTGTTAATCTATAACACAGGCTCGCAGTAAGGTTCAGGGTGTAGTCGGTAACTATACTTTCCAGGGTATAAGGCTCAAAGTCCTGTTCTACCAGCGTTGCAAAGGCTTTGTTTCATCCCGAATGATTTCGTTTGTGAACGACTTCATAGGGGCAGATTTTCTTCTGTGTGATGTCTGATTGATTCCATCGTAAAAATCATTGCATGTGCCAGCTTCATTCTGCATCTGAGAGTAGAGTTGAATCGATCAGTTGTTAATGCATTGTGTGGTTTAGATTCGGGCAATCTGGAAGACTTGCATGTTCTTTCAGCTAGGGAGTGTCTCTTCTCATTGATGAAGTACAGCTCAAACCAGTCTGTTGATTCGTTCATCCTCTTGCAAAAAGGTGGCTATGTCAGCACTATAGACGGTATACTTGAAGTGTTCTTACATTGTACGAGCACGCACACTAAAGGCGCTGGGAATTATATGATCATTTGTTTTCCTGATCTCAATGAAACATCTGCCTTCCTTTATTTGTTGGCGGTGCAACTTATTAGCTCGCAACTGCAGCAGACCCAGGAATTACGGGTCTCACATTCTGCACTCTGCAGCCAGCATGAAAAACTAGCACTTGATAAGCTGGGGTGCCTGGTATTAACATTATACAATACGGGCAATATTTTCACAAATGGAAGAACAATGTGAATGAAAATCATAGTCTTACCTTTGGAACATTCCTTCTGCAAAGTTGATTATTCTCTATTTAACACTAATTACGCAATGTGAACATGTGCGTATGGTAGGTGTAGCTTAGTGGATCACGAATCGGAATGAAACACTGGGAGAGTAAAGATCAAATCACAGCCGAGTCCGTTTTTCACTTATGTGCAAATACCCTTGAGAAAGGTAAGAACGCATCGCAAGCCATGGATTAAATTCGCAAGGCAGACTGGCTTCTATAGCCCATCTTCCAACAAGCCTGACATTCTTTTGTTGTGTTTGTTGCGTATTCGACCGCAACCGGACATAACGTTTACTTTGTAAGAAATATGAACATATATCAACCCAGATAGAGAGAGCTGAATAATAAAGAATTCATGTTTTATAAACATATATTCACTAACATTTACTCTATCTTTAACCATTTAGCCTGCTTCAAATTATTGAAAAGACTTCTGGTTTAAAACATAAGAACGAAATTTATATAACTATATGCGTATTAAGAACGATCTCTCAAGATGTTTCTGCAAACTCCAGAAAAGTTAATAATCTAATGCCAGAACATAAGAATCAGTAGCCTATTTTCTTAAACGACATCTTCAATTAATCTTTTCAGATGTAGACTTTGCTGCAGGAGGGTGTGTATTGTCGTAACTAAATACAACAGATTAGCGATTGATTAAACTGTCTATTTCAGCCACGCTTAAATACTCTTACTACTGTCATTATATGTACCATGTAATCGGAACACTGAATGTTGGCTACGCAAAGTGAACAAGCATAATCTCATTAAAGACTAGTATTCACCTAGTATGAATGTCCATTTTAAATTGTAAGGGTAGACTGTTCTCCTCTTAGTAATTATTATTTATTTATTATTATTTGTCGAGTTTTATATTTTTCTAAAATTTCCATTTCTCATCGCATTGTCGAGTCTTGCTTTAAAGGTTTGCTTCTTTTGATTTACGTATATTTATTTAATAAATTGATGTAGAGAATCCAATTTAATCATTTAAATAATTATATAATGCACATCTGTATTGGTTCGCGTGTATTTTTTTTATGATTTCTGTACATGTTAAGCTTATATGCATTTCTTCACTAATCGGGAAAACCTAACGAGAAAATAAGAATTGTTTCAGAATGAGAAACATTTGTAGACTGGCGAATGTAAGGCAAAATTTTGCGGAGTCATATTCAAGCTTTTATTACACGAAGCATATAAAGAAAGTCGACAGATTTAAGTAATATCATATACCCTGTTCTACTACAAGGCTTACAAACACATCACATTGAAACAGGAGTTTAATAGAAGCTAAGCAATGTCCATCCTGGTCAGTACCTAAATGGGTGACCTCTTGGGAATGCCAGGTGCTCTAAGCTTGGATATGCACGTGGTGAAATAGATAAAGGTTCAGAATTGTTAATCGGATGACTTAATTCCAAAACCAATCAGGTTTGTTATATTCACTTTACGCGAAAATACTTTTTGGAAAGGTACAAACATATCTCTTCTCCCCTCAGCTATGGGTTAATTAGTAGGACTTGTATCAGTAAATTATTATTATATCAAACAAAGTTTAAAATTTTAAAAAATCCGACTTAAAATGGTTGATAATCCGTAAAAAAAGCAACAAATTAAACAATAAAAACAGACAAACTAATTTGATGTATTGAATTGAACATTTACTTTAGTCAATGTTAATTCACCAAAATAAATACATATACGTGTTGAAACTTCCAATCATTTAAGTTCAAAACCCATGAGAGTCATTCTTTGTGTGGCATCAATGCATTTACAGTTACTAACAGTACTCGTGGAAATTCCAAGGTGTTAATGTCTGTCATTGAAATTAATAGATTTATGCTTCCTTATTCCATGGAATGTTAAAATTTTAAATCAGCGCTTTATAGCATAATTACAATTATATTCTTTCGTAATTGTATCTCCTTGAGTTTTTTATAGCAGTATCGGCATGACTATTAATATTTCTCCCCTCGCCTATGGGTTAATTAGTAAGCTTTGTATCCCTAAATTATTATCTTCAAAATACTTACAATCTAGAAATATTTTCTGACTTTAAATACCCAGCAAAAGGTTGGTAAGCGGTAAAAAAGGAATCAATAACTGGTGTTCTATTACACGTACACAGACTTATTTCTCTTTTAAGTTTGCCACAAGTTTTAGCTAAGCGTTTATAATTTCGATTGAGTAAAAATCTAGAGTCATTGGAGGTAATGGGTAAATATCGCAATGGATCCACTTCAGATTAATTCAATTGGAATAAATAATAGATTTTGAGAATTTATATCAATAAACTTATATATATATATATATATATATATAGTTTATTCTCATGAAAAGCCATATATTTATTCAGTAAATGAAAAATAAATACCTCCAAATTTCTATATTAGAATATTTGTTATGGGTACTGGCACTGAAAATCAGAATAACTATCACGTGATTCTAAGTTAAAATTTTATTGGTCGAAATATGCGCTGATTCAATTCGGGAAACGCACAAAAAGAAATCGAACTGACAATATCTTTCGAACCTAATTTGCTCAGCGTTATAGAATGACGTAGTTTTCCTTTTTAGCCTAGAGATCAAAATTAAAATTCTAGCAATATGAAATGATCTAAAGAAATTTTTTTCAACGACTCTGACATTGCCAGGTAAGTTGAGTGCTTAAACTGTGACTCTGCGGTAATATTTGTATTTTTGTCATGACTTATTCTGAAGATATAATTAAAAAGAACTTTAGCATACCTTTTCAATCAAAAAATTAATACTGTATCCATTAGCTGTAATGTACGTAATCATCGATATAAAAGTAAAAAAATTCCTGATACAACGGATACAAAATTTCCTGATTCAACGAACACAAAAATTTCTTGATTCAACGAATACAAAAACAATCGTAATAAACCTAAAAGGAAATAATCAATTTGAATATTGCTTCATTTCAATGATCAACCCTAAGTGGTGAAAGTCGTTTTTTTTTAATTAAGCAACCATTACTCCATGTGTTACTAATGTTTGTGTAGGTTACCTGTATAGGCCACTGAAAACTTATGAAGAAGCGTGACGAGAGGATACCAAATATTCATTGTCTTTGTTTACATCTATTTTTTTAGATTACTTATGGTTCCGTGCTTAAATTTGTTTATTTCATTTATTTGCTTATTTATTTTTTAATTTTGTTTATTTTAATAAAATTTTTTTATGCTTACTATTTTTTTTATTTTGTATACTTTATTCGATTTCAAAGATTCGTATTTGAATAAAGATGATTAGATTTGTATTATTCATTTATTAGGTGTAATCTGATTTTAGGTAGCATAGTAGTAATTTCTTTTCGTATTTTCATTTAGAAATTTGATCATTTTTTTAGGATTTCAAATTATTCTGGGATAGTGCTCATTGCTATATTCTTCTGAAGGTAAATGTTATCTGGTTTTGTGGTGTTTAAGCTGGTGCTGTTTTCCATGTTATTTTTAAGTACGGGCTTACGACAAAACTTCGTATTAGCACTAGCTTATAACAGAAACCTCAAAACACTGTAACCCTTACTTGGAAGAAAAAAGAGTAATAACCACATTTACTGGTCAATATAATCTCTTAAGAAAAATATAAATTCTCATTTCCAAATTCAGATACATAAAAAAAATTCTATTGTTGTAATTACAATCAGATCATGACTCAAAAGACTATGCAATTAATTATCGAAAACTTTAATCTAATAAACTTAATTTCATATAAAAATTCAGAGCCGAAGAAAGTGTTAAAAATAAATAGATAAAATATGGATTAATTATTTAAATAGTTAACCAAAATAAATCAAATTATATTAAGAGAAAAATGAAATTAAAAAAAAAACACACAAGTTCAGTCAGGACCATACAAATTTTAAAAGAATACTGGAAATAAAATCACCCAGATAACTAATATTTATATTACATAAACTTACTGACATCAAGACATACGAGAGGGGGGTCGACAGGTTCAGAGGCTGAACATAGCGGAGTCATGTTAGAGCTGTGAAATTTTATATGCATTAATTTCAATACTCCTTATTAATAACTGTATTGTTTCTTTCCACATATGAGGTGGGCTGAAAGGTTTATAGGCTGACTATGTGATGCTAGAGCTATGAAACCTTGCAGGCATTAATTTCAATTCTTCTCATTAATAACTGTATCGTTTCTTTCCACATGAGGTGGGCTGAAATGTTTAAGGCTGACTATGTGATTTATAGGCTGTATTGACTATGGGTGATGCTAGAGCTATGAAACCTTGCATGCATTAATTTCAATTCTTCTTATTAATAACTGTATTGTTTCTTTCCACATATGAGGTGGGCTGAAAGGTTTATAGGCTGACTATGTGATGCTAGAGCTATGAAACCTTGCATGCATTAATTTCAATTCTTCTCATTAATAACTGTATCGTTTCTTTCCACATGTGAGGTGGGCTGAAATGTTTATAGGCTGACTATGTGATGCTAGAGCTATGAAACCTTGCATGCATTAATTTCAATTCTTCTCATTAATAACTGTATCGTTTCTTTCCACATGAGGTGGGCTGAAATGTTTATAGGCTGACTATGTGATGCTAGAGCTATGAAACCTTGCATGCATTAATTTCAATTCTTCTTATTAATAACTGGTTTCTTTCCACATATGAGGTGGGCTGAAAGGTTTATACTGACTATGTGATGCTAGAGCTATGAAACCTTGCATGCATTAATAATTTCAATTCTGAAAGGTTTATTAATAACTGTAAAATGCATGCATTTTTTTCCACTGTATCGTTTCTTTCCACATATGAGGTGGGCTGAAAGGTTTATAGGCTGACTATGTGATGCTAGAGCTATGAAACCTTGCAGGCATTAATTTCAATTCTTCTCATTAATAACTGTATCGTTTCTTTCCACATGTGAGGTGGGCTGAAATGTTTATAGGCTGACTATGTGATGCTAGAGCTATGAAACCTTGCATGCATTAATTTCAATTCTTCTTATTAATAACTGTATTGTTTCTTTCCACATATGAGGTGGGCTGAAAGGTTTATAGGCTGACTATGTGATGCTAGAGCTATGAAACCTTGCATGCATTAATTTCAATTCTTCTTATTAATAACTGTATTGTTTCTTTCCACATATGAGGTGGGCTGAAAGGTTTATAGGCTGACTATGTGAAGAGCTATGAAACCTTGCATGCATTAATTTCAATTCTTCTCATTAATAACTGTATTTTTCTTTCCACATGTGAGGTGGGCTGAAAGGTTTATAGGCTGACTATGTGATGCTAGAGCTATGAAACCTTGCATGCATTAATTTCAATTCTTCTCATTAATAACTGCTCGTTTCTTTCCACATGTCTATGGGCTGAAATGTTTTAGGCTCATGATGCTGGAGGTGAAACCTGCAAATTTCAATTCTTTTATTAATAGGTATTGTTTCTTTCCACATATGAGGTGGGCTGAAAGGTTTATAGGCTGACTATGTGAAAGCTATGAAACCTTGCATGCATTAATTTCAATTCTTCTCATTAATTATCGTTTCTTTCTGTATTATAAAATAACTGTATCGTTTTTTTCCACATATGAGGTGGGCTGAAAGGTTTATAGGCTGACTATGTTTCCACATATGAGGTGGGCTTCTGAAAGGTTTTTATGAGGTGGGCTGATGTTTATAGGCTGACTATGTGATGCTAGAGCTATGAAACCTTGCATGCATTAATTTCAATTCTTCTTATTAATAACTGTATTGTTTCTTTCCACATATGAGCTGGGCTGAAATGTTTATATGCATTAATTTCAATTCTTCTTATTAATAACTGTATTGTTTCTTTCCACATGAGGTGGGCTGTTTATAGGCTGACTATGTGATGCTAGAGCTATGAAACCTTGCATGCATTAATTTCAATTCTTCTCATTAATAACTATCGTTTCTTTCCACATGTGAGGTGGGCTGAAATGTTTATAGGCTGACTATGTGATGCTAGAGCTGAAAACCATTAATTTCAATTCTTCTCATTAATAACTGCATTGGGCTGAAATGTTTATAGGCTGACTATGTGATTCTTCATTAATTTCAATTCTTCTTATTAATAACTGTATTGTTTCTTTCCACATATGAGGTGGGCTGAAAGGTTTATAGGCTGACTATGTGATGCTAGAGCTATGAAACCTTGCATGCATTAATTTCAATTCTTCTCATTTCAATTCTTTTCTTTTAATAACTGTATCGTTTCTTTAGGTGGGCTGAAAGGTTTATAGGCTGACTATGATGCTAGAGCTATAAAACCTTGCATGCATTAATTTCAATTCTTCTCATTAATAACTGTATTTTTCTTTCCACATATGAGGTGGGCTGAAAGGTTTATAGGCTGACTATGTGATGCTAGAGCTATGAAACCTTATGCATTAAAATTCTTCTCCTCTATCGTTTCTTTCCACATGAGGTGGGCTGAAATGTTTATTGCATGCATTAATTTCAATTCTTCTTATTTTATTTTCTTTCCACAATGTGATGCTAGAGCTATCTTGCATGCATTAATTTCAATTCTTCTTATTAATTGTATTGTTTCTTTCCACATATGAGGTGGGCTGAAATGTTTATAGGCTGACTATGTGATGCTAGAGCTATGAAACCTTGCATGCATTAATTTCAATTCTTCTCATTAATAACTGTATCGTTTCTTTCCACATGTGAGGTGGGCTGAAATGTTTTATAGGCTGACTATGTGATGCTAGAGCTATGAAACCTTGCATGCATTAATTTCAATTCTTCTTATTAATAACTGTATTGTTTCTTTCCACATATGAGGTGGGCTGAAAGGTTTATAGGCTGACTATGTGATGCTAGAGCTATGAAACCTTGCATGCATTAATTTCAATTCTTCTCATTAATAACTGTATCGTTTCTTTCCACATGTGAGGTGGGCTGAAATGTTTATAGGCTGACTATGTGATGCTAGAGCTATGAAACCTTGCATGCATTAATTTCAATTCTTCTTATTAATAACTGTATTGTTTCTTTCCACATGTGAGGTGGGCTGAAATGTTTATAGGCTGACTATGTGATGCTAGAGCTATGAAACCTTGCATGCATTAATTTCAATTCTTCTCATTAATAACTGTATCGTTTCTTTCCACATGTGAGTTGGGCTGAAATGTTTATAGGCTGACTATGTGATGCTAGAGCTATGAAACCTTGCATGCATTAATTTCAATTCTTCTTATTAATAACTGTATGGGCTGAAAGGTTTATAGGCTGACTATGTGATGCTAGAGCTATGAAACCTTGCATGCATTAATTTCAATTCTTCTCATTAATAACTGTATCGTTTCTTTCCACATGTGAGGTGGGCTGAAATGTTTATAGGCTGACTATGTGATGCTAGAGCTATGAAACCTTGCATGCATTAATTTCAATTCTTCTCATTAATAACTGTATCGTTTCTTTCCACATGTGAGGTGGGCTGAAATGTTTATAGGCTGACTATGTGATGCTAGAGCTATGAAACCTTGCATGCATTAATTTCAATTCTTCTTATTAATAACTGTATCGTTTCTTTCCACATGTGAGGTGGGCTGAAATGTTTATAGGCTGACTATGTGATGCTAGAGCTATGAAACCTTGCATGCATTAATTTCAATTCTTCTTATTAATAACTGTATCGTTTCTTTCCACATGTGAGGTGGGCTGAAATGTTTATAGGCTGACTATGTGATGCTAGAGCTATGAAACCTTGCATGCATTAATTTCAATTCTTCTTATTAATAACTGTATCGTTTCTTTCCACATGTGAGGTGGGCTGAAATGTTTATAGGCTGACTATGTGATGCTAGAGCTATGAAACCTTGCATGCATTAATTTCAATTCTTCTCATTAATAACTGTATCGTTTCTTTCCACATGTGAGGTGGGCTGAAATGTTTATAGGCTGACTATGTGATGCTAGAACTATGAAACCTTGCATGCATTAATTTCAATTCTTCTCATTAATAACTATCGAGGATAACATTGATCGTGTTCATCAGTGTGATGGATGACAGGATACTAGCATAACCCGTGAAAGATTTGAGAAAATTCTGCACATTATTGGCATGGCAATGGTTTCTACTCGGTGTGTACCACGTATTTTCGAGACCTGATTAAAAGCACACCAGGCCGATCAAATCACGGATTATCTGACATTCTTTGCGGTAGATCCAGCTGGTGTCCTTGAATGTTTCTCATCTCAGAATGGATGTATGCGTCGTCACTTTGAATCAGAGACAAAGTGATAATCCATGCAGTGAAACACCCTCTCACTTGCTCCAAAAAAAAACCAATGTCGTTTCGTCAAAAGGGCCACACCATCGATGGAGAATACTATACCAACTTTCCGAGGCATATACAAAAAGCTATCAAGACCAAACGATCAGTAAAACTGACGAAAGGGGTCTTGTTTCAATTCCTTGTTTCAGTACCTACTTTGCGTGATTGTGGCTTTGAACTGGATGATAATCCTCCCCATTCTCTTGATTTTGTTTCATCTGACTATGATCTGTTCCCTAATATGAAAAGAAAATTGATTGGAACCAGTATCGCAATGATGATGACATATCCGCTGTTGATAACTTAATTGACTAACAGGATGAAATCTTTTCACGAACGTGAGCCAAGCACTGCAACACATATGGAAAAAGTGAGTGAACCGCAAGGGAGGACTATGTTGAAACAAAACTCATTTGGTCATAATCCATGAGAGTATGTTTGTCAGACTATTAACTTTTCAGCCGACCCTCGTAGTTCACGAAATAACTGTAACTAATAATTTTAAAATTCGAATTCTGAATTAGTTAACATTTCAAGATAAATGTCAGGATATTTACCTTGCATATAATATAGTCAGATGACCTTCAGTGTTTATTGATATTCATCGATACTTGCGTTTATTTACACTAAAAGTTACTCTTGTATATTTATTTAATTACAACTCAAAGCACTGCAATTTCTAATAATGATCTTATAAGACTTTTTCTTGGTCGTACAGTACACATTTTGGCGTCAGTATTTTTCTTAGCTAAATAATCGTTACAATCGATTTCTATTTAGGCTAAAATCAAAATACTGGTACCAAGATTTTCATTCAACAATTTTAGAATTCACTTTTATTCCCACGAATATTAAAGTTATATTTCAGTTACACAACGATATCTGACAAAAATAATTGCTGAATTAAAATTATTGACGCATTCCAGTTTTATTTAATCGAAATTCAACACCAGTCAAAATTTTTTTTATATATCTTAATTCAGGTAAAGAAATAATCTTTAAGATTTTCTTATTGAATAGCATTTTCATACAATTAACCCTCCGTTTAAACAGTGCATCTTACAATTCACATTTGCATTTCGCTTGATTGCGCTTGCAATAAATCCTTTTGGCTTGTTCATCTATAATCCGGAAGAAAAAAAACGGTATACTAACAAGATGGCTACTAGATTCGTCATTCTCGTAAAATGCAGAGATATGTAAAACTACTAATGACTATATATATGTGCGCGGGGGGGGGTATGTCTGTGTGTATTTTTGTATGTCAAAATAAATAGTTTCAATCCCTATATCGAATAACGCTGCGCACATATATATATATAGACATATCTCGGTATTTTACGAGAATGACGAATCTAGTAGCCATCTTGTTAGTATCCTGTTTTTAAATATATATGCTTTTATGTGTGATATATAGTGTTTCAGAAAATTCCAGGGACACACAAAGACATCTCATATTCATATTATTTAACAAATCCACTTTGAAATTGTTGTTCAATATCAATTGAAATCAATTCTGTCGCTTTCAAGAGCATGTGGTTTACTACCTAAACTTAATCATGGTAATCCAAGCCAAGATATCTGATTTGATTTTTATTTCTAATTAATAATTGAGACCGACAATGACTTTAATTTCATCTAATCACGTTCAGTATTCTCCAATTGTGTTTATTCCAGACGAATATACTTCAACTTTAGTATGCATCACTTCTGACGTAATCTTTTCAGTTCTAGTTGGATTTTATTGTTTCAGAATCGGGGGAAAGTTACGATTAATTAAATTCATATGCTTTTCTTATTTGTTTTCTTTTTCATTTTTTTCCTTTTATTTTCTTTCGTTCATTCATGTTTTCCTTCTTGTCCACGTTTACAGTCTTTGTTCCGTTCTCTCTGCAATTGTTTTATTTCACTTTTCCTTATTTCTCACTTAGAGTCTTTTTGATTTTTATCTTTTTATCTGTTTTTTAATATCAGATATTATATTTTATATATATATTATATATATATATATATATATATATATATATATATATATATATATATATATATATATATTACCATCGGTAATAAGGATACCGTCACAAGATGCTTATTCATTTAGGAAATGTTATAACCGACGATGGAATATGTGAAACAGAAATCCGAAGGTGCACAGGAATAGCAAAAGATGCCTTCCAAAAACTAACCAAAGTCGTTGGAGTAATGGATAGCGGCACGGCTTGAGGAATCGGAGAGCCGAGTTCGAATTCCAGTCGAATACGTTACATTCACTTACGTGCTAATACCCTTGGGAAAGGTAAAAAATACTCTTCTTCTACCCCAGCTATGGGTAAATAGTAGGACAGACTGAGTTCTATAGCGTCACATAGCAAATTTCTACCACAGAAAAAAATGGCAACCCACTGCGGGAATAAAAATCTGCCTTGTCAGTCATGTATCGAAAGTTACATATGATGGCCTAAGTGGGTATCACGCATGGCACATAACTGACTGAACTGAATATTTTCTTTAGAAACAATAAGAGTTCTCAAATTATATATAATATATATGCTATATGATACTGAATGGTGAATTATTTCCCCATAGATAACAGGAGATGTGTGTAGCGACATAGATGGGGTTGTACAAAAGGATACTGAGACTACTATTAATAGGGCATATGAAGAAGTTTTGAGGAAAATAGGTACAAAACGAACTTGGTAGAATTTCAAGCAAATATAATGAGAGAGTGCTTGGAGAATTTGATACTCACAAGACATATTGAAGACTGGAGAGGCAAAGGTAACCAGAGAACAACGTAATAGACGGAGTTGTGTAATGGATGGCAAAAATATGGACTGTTAGAAAATAAGTAAAGTTAGAACTACAAAGGATTGAATGTTGTGGGGAGTCATAATCTTCCATTAAAATTAACCCCTGCATCATATATCTTCTTAGTTACTATTAAATTATTTACTGCGGTCCTCTCGTTAATTATGAGTTTATTTTTTCCTTTCCTTCTCGTCATATTTTATTCCTTACTCTTCAGGTCCCTCCCCCCATTTAGTTTTCCTCTTCATTTTTTTTATTTTTCTTCCATTCTTCCCTTCTTCCGCGTGAGAGTTACGTTACATTATTTTGTCTTTGACTTCCCTTTTGTTTTTCCCTTTTTTTCTTTCCGTTTATTCTAAAATTTAATTTTTCTTTTTTTATTTCCTGTTTTCTATTTGCTTCTTGTTTTCTTCGTCGTTGTCTCAACTGCCAATGTATTCATTATCTTTATATTGACCGAGTCTCTTTTCTTGCAGCATAAAAAGCAAATCTATTCAGACTTTTCTTTATTTCAAAGTCATTTACTATGGATTATGCTTCAGTATTCGTCTCTTGGGTTTCGCTTCTAACAATTCAATGACATATACCATCGAACGGAAATAAGTACTGAAATTTCAAAATAAACCATTCATATCGAAGCTTTCATTACTTCTGCGGGACAGAGCCTTAATAATTCATAAGACTTCGTTAGCTTATCAGAAACCTTTATATCCATCCAGATGATCGTATATATTAAATTACAACAAAAAGAAACTTGGGTCACTGTGTCGTGCCAGAATATTTTTCTCAGAAGAATGCATCTTGAACATTTACAAATCTACCATTCGTCAGTGCATTAATTACTGCTGCGATATCTGGTCTAGTGTTCCTGCTATTCATCTAGTGTACTTAATTTGTTAATGTTCAGTTGATATATGTCTTAAACACTGATAGATTTTCTTTGTCGATTCTTCATATCCAATTCCTGGAACGGATAACTGTAATGAATAGCGTACGTTTAGCAAAGTCTCTTCAGATGTAGACTTTCATATAGATGTCTTTCCATGGAACCAAACCCGTTCAGAGATAACGAAACTGTATGCCTTGTTACAACTGCTTTCTTACAGATCAATGGTCTAAAATGATTTTGTTGATCTTGGCGAAGACGTTCTTTCTTCGAACTTTGTGTTAATAGTGATGCAGAATCACAAACAACTTTATCAGATAACAGAAACCACATCATTTGAGGAGTTCCAACAGAAGCATCAACTAAAATGAATATCAAGTGTAACTCGAGGAAAAAAACAATGGCGTAATCAAGATATTAACATTCCACGCTACTTCAAATAAAAGGTTAGGGAGGAAACCCCAATCAGTACTGCAAAGAGCGATCACAGCTATTGATTTGAGAAACCTATTGAAGAAGACGATCGTATAAATTTCAACAAACAGTAACTGGCTGCTCGGTCAATGATTGCCGAAAGTTTCTTTATAAGGAAATGGTTAATATTACCATTATCATTTGTAAGTAACCGTTGATTGTGTATTGTAGAATATCAAATTCAAGTATGTTTTATAAGTCATGTATTATAATAATAATTATCATTTATTAGCATGTCTCCGAAATATTTAGGAAAATCATTATACTGGCAAACAATGAATATTTTTGAATTTATCTAATTTTTTTTTTTTTTTTAGAATTAAGTAAGATGTTTTATATTTAACAATATACATATTTAAGCTTCATTTATCATGTTTTCAGAATCTTGAGAAAAACCGTTAGGGCATAAACGGAATAATTTTGTATTTAAGAAGGCTTTTTATCCTCAATAGTATAAATGCATAGATTATATTTAATTTACTTCGCTATGACATTTATAAGGTAATTTATTGTAATTTAATGAACAAGGTAAAAAGCCTTCGTAGTACCAATTATATATAAAAGAAGTTAATGATCAGAGTTGAATTCGACGGGAGAAGAGCAGTATTTAAAAAAGTGGTCAATACACATATATAAAGATAAAAACTTAACATGTACAGCTTTCAAATAGAGAATATATATATATATATATATATATATATATATATATATATATATATATATATATATATATCGGAGGCATGTCATTATTAAGGCATGTGTTGTAAAAAGACTACGAAACTTTTGCGTTTAATAATCTTTTTTTTTTTTCCTTTTTTTTCTTACTTTCTCACAGGGTTTTTTTTATATTTGGGTCTAAGTAAGACCCTTGTTCATGGTGTTTTGCAACTAATCCAACCACATTGTCTAAATGCCCAAAATATTATCTATAAAACCTAAATAATAAGCAACTTATTTCAAATCAAAACATACGGCCATGAGGACGAATGACGATAGTTGAGAGCGCTCGGCTAAACACCATGGACTTCTTTTTGAATTTGTAGTTTTGATAGCGTAGATCCTGTACATATTTGAAATATTGGGTCTTCCAGGAAATTATCTTCCTTTTAGGCCCAGTACATGCAGTTCTTTCAAGATACTAAATTCCCATGTCGTGTTGTACGCCTTTTGTAAATCCGAAAAGACTGCCATGGGATGTTTCTTCTTAATGAAGTTTTCTAGGCGTATTAAGTGGTCTATAGTGATTATTTTCTTTCCTAAAATTACATTGTAAGTCAATGATTAAGTCTTTAATTTCAAGGTACCAAGCCAACCTATTGTTGATAATTCTCTTTATAGTTTTAGATAAGCAACTGATTAATTCTATGGATCTGTAGCTTTCAGGGTCTGTGTCATCCTTTGTAGATTTTTTAGGGATGATGAATGTTTCCAAATTATTATTATACATTTTTAATAACAGATAAATTCGCAATGGATATCATCTGGGCCCACAACTGTAGTGTGTGCTTTTTTAAAAGATTCATTTAGTTCCTCTAGAGTGAATGGTAGGTTATAGCTCTCATCATTCTTTGATTTAAAGTTTATTTTTTGTTTTTCTGCTTTTGAAATTGTTGGCCGCCATAGTTGGTAGGTGAATTTTCAGAGATTGCCTTGGCTAATTGATAAGCAACGTCCTTTTTACTGGCTATTTATCTGAAGGTGTTTTACAGTGTTTGTTCGCAATTTGCCTGCTATTTTTTTATTCCAGACAGATTTTGTTTTTGTAGCAGAATTTAGTCTGTGGATGAAGTTCTCCTGTATTCTTTTTTCGTTTCTTTATTTTCTGGGCAGCAAATTAGAGGTTGTAAATTATTTGATGAATTCTCTTAGAGCTGCTCCTCTTAGCCTGATGGCTTATTTACATTTATCACTGTTGTGTTTGAATGGTACTGAATTTTTCAGTGCATTTTAGTTTGGTTTTGTTTTTTTGCTATTTCCGTAAAATGTTATAAGTCCTTAATGCTTTTTCCTTCAACTAGTTTTCCAGAACATCTTAAATTCGTCCCAGTTCGCTCCGCCTAATTTCCAACAGAGAAGATTTTTGTCGTTATGTTCTGAGATTTGTAAGACAATTGGCAAGTGATCGCTAGCGCATGTGTCTTCCAGCAACTTCCAAGAGAAATCCATGTAAATTGGTGGATTATATAGGGATAAGTTTACTGCCGAGTAGCTACCAGCAAATGGATTTATGTATGTCGACATTTGATCATTAAAACTTCATAAATCATTGTTATTAATTATTGTTTCTAGGGTCCTTCCCTTTTGGGTTGTGTCCTTACAGCCCCCATGTGATCTGTGACAGTTAACGTCCCCTAGGGTCATAGAAAATGCGGGAGTTGTCTTATGATTTCATAAATTTCAGCTTCATTTACTGTTTCATTCGGTGGGAGATATACTGATCTGAGATTTATTGTCCTGTGTAAGGTCACTTTAACAGTAGTTGCCTTTAACAGTAGTTGTTGTTAATTTTATTTTACTTTGAGGTACATCATTCCGTACTAGGATGGATGTACCGCCTGATGCTCGAAGCCCAGTGTCATGTATGTAGTTGTATTGATGGTATTCAGTTTGTCATTTTTCTTAAGGAGTGTTTCCTGAAGGAAGGTCTGTTATTAGCAGAAGCAGTTCATCTTTGTATTTATTTGGCGGCAGATTCATTGGATTATTTGATAGATGATTGCTACATTTTTTCAGGATTTATATGATTATGATTTAATTTTTTGAGTTTTTGCATTCAGAGGTTTTGGCCGTTTGTGGATTCTGGCTTCCACCTCCATTTCTTCCAGCTTGTCTAATAGATTTTGTGTAGGTCACTGTGAAGTTTTGGCTTTTGTTTGGCTGGTTCTATTTTTGAGGGGAAGATAAAATTTAACGTGTGTCTTTAATGTTTTTTGGTAGACGGATAGGAGATCGATGTGACCTTTGTCCTGTATTGACTTGCTCCTGAAGATTTTATATTTTTTGGAGCAATGGTTTGTGTTTGGTTCTTCTTTGTTATTTCAATTCTATCATTGGCTTTCTTTTTTGGTTCAGTTTGTACTGTTTCTTTGAAGTAAATGTCTTTTAGGTTGCTTTGGAATTTGGGGCAGTGATTTGGTCCTAACTGCATGCTGTGACCAAGTAGTGGTTAAGAAATCACAAAACAAGAGGCTGCAGATAAATAGGGTATTGAACAATAAATACAACAGAAGTGTATTATACGACTTGGAAGTGTGTGTCGGTTGACCAGAATTCAGTCTATCACTGTTCCCCGCCGAGGCTTACTTTCTTACTACTTTATAGTAAGTCGAAGAGGAGTCCACAATAGCCTCATTAGAGGGGAGACACCACAACACTGTACGATCGTCTCGATGATGGCTCTGTATTTATCAGGTTGATTTGAATTTGTTGTGCTCATTTTTTGCTTTATTTTTGCATAGGACTGGCCTTTCCACTACTTTCTTTGCTTTTATGAATGAAGCATTTAGTTTATATTTCACTTCATCTATCTCCTTTTCCCTTTTTGGGAAATCGCATGATCGTGACTATGCTGGATAGTTTTCCTGACTGTTAGCACATCTTACTTCATAGTGGCCTTATCCTTCCGTTTGGTCTGAACCCCTTTGACCACATTTCCCGGATGTTGGGTGTCTTCTGCAGCTATCTTTATGATGTCCAAATTTTTGTAACTTAAAGCACCTTAGTGGAGCAGGGTTATATTGTTCCATTGGCTCAATATTGTAACCGACTTTTATATTTCTATGGATTGGGGTGTGGAAAAAGATAAGATATAAGTGTCTGTTGTTATGGTTACTCCTTTTCTTTTTATTGTGATTCTATGGTAATCACTGACCCCCTGGCTGTAATTTCCTCAGGTGTGACCATAGACAAATCTCTGCTTCTAATGACTCCCTTAGAAATGTTCAGTCTTTCATGTTGGAAGGTTTTTTTTTACGTGTTTTGAGGAGCTGAAAAGTCTTCACCTTGATTATACTTTCGGCGTGGGTCCTATTTTCTACTTCTACGAGCAAAATGCCGTTTCTCAAATTCTTTACTGTTTTTAGGTTAATCCCACTGGATAGCATTAATTTAATTAATAAAGGGGAAAGTTTTGCTAGGAGAGTTTCATCTGGGGACGCGAACACGAGAAATCTTGGGAAACCTGTGTCTGAGGTTTTTGTCTTTATTTTTATTTTGGTGATTCATAATATTGTTGTAGTAGAATTCACTGCCCGTGCTCCACACCATCCTCGAACACGACATTTGCACGTGTCAAGCCGCTTTGACAGGTCAGCAATGCACAAATCAGTATACTCGTATTCGAGAGATACTACGATCACCCGTCAAACCATTTGTTCCACTTCCCAAAACTTAAGTGCAGAATCTTATATGTTTATAACTATGTCTAAGTTTATATCTTCGAACCGATTAACCCTCACTCATCGCTTTCTAACTACAATAAATTAGATAGAGATGGTATTTCATCAAGGTGCATATTTAGGTTTATTGCGTTTTGTTATAAAGTACTCCATAAATTGATATAGTTATAGGCGTTATGGCGTGACATGACCTATCGATGGATCGGATCGGGCCTCTCCAACCGCCCGTCTAGTCTAAGAGCGAAAGTGGTGTGTTGGGAATCAGAAGTATCTAATCCTGACCCCAGAAGCCCTCAAACAACAAAACCCTGTCCCCCGACATTACGGATCACCACCCACAGTACACAGGGGTCCTCATTGGGTAGTTTTATCCCTCTGCAGAGGTACAGTCGGCGTATTCTGAAGCCCCAACCGACAAGGCGCTTTATGTTCTCAAAATATTGCGTATTGAAGTTGGCAAAATTCTATGATAATTTAAATGCAATGCATACCTTCCAATATAAAAAGCGTTTACAAATGATGGGATCCCTTATTATAAAAGTAAAACATGAAACCGAAATACTTGGAATTACACTTTTTGGACACTTCTTATATTCAGTCAATGGAAAAGGCAATGGGGAAATAATATAAAAAGATCAGTAAACTCCACCTTGAACAATAAAATCCATATCTGGTAATTTAAAATAGATTTTATATTCCACTGATAATATAGGAAAATATACGAATCGAAAAATTTATCAATTTACATTTAAAATTTGCTATGTTTCGAAGCAAGGACAGCTTAAGAGAAGTTTCATTCGAGAAAAAAAAACCTTTTCAAAACAGAACGGCATGGCTAATATAAGTGAGCATAAGCGAAAACACTCTATCAATAAATCATTAAACTACATCGGAAGAATATTTTTATCATGCATCAAACAGGACATTTTTTATGCATCAGAAGCAAGCGGTACTGTTTTATTCTCAACAAATACAACTTCAACAAACACACGAACACAGTTTGATTTTACAATCTGATCTGAAAAAAAAGAAAACAGTTGCATTGCTCTCCTTACTGCTCAAACTTGTCAAATTTATTTTATTTTAAATGACGACCGATTGACTTCATCTCTTTATGCAAAAGGGGATATGAATTTTAAATAAATTTAATTTAATTTTAAATAATTAATGAATACTTAATTTCCTCGATTTGAAAGAAAAATACCAAAATCTTGTCGATTCGTTTGATTTTTTCTACTGATTATCAACCTTTTGCAGGTTATTTAAAGCCAGACAATATTTTTAGATTCTATCTATTTGGGGAGTGATAATAATGATTTATGGATGCAAGTTTAACTAATTAACACAGAGCTGGGGGTGGAGAGAAGAGATGGATTCATACCTTTCACAAGAGAAAGCGGATATAACGAACCCGACTGGAATTGCAATTAGGCTCTGCGATTATCAATTCCAAATAGTTACCCTTTACATCATCTGTGCATACAATGTTGGTTGATTCTTTTGTTTAGCAGCATATCAACCTCTTTGGATTGTGACACAATTATTGCTAATTAACCCATAACTGGGGTGGGTGGAGATATGTGGATTTATAACTTTTCCAAGGGTATTTGTGACTAAGTGAATATAACGAACCCAACTTGAATTTGAACTCGACTCTCCGATTAACAATTCTAAATTGTTACCCATTAACAATTTTTGTTCTTTGTTTTCGTTTAGCAGCATATCAAACTCTATGGGTTATTTAATGACGAATTCTAAATATGTTGTATGCATTTTTTTCTTTTGAGATAACAATGTTTTTAGTGATACGTCTTACTAATTCACCTATAGCTAGGACGATAGGTGGATTTATAACTTTTCCAAGGGTATTTGCGCGTGCGTGAATATAACGAACCCGACTGGAACTCTCCGATTAACAATTCCAAGTCGTTATCCATTACATCATCTGTCACCCATACTTACAGTACCTTTTCTTCCCAAGCGGTTACCCATCTAGTTACTAAGCAGGCTCGATGTTGCTTAATGATCGTAAGAGAACCGCTGTTTCAACATGATATGGCCGTGATCCCCTGCGATATTTTACACGTACGAAATTGTTTTGATATTTATAAAATGTATTAAGTGTCTGTTGTTAAGTGTGACATCTCGGTATTAGAACGATGAAAAGATTTCAGTTTCCATTGATTAAAAAAGCAATAGACTGCAGTATTTGAAAAGATTTTTATTACATGAAAATATGGCGTCACTTTTGTTACATCAGAGAATTTTGAATAAACTCTCAAATTCACAAATGTTTGTTCACATCATTTCAAATAATGATTTTCTTGCCTGTTTTTTCCAAGGGCTTAACTGTATGAGAAAATTTACACATACACTAGAATATTTACAAATTCGGAATCCGACTTTTGAAAGAAAAATTCCGATATAAAATTCGCTTCTGAAATACCGGTATATTTTAAAGCTTATATCTTGTAAAATTTTTACTAGGCTTTTCTCTCTCATGGAAGCTCTCTCGAGGATAAGAATATACACAACTAATAAAATAGGAAACACCAAAGACACGATTTTATATGTCCTAGAAATTATTTGCTAAAAGCTGAAACGTGTTAAAATCCTTACTGTATTTAGTATTGTTGAAATTTTAATTTTTATAAACTCAACGTTTCGTTCAATTTCGTAAACTAATCGATGAAATTTGAAGAAGTTGGTTTATTTGGCAATTACTTTGTGGTTTTTATGTACCGTACTAGAACCAAACTATAATTTGTACCCCCTTACCTGTTTATACGTCTTCCATAATTTGGTTTCGATCGAGCAATGTATGGCTATTTTAGAAGGTGTGAAGGACGGACTAACGGAAGTCACGGAATTTTATATATAGATTAAATACATAAGCATAGACAATTGAATAACAAACATTTTGTGTAATGTGTTTCTTTCTCTGGGTGAAGTTCATCAGAGTAAAGTAATGTTTTTTATTGGTGGATGTATACAGATGCGCAGCAGGAGAGAAGAAGATGCAAACGTGAACGTCGGTTTTAATTATGTACCGAGGAAAAACGCTGAATTTAAAATTTTAAAATATTTAAGTTTTAAATTTACATTTTTTTAGTTAAATTTTTGAGTTTTCGAACATGTGAGTCTGAATTTTTTTAAATATGAATTTTTGAGTTTTAATATTTTTGAATTTTAATTTTTTAGCCGATTTTATTTAATTTCTCTCCATTTTGTTTATATCGTTTTCGATTTTGTTTTTTAGTAACCCATCAGAATTTTTTTCTCTTTGTCATTCAATTGCATAATATCGCCCTGATATATAAAAATTTGTATATTATATTCCCCGATTCTTAATCATCAACAGCTTACAGAGAGAATGCTGGAATGACTTAATATATATAGTTTCTAATACTATTTCGAATTATTAAATTTGGATTCCCAGCTTTTGTTGGCAGGAGTATATTTTATCAGCATGATTATATATTTAGTATATATAAAATATTGTCTTTGGTATATTTTACACCCGATAAGCTCTGAAGGAAGATTAATGAAAACTGTTTAGGCTTCTTTTTCTCCTTTTTACTTGTTTTTTTTTTTTTTCGATTAACCTCTCTGTTATAGAACAGAATATTTAAACGTGTAAAACCATTTTCTTTGATTTTTATTAAAGCACAGGAAAATTTCCTTAGTGTTGTGGTAAACCCTCTTACAGTCTAATGAACTCTTCCTTCCCTCATAAATACAAACTGCGAGAGACGGATAGATGAAGTGGAGTAGTAGACGCAGTGCTAATCTACTTATTACTAACACTATGTTTTTGTATATATCTTCAATATACTTTTTCAACCTACCTTCGACTTTCATGTCTTTCTTTCTAGCCCCTAAACAGGCCACAACAGTTTGAAACGAAGCATATTGTGCGAACCGGCTATTTAATATCAATCCTGCTATATGACAGTGAACGTCGGACAATCTACTCACAGATGAAGAGAATACTGGAGACAAGAGAAATGTGTTTCTACAGAAGATGATGAGGATGTCATGAACTGAACATTTGAGTAACTAAGAAGTTTTAAGTAAAATAGCAACAAAAGTGACACTTTTGCTTAGAATCAGAAAAAGACAGTAGAAATTTCTGGAACATGTAACAAGGAAAGATGACGTGACAAATATGACCTTTACGGGATATATTGATAGCAAGAATGGTCGATGGAAATAGCGTGTAATCTATCTAATAAGCATATGTAAATTAACAGGAGAACATGGACTGGGATAGTAATGCGGCTAATATTGATGAGAGCTACAAAGGATAGAAATTAGTAGAAAGATAAGATCGTTCAAGTTCTGAAAGGACGCTGCTCACAAAAGAAAACATTAAACTCAGCAGCAAATAACTAAATGCAATCGGCAAATCCGTGCCAGCTTTATATTACAAAGTATAATTGTACCGTGCAGGGTAATGAATGTCGGCTAAGAATGAAGAATTGGAGAGCCGAGTTCGAATTCAGGTCAAGTTAGTTACATTCACTTACGCGCAAATACCCTTGGGAAAAGTATGGATCCATCTCTTCTCCCTACAGCTATAGAAGGAATAGCAGTGCAGACTAGATCCTATAGCCTTGGTTGGTAACCAATCTACTTGCTATGGTAATTTACCCACGCACGCATGGACTCTTCCAGGTGTAAATAGGAGCAGGTACTGCCTTTTGAAGAGGGAAATTTCCAGTAGTCAACTCTGACGTTATTGCTGTAACACTCGTTTGTATATGTTTTGTATTACTGCTTCCGTTAATATATTTGTTTAACTCAATTCCTCTCTTGTGTCTTTATTTCTGGCCCTAACAAGGCCACAACACTACCCCAGAAAGAAATGGCAGCCTACTGAGAGAAAATCTTCTGCCTGGTCAGTCATGGATCGAAAGAGACATGATAGCTCAATCTTGTATCACGTATGGCACTTAATTGACTGAAAAAAAAGATGTTCTCATACTAGGTAATTTTTCTAACACAGATACGTCTTTCACCTTTATAAGTTTACCATTCTTTTGTGCATTGGATATTGTTGCCACATCTAGTGGTATGTATCCATAGATATTCTTGCGAAAATCCAAAAGAAGAATCTTCAGTCTTGACCTGTCATCTCGGCTTCAGTCATTTTCCCACAGCCGTAGGGTAGCATCCTCGTATTTTTTCTGTAAATATTTTCATGGTAAGTCTTCTTATGAACTTTCCTCTTTGGTATCTCGACTTTGCAAATTTAAGCACAATACTCCTACAAACGATAGCAAAGGAAAGCTAAAAGAAATGCTGAAACATCAACTGCAAGAAAACAGAATACATGATTCTTAGCAAAAGGATTAGCCTAAAATGCGAATTGCAAGTCGAACATACCAGAATCAAACAAGTGAGCAATTTAAGTATCTGGAAAGTGTTTAAACATAGGACGAAAGGTGTGACAATGAAATCCGAACGTGTATTGGAATAGCCAAAGATGCATTGCCAAATGTTAAGCCGAGTATCGATCAATAAAAAATCTATGATAGAAACAAGGAAGAATATTAAACTATTACGTAATATTTGTCCTTTAAATGGCAGTGAGTGCTGGACAATATCCTCTAAGATAAAGAAGAGAACAGAAACCTGATTCAAAAGAAGGACGCTGAGGATGCCATGGACCGAACATGTGAGCCACGGAGAAGTTTCAGAGAAAATGGAAACAAAAAGGATATTTAACCCCAGGGAGAGACAGTTGCGGTTTTTAGGACACACAGTGAGGAAAGACGGCTTGGAGAATTTGATACTTATAGGACAGATTGAAAGCAAGCGAGAGGAAAGCAAAACATAACATACTTAGTGAGCTTGAGCAGGGTTTAGAAGGAATAACAAAGGCAAAATTTATTAAGAACTTCAACAGACAGGTAGTTGTGGAGGGCGTTTGATCGCCTACGAGGGGTCAAATTACATAAAGAAGAAGACAAGAATTACGGTAGAATCTTGAAAGATTTAAAACGTTATATTTTGTCTGTTTAAATCCTGTTCTTACTATTGTCCTTTTTACTAACTTATATTTACTCGGTTTCCTTTACCCTCATTAACCCTTTGCATCTTAGTAGCTTTATCACCTTGACTGGTATGAAATGCAAACGCGTGAGACATAATTCCATACTTTGATTTCTGAGAGTAATAACAGTTAAAGGATTTAGCGAAATCCTTTAATTAATTGTCTTAATTAGGAGATCATCTAATGTGTCTCTGATATGAATTATCATTAAGATATTTATATAAGCAAGGTCATTTATATATTCATATAAGCTCTAGACTTCTGAATACGATGTTATGACAATAATGAGGAAATAAATCTTCTTTGGAATTAATTTTAATAGAATGGGAGAAAATCTCGCCGGAGAAATAGAAATGGTAAATATGATGGAAATTAAAAAAGAGATGAACGATGTAAGTAAAATCAAGCAAGTAGTGCGTTAACCAATCTGTATCAGTGTCAGAATACAAATTAAATTGACCTTCTACTATTTTTACTAAATCAAATGCAACAAAAACAACAACAACAACAACAACAACAAGAGAAATAATCAAATAGGCAGATATTTGTTTTAACAGAAAATAGTTTTATATAACAAGTACACACGATATAATAAAGTTGTTTAAAACACTTTAGAGTTCTTGGATGTGTGATCAAGGGTAATATAAAAGGTTTTATGCTATAGCTCTGGTATGGAATTAAACAGTTTATGTTGATGGTGAAATTGAATGAAATAGATTTCTTGACTTACTGTAGAGTTGTCTCGCTTCGACTGATATAGTTACGATTTCCTTTATGTTATTAAGATGTTAAGAGTCGGTTGTTTTTTGAATCTCGTCTAAGTTGAATTCGTCACTAGATGAGTTGATGTTGAAAAGAAATTGAGTTGCACAAGCCAGGTTGATGTTAATAAAAATTAACTTTTAGCGAGGAAGTTGGGTTTCATGGATTCGTGTGACGAGTTGATTATTTTAAAAACTCACTAAGTCGTGTCGAAGTTTCATAATTATGAGTTTTCTTGGTCATTTGGGAGGCTCGAGAGAATGTTTACTAATTTTTGGCGCGTTGAACTCTGAACAGATCAACTCGAGGTCAACCAAGCGGACGTATGCAGAAATATGACATTATTTTTTATAGACCAATTAGAAATCTGGAGCCGATTTTAATGGGTTCAGCGCAAACTGAGAATACTTAGCTGTGATCATTTTTAACAGGTTTAAAACAGCGAATGTAGAAACCTAATTCTAAAAACTGAAAAATTGACGAAAAAATTATAAATGCCATGAAGAAAATCTATTATATTTATTTGAGTTGGTGACAAGGTTTATAATACCAGATCTTCCACAAATCTGATATCTTTGTCAAAATATACTCACTCCTTCCCAGTTTCGTAAACAGGAGTAAAAGTTCATCCCTTGTAGGGTCCCATGTAGGATTTGCGTTTTCAATTCTTTCTAAACTATTTTCATTTTCTTTCACTAACTGTAGCCACTTGCGTCTTAGTGGCATTATTTAGGTGAATTGAGGTTTGAAGTGAATTGTTTCAAAAGATATACAAGAGTGTATTTAACATTTCCACCTAAACGGAATTTACTAGGAAAAAGGTATCTATATTAGTATTAATATCTTTACTAGCAGGATTCACTTGTAGCATGCATTTTGTTTAGAATAATATAAAAAAACTTCAAAAAGTAGGGACGTTTCAACATAAACTTATATAAACGAATGTCGGAAACAGAAAACAATCATTTCAAATGTGATGGAGGAAAATTGGATTTTTTTACTAGGATCCAAAACAAAAAACATGTCTCTTCTCCAATTCTTTTTTTTTTTACTGTCTCTTTTCTCACTTCTCATTCTCTTTCAATCCCTGTATCTACTATAGTCTTAGTGGCATTATCGTCTTGCTTAAAAATATCTAGGTGTGTTTTTACACCTAAACGGAATTAACTAAAAAAAAATTAGCTTTATTAGTAAAACGCAATAAGTCTTTGTTATTATTAGCTGCAGTAACCTGGATAAATTGTTATAGCGAGAAACAGGTTTATTTGAATGATGCATTTGAAGAATCATATTTGTGTTGGCAGTGGTTTTACTTGAAGATAACAAACATCCTCTTGTTGCCCGATCGACACATTAAATATTCACAAATCCGATATGAAAAATCATTCCATATGCAGATTATTACTTTCACTTTGAAAGAATCACGTATTTTGAACTATGCAATGACATTTAAAGTCTTTTGACATCGGGAGCTGCTGTATAAATTCTCCAGTTATGAAAACTCTGTAAGGACATTCTAAGAGACCGGCAATTGTGCAGGGCCTTGATTACCTACGTCATGAGGTGGAACGGTACATAAAGAAATCGTTCCTAAATGTTAGATCACTAAAAGCTGTTGTTAAGCGACGGTCATCAGAAGCCAATGCTGGCGTTCCTCAGGATTTTCTACACGATTCTACCCTCTTTTTGGTGTATATTAAAGATCTGCCAGGGTCCTTTTATAAATATCTATACGTATGATACAGTTTTTTTATAGATTCCCCACCAAAAATCTAGATAACTAGAACCTAACAGCTGATCTTTCTTCTGACTTAGCCCTGGTGCCTTAATATGGGAACGTCTAACTTATAAAATTTAATACATCCAAAATCAAACTAGCTGCTAACATTTCACCAAAACCTTAACTTTCTCCTATCATGTTGGAAGGATTTTCTTACAAGGGGACTCTTTGATTTGAAAGTCTATTGGGTCACAGACTTACCTAAACCTCAATTGAAATACGATCTATTGCTTGTAAAATGGTTGGTTCATTGAACACACCAGTATCTGAATTCCTGCAATATTCTATCTTTACAAGAGCTAGATCTAACAAAAAATGAAGTATTACTGCCATATCTGGACTGGAGTTGCCCGGTCCTTGTTTGTCTGTCTTAATAGTGCTTAAGTGTGTCTACGCGTCCTTATCAAGGTATATCATTTCCATTCTAGAATCCCTTCCCAACAGTTGAAATGTCGCTGTTTTAATAGCAAGTGTTCTGATGAACTAGATTTCAGCATCATTCTCTCTACTCGCTAGGATCTGCAATGCCACTTACTTAAAGATGAATCATCCCTTCATATTAGATAAGTAAGAAATAAGTTCCATTCAGATAGCTTCTTTCTAAGAACTGATACTTCCCGGGACAGACTTCCGACAGACGTTTTCCCAATAACTACAATCTTGACAGGTCTAGTATTAACTGTTATCATTCCTACATAAACTGCACTTCTTGTTCATATGACACCACGGATTTAGCCTCTACCTTGAATGGATCTTGGGGCTTTGTTGCTTTCCGTGTTGTCTATTAAATAGATGGTATTAACGAAAAAACGATTTCTTTTTCTTACTCGTTTTTTATTAGAGAAGGACTGACTTAGCAGCTAGGATCCCAAGAGGCAGCAGGAAGACGAACTTCAAGTGAAGGCTTATCGCATGTTGGCTTAGCGCCCGTCCGCGTGTGGCCTTAGCGCCCCTCCGCGTGTGGCCTTAGCCTGTCTCTCGAATCTGCGATCCTCTGTTGAATTCGTGTCGTTTTGGGCTTATATCCAAAACCCCGAAAAAAACAATTAATCACTATCAAAATGCCACGACTAGGACGTATTCTAAGCAATCGCTGAGCATCCTGACTGGTGCTCGCATTCTGTAAAACTATGTATTGGGTTAACTTTAGTATAAAGAAAATTTGAATACGTTTTCCCACAATTGCAAGATTTTGAAGCATTGACCGTAGAATTTATCGAATAAAGTAGTCATTCTTTGGAATACACAATTTATTGTTCTTAATATGATAGAAACAAGGGAAAATACCTTCAGAAATTAATAATGCTATAAATTTACATGAAGGAAATATTTTTTTAAAATCTGCATATTGTTACACCAATTTATATAAGAAATAATTATTATGTACTGCTGTTGAATTATGTATTTGGTTGTTAACTCCCGTGAACAAACACGTTTTTATTGAATGGGTTAAACACACATTGCAAACATGAGAGTACGTAATGACAAGAGTGAGCGTAGAAGTATTAGAGTATGTGTACTTTTAACTGTGTGTTTTACGTTTGTGCAAGAGCGCTTCCAGTAAACAACAGGAACTTCGATGATAACAGGACAGTTGAAATGTCGAAGCCACATCAGAATTTCAGATAAAAATCCAAAATTCGGAAGCAGAAGTTAATCGAAAATCATTTTACAAAATATATTCTATAAGTCATGTTGTGTGTAAATATTTTATATGGTATTACCTTTTATATTATTCTCTTTCTTTCTCTCTGTCTTTCTTTCTTTCTTTCTAATTCTTTATGCGTGCGTTTGTCTCTGTATTACTCTTTGTTCATATTCTTTATTTTATGTCACTTTGTTTTTCTTATTTTCTCTCAGCACATTTCTCATTTCTCATGTGTCTTAATCTCTCTCCTCTCTCTCACTCTCGGTCTGTCTGTCTCTCTCTCTCTCTCTCTCTCTCTCTCTCTCCATATATATATATATATATATATATAATTGGAGGAAAGATGACTGAGAAAGAGGAAAATAATTTCGTGGTACACGTTTTGTCGTTTAGAACTTCATAGGATTGGGTTTGATTTAAAGAACGATACGCGCCACTTTCTCTTAGATCTTTTTTCCAAAAACGTTTCTTGATATATACAATTTATATATCATTATCACCCCCCTATATATATATATATATATATATATATATATATATATATTTATATACATGTGTGTGTATTTGTGTCTGTGTGTGTATTTGCCCAAGTGTATAAAACATTTGTTTTCTGACCATGCGACTCGCGTTTGAATGTCGACATAATAGATTTGATGTTATCAGCATTGTGAGGCGATCTCGTTGGAAACCATTCCACCGATTGACCCAAGACTTGTGAGTGAAACTGAGTAGACGGAATTGTTCGTCGATAGATTGTCCGGCACAAATTCCCAAGTCATCGTGACTGCGCTGACTATCATACTCGACCATTATATATGTATGCATGCATATAATTGTGTCAGCTTAAAAATAAGATAAAAAAGATTGAAATAGTGTGTTTATATGAGATGCATGATATTATATTAAAAGACAACCTCACATATACATTGTTATAAGAACACATACATTGTACACATATCATGTATTAAAATCATAAATATATAGTCTTTCCATTCCAGATACGTGTACATCGTTATCTGATCGAGATATATGATAAATATACCGACATATTTTACAGTGTGAATTAGTAATTTCGTTACCATAATGATAAGAATCTTGTTCAATTTGACCATACTTATCGTGTTTATATCTACTGGTGGTAAAAGTAGTCATAGTAATATTATATATACATTTATCGTTATCAAGGAAAGCATTGTCAAACATTAATGTGTTCTTTCGTCTTAATTTTAGTTTCTTATCTGCCCAACTAATGAAACAATTATGGCAAATAAGTCTATATCGTTTGATTTGATCATCTGTAAACGTTGTCTTTTGTAGATCACGTGTAAGACTAGATCATGCAATAAGTTGGTTGATGAAAAAGAATAACTAGTTCTCGTCTCGCCGAGAGATGATTATTTTTTTTCTTATTTCAGACAATTTTTTTTTTTACTGAAGCCATATTTACTAAATAGCGGTTTGAGTACTTGCGCTTAAAAATAGCTAAAATTTGGATTTTCATTAGGGATATTAATTAGCACTGATAAACTTTGCGCAATCGTTTTATGGATTGATGACATATGATAGAGTCAAAAGTTGGGTACCTTGTCATTTTCTCGGGATTTCCATTTATTATTGTTATTTCATTTAATTTATGCTGTATACTCATTTCTTTCCGGGTATCAAACTTTTTTGTCAAATCAAAAATAAACAGCCTGATATCACACACATTTTGCATACAAGGATGCGATGTCGCCATTTTATATTTTTAATTTCGCGCATGTGCGTTGTTTCTATTTTATTTTGTCGACTGGACAGTATAATAATGTCAGCTAGGCACCGTCTATGAGAAAAAGTGCACTATAACGCAATTCACTCTGCCAGAAACTTGAAAACAGCTTGATGTACTGCTTGGCATCGCTCTGGAAGCGGCAATACGAACACTTCAGTGTTTTGGGGAGTCAATCTGCGGAGTGTTCAGGGGATTTGGAAAGATTTGGATGAGTCTAATGGTGATTATCAATATTTTCCGTTGTGTCAGCAATATAGTTATATATATAGTTCGTACTTACTCATACGTGGCGGGTGGTTCGTAGGCGCCAGAGCATATCCATACCATGGTGGGCCATCACGCTCAGGAGGCCAGGCCTTCTCCGGTTATTTTTATTTAATTATTATTATTAATAATAATAATATTATTTGCTGGTTATGCGTTCACATCTTCATTTCGTTCTCCATCAGATTTAAGCAAACTTTTCTTGTCCTTCTCTGACTGAATATCAATCAATTGATTAATCTCCAGAGATTTCATCGACGTTCTGTGTCGATTCTTGAATTAAAAATCGTAAATCTTTCTTTTTCCGTTATCTATATATTTGTTGGAATCTTTATTTTTTACCTATCGATTGATCAAAATCTGTTCTTGTGTGTGATGTGTGCTACGTTTAGCGGATTGTCGTCACTAAACGTAATTTTTGTAATGTTGAATACTTGAAATAAATAAGGGAAAGATGACGAGAATTTCAGTCCACTTACGTGCGTCGGATGGCCTTTCCAACGCCCAGGTAGTATCCCGACGATCATATCATGTGTTAAATCTCTCTTTATTTGTTAGCCATTATCATTTTTTTATACAAGTTTTTTTTTATTATTATTATATAAGAGGGTATTATCTAATTGTTATTTTTATTACCATAAAAAGGGCGTGAATTTCAATAATGGCTGTTAATGATCGACTATCGTTCTATAATGTATATTGAAACACATCTACTCTGCAGAACTCCCTTCTCGCTTTCTTCTACATTACGGTCTTCAAAAATTTAAATGCAACATCAATCGTCTTCCGTCTGTTTGAAAATTCGTTGTCTTCTCGCTGTTTACTAATCATTCAGATTTTGTAACTTTATTTAATCTTCATAATAATTGTCAAGATAGAAAGTATATTATATTAAAAACAAAGTCAAGAACATCACTTACTTTCGTTTATTAGAAATTGAATTGTATCACTTTGTGTCTCCCATAGATTGCCTGACGTTTCCTTTAAAATGATGCGTATTTATAAGCCTTCCCTATACTTAAAACTTTTGGAAAACATTAATTTTTTGCTATTGTATATAAAGTCCTGTTATAGAATAATATCCTCGTATTTGCGCTGATAAAGTCTCTCAGAGGACGAAATGACTTTTCATTTTGTCATTTTTTTTTTAATTTATTAATCGTTTCTACCCCATGCAAGACAGGAAGACACTAAGGCACTATGGATTACTGGGTGTGGAAGAATTACGAACAGAAACAATAATGAGCGAGAAGAGAAACGAGTAATCTGGAGATAGCGATTGACATTGCATTTAAATTTTTGCAGATTAAAGTTGGTTGGAAAGCATATAGCCAAAAAGGAGCATTACAACACATATATATATATATGTGGGTGTGTGTGTGTGTGTGTGTGTGTGTGTGTGTGTGTGTGTGTGTGTGATGCCCCGGTTCAGAATGATAGGAAAAATGCTACTAGATTTAAGTACTAAAAATTCATCAAACAGAAAGTAACTCAATTTTTGTATGTTTTCGACTCCAGGCATTTGAATCTGTGTATTCATATATATTAACCAACCAGCGATATCGAACGAGACGCGCGACATTCTTTGAATTAGCAGATGGTAAAATAACTTAGAATGAAATTTTATAGGCTCAAATTCAGAATATAAAAGTAATATTTATTTTTCCCGAAACAGAATATTTACATTGGCAAAATTATTTATTAGCCAACAAACTCATAATAAAAAACCTAAATTTTATTTTCCTTCGGAGGCGGTTTTATTCACATCTTTATAAATATCAAAACATTTCGCTTGCAAAATTAGTCCTTCAGTTAAGCTTGACCGGAGAATTCCACCGTTTGTAAGGCAAACGAAACTAAAATTCTCGCCATCTTTCGCTTATTTATTTCAAGTATTCAACATTACAAAAATTACGTTTAGCGATGACAATCCGCAAAACGTAGCACACATCACACACTCAACTCTCTCAGCTTACTTTTCCACTCACCTGCCGTGCGTTCTTGAGGAAGTTACTACTAGAATTTATCCACACGCAACAATCCAGCTACACACAGATTTTTAAACGTGCAATAATACACTCTCCGTCGACAATATACTGATAAGAACGGAGACAAAATAATTATATTTTGTGTGTAGTTCTTTTCTTTGAAATTGAAAGAAAAATAATACTTAAATAGATTTAAAATTAATAATATTCGTAGATGTGTGTTGAAGATTATTTTAATTCTTCACTTTTACACGCATATTTTGTTACACACACACACACACACACACACACACACATATATATATATATATATATATATATATATATATATATATATATATGGTACCTTAAAGTGGTCTGTTTTTTCATTAAATATATATATATATATAAAAAGAAACAGTAAGATATATAATCCGGTGTTCTTATAGATATTTTTATTTTTACAAAATATTGCTCAATGTAGATTTACAGAGCATTATATATATATATATATATATATATATATATATATATATATATATATATATATATCCGAACAAATTCGATTAACTCAAACCGACAATGTCTATCTGTTTAATGTCTTGTAGTATTTTTCTGGTTTATTAATAAGATGTAATATTTTGGGATCTAAATGTTATTTATTGCAGCCACAAGTGAGAAGTACGAGAAAATGAACTGTTAGCATAGAATTTATGATTACATATGGCCAGCTTAAATGTAAATTGATGAGATCTTGACGCCAATCAAGTATTGCACTTAAATTCAAAAAGTCTTAGTCCATAGCGAAGAGAAATATTTTTTTTAAAAAATGCAAAATGTGGCGCAAGGGCAAAATGAGGAATGGGGAAAAGGATGGAGTTCTTCATTTTTATAATTAATCATCGCTAGCCACAATCACTGACCCAAACATACCACAATATTTCTTACACTAAAACCTCGCAATCTTACTTATAATTCTTACCACAGACGCCAAAATATCTCAACGTGTCTACGAAAATCCTAACTCGTCCCTATATGTGAATTTCATGTCTGTGGGAGGGAGGAGAATAAAATAACAATTTAAAATCTAATCCACTATGAGTATTTACAAATATGACAAAACTATTTACGGGACTATTGTTAGTAATAACCCCCACAATCCTTAATTGTGGCAAATAGATTAGTTAACTGAACGGAATCAGAGACTTTAATAATATAAAACAGACATTCATCCCATTCAGCCTCTCAAACACACACTCATTGAAACACAACAACAAATACGAAAATCACACCCGAAAACAAAACTGAAAGGCGCCCCGCATCCACCAAAGAACTGACATCACTGATCACCTAACCCGGGTGGAGAGGGGAATTAATCTAACAGAAATGAAAGGGGTCAATGAGTATACAAACCCTATCTGTTAACTTAAATGAAGAAACTAAGGACAAAAACAACAGTAACTAAGCTAATTTCGGGCTGAGTTGGCAATATTCAACACAGGGTAATATCGTAATGCTTCATCAGCATCAAAGTGCCACTCTAAGTAGTTCCTTTTTACTAGACACAAATTCCCAAGACTCACCCACCTTTTGCCAAATTCTGATGCAGGAAGCCTTCGCGTTTCCGTCCTAATCCTGACTTTAAGTTGATGCTTCAAGTACAAGACCATTTGTGAAGAAGTGTACCTCTCGCCTCAATCCCTTCTGACATGTCCAAATCACGACTCTTATAACACATAGCAAGCAAAAGAACACATAGTGTTCAGATTTCGTAAAGAGCGGTAACCTATTGATATAGACAGAAATGGCCTTGAGGGCGAAAACATTTCCGCGCAGAATATAAACCATGATAAACTATTAAACCTTCAATAAACTTGCACAACGGGACTAACACACCGAAATGAAAAAAGACGTGACCCAGGGTCTCCACCTCTCTATTACAGCGAGAGCAGTTTGGAGATTTTTCCAACCTAGCAGAACAAATTATTTTGTCGATCCAGAAGACCCTACGAGTAACCAGCCAGGCTTTCCAACCCGGGCATCCAAGGCCATATTGGGTGAGTCTCCTGCTTTGTAAGACCGAGTTCGTCTAACAGAACACGAACAGAGCCCCTAAATAACATATGATATAATGATCGTCGGGACACCACCTGGACGTTGGAAATGCCATCCGACGCACGTAAGAGGTGTTTCAGGGAAATACGACATTCATGATAGAAGGAGCACTTGCCTAAATTTAAACCGGGCGGGGGATGCTCCTTGCACGTGTGCATACTTCTCAATTGTGGGAAGTTCTTACGGGTGTCTTTCTTCCAGAATTTTTCCACCTCATCCGATTCGCGACACATTCAATCTAGGACTGCGATGCGAAGCGTATGTTGACGAGTCAGAACGCTAGGCATACTCCGACTGCCTTTAGAAGGATTGAGGTACAGATCTCTCAAGATGCCTAAGCGGACTTGCCTCCCCACAAGAAGACCACGAGCCTTACTAATGAAATTAGCGTAATAGACGGAAGTGGAAGTAAAGAGAGTCGGTAAAGGAGACTCGGGCAGATGTGCGTGGCACATATTCAGCCCTCACTTTTAATGAAAGAATTTTCTGAGACCATAGACGAACTGCAATCTCAGCCTTCTCCTGCACCCCCAACCAAATCATTTTCTGCAAAAGATCGGGACCAAACCAGACGCCGAATATCTGGATCGGCCCGTCCGGCCAGAGGAAAGGTCCGCCAAGAGACATTTCATTCCACGAACCCAACTGGAAACCAACAGACATTGCGTTTGATCTTAGCCAATGTCACCGTCTCGTATACGCTCATTTCTTTGCCGACTTCATCAATCTTGGCTCTGCTCGATACAAGAACCGAAACATCGTCAACATAGACAGAATACCTGGCCGACTTAGTAGCACCAGATAGAGAAATTCCGCCTAAGACCGGATTCGTCTTTACCTTGCGAAGGAAAGGTTTCAACGCAAGAACTTAAAGCAAAGACGAAAGCTGACAGCCTTGACGGGTGGAGCGAGACAATACGAAAGGTCCCGATAGAACCCTAGTCACTTCCACCAGCGCAGCAGGAATCACATACAGAAGTCGGATCTAGGTGCAAATGTACGATCTGAAACCAGCAACCGAAATGACAGCCTTCACAAATCGATGGTCGACCTTATTGAAGGCCTTGATGTAAATTGCTCAAGCGTACTATATGATGGTTGTCCTGAATAGTCTTGTCCTTCACAGCACAGGTCTGTTCGGAGCCAATCAGACTAGAGAAGACAGGCTGCAAACGATTGGCTATAATCATGACTAAAATTTTTAACTTTAAGTTACCTATCCCATCGCCACCGTTTTTGTCCTTGCGTAGCAATTTGATCACACCCCTGGTCAAGCGCTGAGGTTTAGACCCCTACTTCATCCAGGTATTGTAAATTATCGCCAGCTAAGGCACAAAAACGGGCGACTCTTTCAAATACACTTCATATAGTAGACCATTTAATCCCGGAGACTATCAGGGCCAACCAGCTTCATCACTTCCCAGATTCATGACTGTGATGAGACATTCGCACCCAGGGACTTAAGCTACTTCGCGGCAAGGGAAAGTCGGCCAAATAGGCATCAAACTAAGCATTTCTCAGCCTGGGCTCCCTGGAGAACAGATCCTGAAAGTAATCACGAAAAGCCTCTGCACACAATTCAGCGGACATATTCGTTGTCTCGGGAGACATCCTTTTTAACCCAGCCCTAACTACCAGAGCTTGATGCTTCTTGATAAGCATGGAGGTCAACTCTGCCCTACGTAAGGCTATGTCCCAACTATCACGGAATTTAATCGCCCGATTAACTTTATCTCACATGCCGTTTGCGCTGCTGATCTATGCCGATTGAATTGATGACTATATTCAGTAGCAAACGACCGATTTTTTTATTTTAATTTATCCCACCACATATTCACAACCACAACCCACTTCAGTTCCGCTGTAGCATTAGTAGCAGCTGGTTCCAGAAATCTTGCTCACCAAATAATGATTAGTTTAATTTCCAGTAGATAGCCATCTTAATTTTAGTCTTATATAAGTTTACATGAAGCCTAGGATCTGAGTAAACCATATAATAAGAACTCGGACACCGTAAGAGTCCTACATTGACTCTCTTAACTAAGACTCGGTCGAGGTAGCTAGAACGCACGCCGAGTCTAGCCATCCCTATTCGTCCAAGTCCACAGTAGCTCCCGAGAGTGTTCATTACGGTACTTATCGACAAGATCAAACTTATCGATAAAACCCGAAATGGTTTCACGTCCTGGTTGTTAGTACCCGAATTTGACACTATACGAACTATATTGAGGCCAGGGACGGCATTCTAATTGTTCGCTAAAACTAACCGACGAGATCTCGTAAAAACACGGCTCGAACCGCAGAAAAAATTCAGGCCGCTCAGAATGGTAATATCCAGCACGCAAAGCCTGCCCGCCGGATCTACGAAGATAAGAGCACACGGGGCATTTCAAGAAATTCTTTCGGGCGAGCATCAAAACATACTGAATAGAGTGATAATCTACTAAACAGAATGCCCTCATAATCGTAAGTTGAAAAATGGATCACGTTTACGCAACATATATTCACCCCGAGACGCTGAAGGTCGCGAATGAGCCTCGTCCTGCGAGACTCCGAGCTCAGGCATTGAGCATTCAAACTGCGACCCAACCGAGAGTTTTTCCACGGTTTAGGAGCCGCGAAACTAACAGTATCAGTAAGAGGGGTATCTGGGTCGCCTGCAGACGGAAGTCCAGAGGTCTTCTTCTTTGAATAGGAGGATATGTAACAATTCTCTCCACCCCTCCAACACGTAGGTCTTCTGTCGGCATTTTCCAGATGCAAAGGTTAAACAGTTGGGGATGGAGACGTATGCCAAACGATGGATTGTCAGAAATTGCACCTAAGATTTACCCATATTGCATGAAGAAGGCAGCCTGGTGTTCTCCTGTCTAATTGAGGGACCTCGAATACTGCTACAGCTTCGCAGATTCATGGTCCCTAACATGAAGTCTTTTCTTATCAGTTCTCAATTCGCCATCTCGAGACAATCTTTGGATGTGAGCAGCAATACGTCTAACATGAAAAAACCGGAACCTTTTAATACTCTTTGAAGCCCCCCCCCCACCAGCGACATGAGTGATCGAATCAAAATGTACCTCGGGGAGCGATAAATTTTGCACGTATACTTTTCGAACACGAAGACTGACACCATTCCCTTTTCAAATATCTTTAATTATTGGTGGTCTCCTAAAAGTCCATCTTCTTTGACAAGATGTTAGAAACTTTTATATCTTTCTAAAAAGTCTGCCATGTTTATAATACAACTTGGTTGTAACTTCCAGCATGAGGGCGACTCCCCGACTGTCATATTTTTCGGTGCTCACTTGAATTTGACACATTCTTATTTTATTCGTTGTCTTCATGTCTTTGGTCATTACTATTTTTAATTTCCTTTCTTTTGTCATCTTTCCATTGGGATTTTGGAATTGACTCCTCCAGCGAGCCCTATCGTTTTTTCTTTTATCGGATTGGTCTGCCTTAGTAACAAACGCAAAAAGGTACTTTTTAACTTCCGGCCGACATTTGACGGCCATAATGTTATTGATCTCCTCCAATAAAGTCTAAGAAGGAAAGATTCCTTAAAAATAAAATTATATTTCAAAGTGTATTGGGAGTGGGGAAAGAAAACACTAACAAAAATAAAACTCTTTTCTATTATTATCGAGGTAAATAGCGATTAATCGTAAGTTTGTAGTGATCGGGGAACATCCTCTTGGAAGCCGGTTCCCTTGGTTCGCGTGAAGAAGCTGTTCGAGTGGAACTTAAGTCTCACGAATATCATTATTATTCCATGCTTTCAGAGAACATGACATCTTCCTGTGTGGTGTAGTGGTGAAATGTATTATTACAGGCATTTTGTAAAGATCGAAGTGGTTATCCGGATGTGAAAGATCAAGCTAGTATGTCGCGTTTAGTAAAACATCCCACCCAATCTGTACCATTTGTCTGCAAAGAAATGTGAGGTCGGGCATTGTCCTGATAGAAGATGGTATGCTTCACGATTTCCATGATAGGTGACATGAATCGGTCGGGTCGGGGACAATACTTGTCTAAATCCAACGACTGACTTTTCAGAAGGAGCTCGTTATACACAATGTCCTTCTAATCATACTAGATATATATGTTGTCACTTCGACATGCTGTAATCGCCAACAAGCTCGCCTCGCTATATCAATTACGACTGGATATAGCTTTTGATCCTCACAGGGTGACCGATAATGCGGGCGTTGTGTCACATCTAAACTACGCTTAGTAAAAGTGCACTTCTAACTGGTGTAACTGTTAGCAAGCTAGTCTCGCTATATCAATTACGACTGGATAGAGAGTTTGATTCTCTCTGGGTGCCCAATATTTTTGGCCTTGTGCCACATCTAAGTTACGTTTAGTAAAGGGGCACTCCAAAGTGGTGTAATGATTAATAAAACAACAAACATATATGATAAATCTTTGAAGCATTTAAATCTTAATGTCTTCTCAGTAATAGCCAGTAATCTATTATCCATTAATTTTGTCAAATATTTTAATTCAGTTTCTGACATGGTGGTTTTAAACATTTACCCATAGGTTTCTTTTGCTGCCATATTGTTTGTCATCTTCATATCGTTTCATCTTCAGAATTGACCATAGGCTTTTCGACCGGATTCAGAATTGGACTTAATGGTGATCATTCTATTATCTTACCCCCTGTAAAACTATTGCGCTAAGAAATGCACGTATAAGCTAAGTTTCATGTAAAGCAGCCTTTTCGCGCATATATACGCAGTTCATTTTGAAACTTGTATGATTCAATAAAAAGTCTTGTCCATGAAATCGCAATAGTTAAATTCCTTCATCGACTTTGAATGGTTCAATAATAGCTTGACCGACAATTCCAACCCATATCATCATATTGCCGCCTCCTTATTGTCTTCTTTTAGCCACAGGCACATTCGCATCGGATAAAATCCTTTGGCAGATCCATAATGTTCAACGAGTGCTACCCTTGAAAATTAATTTAGAAAAATCAATTTTCATCTATTTCTTTGCCAAATTTTGACGCTTTAAAATATTTGCTTTGCTGAGAGGAGTTTTTCAAGGAGATTTTCTGACTCCTCCCAATATACGAAGAATTCTACACATTTTTTTACTTCTTGATTCCCTCAATTCCAACCTGGTCTAAGAACTGAGCACTGGCAAAAAGTGCTTGTTTTCGCTCGAACTCGCTTTCGTTTACATTTCCCTTGAGGAGAGAGATACTCTCAAAGGCATTTTCTTTGTTCCCCGGTCTCAATTTAGATATATTTTCAACAGCCCTCTTTATCGATCGATGATCTTTACGAAGATCCCTTGATATCTCCAATTTGTATATTCCCTCACTCAATAACATTGTTATTTTCTGTTTTTCAGAATTTATCAGATCCGTTCTATTACCCATGTTTCAATATATATTATGGAAAAATACTACTTATTGGATTTCAGAGGCCTTAAACTAATAGTAGTTTAATCTGCATAATAACTTCAGACGGCAGGTTTTATAACAAAATACAATAAATTTGATAAAACGTTGAAACTATGTAAATATTTAAAATTAATAATTTTTCCAGCAAAATCGATTCATTGATTTTTATGTGATTTGCATAATAATAAAAAATAATTCTGCATAATAACATTGCATAATAACTGGAGGAGGCACGATGGAGTAATGGATAGCGGCTCGGATTGAAGAATCGGATATCCGAGTTCGAAATCCACTCAGATTTATTACATTCACTTACGTATTAATACTCCTGGAAAAGGTAAGAATACACTTCATCTCCCTCCAGCTATGAGCAAATAGCAGGACAAACTGGGTTCTATAGACTTGGATGGCAACTGGTCTACCGCAGAAAGAATTGGCAACCTACTGCCTCGTGTATCGAAAGGTAAATGATCGCCTAAGCGTGTATCATGCATAGCACATAACTGGCTGATTTATTTTTCGACATAATCTCCTTCTTTGTCAATGATCTTAATTCAGTGATGAATATACCTACATCAATATGTGTGCAGCCTAATATTGATAAAAATTATTTGTTTTAGACAATGACTATTTTGCAAACAAAATCTCTTTCCTTATCAAAAGCTTAATACAACTGCGAATGTTAATCTAATAAATAGTATAAGGATAAAACTTGACATCTAATTAATAATTAAGCTACGTTCTACATAATCCTCAGTCTCAATACTGCTTAATGGTTTTTCTGCATACATCTTGATAGTAACTGATATTTAAGATGTACAATGTTTCTACTTTGTTTCCACTGATAATATTCTCTTCGGTAGATAATCAATCATCTCGTCCCTTGATTGATCCAATTATCGGGGGAACTTAGTGCAAAAGAAACAGGCACCACTCCAGAAAGATCAGTTGCCATTGACTCACATGAGTTCCAGCGTTACCATGTCCGTCCACACTTTGATGCTGTTTGACCAGCTTTTGAGTTGCCTCCCCCTCTTGCGTCCGCCTTTACCAGTGCCTTAGCATAGCAGTCTTGCAGAAGCTGTCATGCTGTGTGTTGTGACCAAACCATGGCTTAATAGTGTCGAAGAGAGATTCTTTCGGTTCACGAAACGTTTGACCTTGAATAGTCGTTAGAATTCAGTAGGAGGTGTGGCGGAGTTTTGTGAAGCATTTTTTCTGGAATGCTTTGATATCTTTTCCTGCCTCAAGCAGGATTATCCAAGTCTCATACCTGTAATTAAGGATGTTTACGACCAGTGATAAGCAATACTGTGCAATAATTTAATCTCTTGTAAACAGGTGTTATCGGGGATTTTACTCGTCTTTTTCTATACATTTTTTAATCACACCCAAGGTTTCTAATATTATAAAAGAAGTTTTTTTAAGATTCTTCTTTTTTCCGTTTCATGTTCAAGATATATTTACCTATTTTGCCTTATTCTATAACATTAGTTTTTAATCACACTACCTACTCATATATATATATATATATATATATATATATATATTACAAAATGCACATTAATTACAAACAAGACGAATTTTCACTAAGACATATTATAAAGAAATACACTACCCCAATTAACCCGAATAAAAAATCAAATTAATTATCTATTATAAAAATTTAAGACAGCTAACGTTATCCTCAAAAATAACAACACACCAACTAAGTCAAAATTACAAAGAACGAACATTATCTATGAGTTCAAATCCCCCTTAAGGAAGTGTGTTCCTGGTCAAACCGGACTCATAAATAATTACATCGGTTTCACAACCACATGCTTATCCAGACGTCTTCCGTTACACCTATCTGATCACAGCTCCATTAGAACCCATTTAAACACACACACACAAATTTACCAGATTCCATTAGAAACATACTAGTAGAAAACACAAATATATTAACTGTATCCACCTGTAAAAAAATGATTAAAAATAATTGAAGCTTTAATAATAAAAAAGAAAAAGCCAACTCTTAACAATGTTAACTACGAATAAAGCCAGAATGTGCTGACCGTGTTCGGAAATTCAAACATCCCTACTACACACTAAGATATACACAGAACGCACACACTCAATTAAGCTGAAAAATCAAATCATCCTTGATAATGGCTAAAGGTAAAACCGAAAGCGCTGGAAATATAAAACATTTGGACAGTTCTTACGCACCCTTTGTCCAGAAAAGAAAGCTCTTGTCGGAACACAAGAAAAATTAAATAAAAAGCTTAACCGTCGTACCTTGTCTGTCGTTTTTAATGAAACATGCATAAACGAAGTATATACAACTACATATATATAACTATATAATCATGCTTTCGGACATTTATCGATACCAAATATATCATCGCTAAATTTCTTTACCGTTTTTAACAACCCATCATCGTTTTTGGTATACATTTTGATATCATTTATATAAAATGGTGGATTTATGATGTTGCTACCTTTTTATAACCATAGCCAGTTTTATTAGGCTGAATTGTTAATGCGATGACTGCAATGCAAAATAGCACAGGAGAAAATCTATCACCTTCAAAAATACCACATCTACATTTGATGTAAGTGTACCGTTGTTATATGATAGAACACGATATGTATTCCATAGGAACATGTTACTGTTGAGAAGCGTCGCCATTACTGAAGATATTTTGAAATTTTCTTAAGCCTTAAGTATCTATTAATGAGAAATGCGACCAAATGCATTTCTGTAATCTATCCATGCAGTGCTTAAATTTCTATTTCTCTCACGGTAGGTTTCAAGAAGTATTTGGCTAATTTAAAAGATGGTCTCTGCAACCACAAGATAATTTGTGACACCTTTTTGTTCTTTTGGGAAACGATTCTTTTCTTCTATGTGCCGGTATGTCTTCACTGTAATTACAGATGCTTGGGTTTTATATCTTGTGGACAAACCTGTTACAAGGTGATAGTTTTTGAAACTTTTACTTCAGTTAATTTCAGAAGATATGTTCCATCCTTCACGAACCAATTTTTTAAAATATCATCAAATATCTTCATCATCCTATTCTGTGTAGAGGTGAATGAGAACAGAGAAAATTTCCTTATTTTATCTATTCTACATGATTTCAATATATGGGCTTGCCTTAATGCCAGTTGCAAATCATTCAAAGATATATCCTGTCACATTTCTTTATATAGGTTCCTATATGTCTCTTCAATATTTCTTATCCATTCAGCATTTTTATTATGTACCTTATAATCACCCAATATTCTTTTCCAGAACTTTTGAATTTCTTCTAAGGTGAGTGGTTCCTCTACACTCATCAACTGCTTTCTAACATCACTGTAAAACCTTTTCGCATCAAATGCAAAAAAAAAAAACAAGTTCTTTCTTTAGAATATATTACTTTTTTCAACCTTCGGATTCTCTAGGGTTGTAACAAAAAATTTTGCTTCAAGATTTCTGTTATCGGTGATAAATTTTTGCTTCTCTCTGCAATGAATTCATGATACATTTCCTCGGATCTCTAATATTTCGTCTTCATTTTTTTCTTTTAAACAGGGCGTCTATTAGTGTTAGACTTTCATTGCTGCTTCTGCTTCTTCTTCTTCTTCTTATTATTATTATTATTATTATTATTATTATTATTTCCTTTGATTTCTAGTGTATGCTCATTTCATTGTCTCTCTGCAATGAATTCATCCAAAACTGATACATTTCCTCGAATCTCTAATATTTCGCTTTCATTTTTTCTTTTAACATGGCCTCTATTAGTGTTAGACTTTCGTTGCTGCTTCTGCTTATTATTATTATTATTATTATTATTATTATTATTATTATTATTTCCTTTGATTTCTAGTGTATGCTCATTTTTTCCGGGTCCCAACCAGAAACCTAAGGTCACAAATGGCATCATGACATTTTCCACAGAGCAAAAAAAACAAAAAAAAAAACAAACAGATATTAAGCCTTTTGTAAGGTTGTTGGCTATACTTGTGAGTACATTTTTTTTAATTTTTTTATTTTCTTTAATGAGACTATCGGGCCATTTTCCCATCAACTGGAATTTTTTATGTCGGCACGTATCTCATTTTCGACATTTCGATTTCAAAGCCCTTTTATTTTAACAGTTTTTTTTTTTTTTTTTGAAGATCTTCAAAGATACATTACACTCTGCAAGGACTGCCATGTTAATAAGAAGGCACATTTTGTTTTTACGATCACTGATAACTATGTGTGGGAGATGAGCTTTGATTGTTCTGTCCTTGTGTAGTGTAAAGTTCTACAACTCGTATCGTCTGGGCGATGTTCATACAATTTCTTGAATACTATTATTTTTATCATCATTGCTGTTATTGTTTTTGTTCCTATCGCTTGTGCTCGTTTAAATTTGACATGGCTTAGGTTTATAACGGGTAATTTAAACAGGGATCAAGTGACAATATGTCCGCAAATTAGAAGGATTCGCAGACTTCTTTTTTGCAGTACTGCTGTTATATTGGTCCTGATTCTTTTCGGATTTCTACTCCTTATTGTCTAGTCTGTCGTTTTTATCTCTCTGTGAATGCTACTACCGTCAGCTTTTCAGTTCATTGACAAAATTCACTTTTTTTTTTTCTTTTTACTTCCCTTTAACTTTACTTTGGACTTTCCAGCAACAGCGAAATCCAATAAAAAAAAGTTATTTTCTTCATGTTGACAATAAAGAGATCTGGTGTTCTGGATTAACTTGTGGGATATGTTTGAGTATCAAACTCCCATATGTTTCTTTGTCTAGGAAAAAAATCTGGTTTCAAAATGTACCATAGGTTAATAGGATCAAAACTCAATCAATAACACAGCACCTAGTGTCACGTGCTTATCACCTGGCCATGTATATTTTTGTACTGTATTCATTTACGATGTAATTGAGGGTCACATATTGATCTTTTTATAGTCTGAATTTGCTATCCTCCTCATTCTTGATACGTTTGGTTCTTACGTTGTTGTTTTTAGGCTGCATTTAAATTATTTGCTTTCTCTGTTTTAGAAGGCTAATGTGCTCTGTAATGTCACATTTGGTTTCTGTTATTCTGATACTTGGTTTTCTATTCGACCTTTTATTAGTCCTATTCCAGCTCTTGCCAATTGTAATTAGTCTACACTTAATCTATTTTGTGTTACCTTCAAGTCCCTTCATTGCAGTGTCAATTCAAATTTCGATTCTAGCGAATCCCACTATTTTCGTATGACTTTTTTACTTATTTTAAATATCACCATTGTTTCTCACGAGCAGGTATTTATGCATTTTATCGATATTCTTTTTTTGTCGTTTATATTTCTGTGGTTCTCCTATGTTCAATTTAAGAAAGGTCTGGAACATTTTAAAATAAGAACTGACTATTTATTATTTGTTAATGGTAACTATATAAACACTTTGATAAAAACTGTTTTATATTTTTTAAATGTTTTGAGGAGCAGTCAGCGTCATCAGAAAAACGTATTTCAAACAAAATTTTCGTATTTCAAACAAAATTTTCGTATTTCAAACAAAATTTCAAAGAAAATCCACATTACTGAGACAAAACGTGAATCACGCTAATCATATTAACAGTTGATTTTTATACTATAACTACATCGTTCTTTTTAAATTAGATTTTACTAATCTCAACCTCTGTTAATTATATATATATATATATATATATATATATATATATATATATATATATATATTGAACAATAAAAGAAAAAAGAAAATATTCAGACACACTGGGTTGTAGATTAATATTCTTTCGTTTTTTTTTATTATAATTTCATTTAGATTCCTCGACTGGTTTCGCTCAAAATGGCCATCATCGGGAGAAGAAATATTTCTGCATGCTGGTAGCAGTAAACTACAGAAATTAATGTCTTGATGGAGGAAAAAAAAAATATATATATATACAAGTATAGGATTGGTGATACGGAATAAATTCCAATAACCGATAAATACTATTCTAAAAGAGTGCTCAATACAGAGTAGAGCAAATATAATTATTTATTCGAAAATTATAACATAAATATGTTATTAAATCACTACAAAAATACCCATTTTGTTTCAAAACTTCTGGTGTCTTATCAAGTGATGATGTTGAATGTTGAATAAAGGGTTTTAAAAAGTTCAAATCAATCAAACACCCCTCCCTGTTAGAAACGCTATAACATAATCTGGAATGACCAATCAAAATACAAGTTTACGAGAATTCAATAAACTTGACAACGAACTAAGGTTATAATAATTATTTAATACTTTAATGTTAGGGTTAGACTAAAATAGAATTTATTTTAACTAACAAATATTAAATTATACGATAAAATTTGAAATTACAAATTAAAAATTACCCATTTTAAAATTTCAATTTAATCTATATTAAGTATAAAATTATAAAATTACTGAGGAAAAAAGAAAAAAAACATATGTTATTCTATTTATTTTGTTTTTATTGTTTTTATTGAAATTAAGTTGTTTTTATTGAAATTAAGTTGGAAAAAAAGTTAAGATCAAATGTTGCCCTGAACTTCATGACAACATAGATACATTTGAAACAGAGACAGTGGAGAACATCTTACAAACGACGATGCATACACAGTCACATTGTAATACATAAAAACGCAGACGTATTTAGATATATACACACAAAAAAAGGGACGAGGCAGGAAACAAAGCCAAAAAAAATCACACAACATACATAAACATTGAAAGGTACACACAAGTGACAATACACACAGACACCGATAAAGACCCGTACGAATTCTAACCACTTATACGCATACGTATATGCATATATACACATACAGAAGTAAGCATAAATATATCAACCACACAGCAACATAAAAAAGTAAACAACCAAATATATATATATATATATATATATATATATATATATATATATACAGAAACATCCATATATACACACATATACAAACAACCGCATATATATAAAAAACACATACAAACACAAACTTAAACACACAACATACAAATATATATATATATACACATACACAAACACACACACACATATATATATATATATATATATATATACATACACATATATATATATATATATATATATAAATAGGAATATACATACATAAACCTACACATATTCTAACAATATTATCTTAGTGACGATAAAGGACACGAAGTTCATACAATATTAAAATGTAACGAGACACAATTGTTGATTATGAAGTCTATAACCAATTATAAAACCATTATCAAACAAAAGTAGATTTTAGTTAGTATTGATGATATATTCAGAGACACTAAGATATACATACATATACATATACGAATACATACGCACATACATCAACATATACATATATATAAGCATGTATACACATCCATATATACATATATATAAATAAGTACGCACACATACACACATATACATGTATATAGTCTCCGTTGTTATGTTTCTTAATTATGTTTCTAGGTTATCCGCACAACTATAGCTTAATTTAAGGGTATTAGGATTGAATATTTTACTATTTGGGTTAGTTTTGGGGTCAGGGAAACGTTTCTTGATGAAGTTTAGAAATATATGTCCTAACTTAGTTTTAACCATTATATTGAAAGGGGGGAGTAAACCAAATGATCTTTCTAGATCGTCTTTTCTTATTATGATTATAATTAACAGGGTTTCTATATTGAATAGTGGTACCCCTGTATCCACTATTTTTATGGGCAGAATTGTAAAAATCACGATGTTTATTAAAAACGTGTTTATTAGAAGAGTTAGTACTAATCCTAAATCCAATGGAGGAGGGCATGTGCTTGATAACCGAAGGGAGTGGTTGGAATTGCGATGCACATATACTGGGTTGGAATTAATCTTCACATAAGGTTGGAAAGTATTGCTAGTAAGGTATAAGGTGACGTCTAGAAATTCTACTTGTTTAATGTTCGTTGTAACTATAATCCTCAGACCTAAATCCTTAAATTCCCTATGGAAAATTTTCTTAATACGGTCTACTTTAATTTTAGTAGAGTTTTTAACAACGAACAATCCATCATCTCTATATAATCCTACACTAACAGAATCTAGACATTCAAAGGCACTTAAATTGTACAAAAGAAATAATCCAACTAAGTCAGAGGCTTCTGCAGAATCCAAAGAACACTTTGAAATGTCAAAATTATCGCCGCAATAATTTTTGGTTCACTTTTCTCCATTGTAGACCAGAACAGAATTTCGGCATTTCATGATTATATCCACTTCACTCTCAGAAATATTGGAGTATTCCCGAGCGAACTCCAAGGCCAAAGTGAACAGATCCTTCGATATGGAGGGATAATAGTCAATAACTGTATGAAAGTGAAATTGTCCTTATTTTGGATGTTAGGAAACCAGTTGATAACATCAGCTGTGTTAATCCACTGTAAGAGTCCAAGGGTGTTTTTTATGGAGTAGTTGGTTCTTTCCAAGACGGTTTTATTGATTCTACCGATTTTCTGGTCTAGTAAGGTTAATAAGCCTAGTTGATGTTCTGAAATCGGGTTTATGGTCTTTTAACAAAACATAAGCTTCCTTAGTTTGCAGTTTACTGACCCGATCACTTATTTGTAGTTTGTCAGTAATTGATTTAGTGACACAGTTAATTTTATCTATCTGATTAAAATTATTAATGTCAAATTTCTTGTAGATTTTGGTCAAACTAATTTTTAACTAAGGTATTATAATCCTTAGGGGATAACTTATATAAGTTAGCCGTTTTATTTGACATAAATATCACCGGATTTATTAATATCCTTGACAATAACATCGAGATTTTTTTGGAAAGAGTTTTTATATTTATATAAGTTTAATGCAATCTTTTAATAGCCGTCATTATAAGTATAGGACTTCATTATCCAAGTATTTTTGGAGTCTAAAAGAAAAGAATAAAACACCTACTGCTAAATGGAAATTAATCAAGAGAGCCCGAACATGTGATTCCCTATATGCCCGTTGTTATCTATGTCTTAACGAAAAGTTTGAAATAATTAGATTTAAAAATAAGACCCATCTCTTAAATCAAAGATATGAACTTACAGTTAACTGTAAACACCGTTATAAATTTAACTTACTATAGGGGTTGTAATACTTTCAACGATAATGAAGTACTTTCGACTGCACATTCAGTCATCTTCAGGCATAGAAATTATTTTGTTTTTGATAAAATTCAGGTAGAATCCGAGAGACAAAAATATAATGCAAATCGAAATATGTTTTTTAAATGTGTGTTATTGATAATAACATATTTCGATTCGCATTATTTTTTTCGTCTTGGATGCTACCTGAATTTTACCAAAAAACAAAATAACTTCCATGCCTGAAGATAACTGAATGTACAGTCAAAGGTACTTGCGTATTAAAGAAAGACCTTATACAGCTTATCATTTTTACAAAAAAGCGTCACAACATTCATCGAGTGATTTGTAAGTTAATGCACCTTTAAAATTATGTTACCGAATGTTTCGCTATTTTATATCATTAACTTTATAATCTACTTATTGTATGAATGATTCATTGTAATATAAATTGAACTGCACTATATATATATATATATATATATATATATATATATATATATATATATATATATATATTAAATACAGAGTATTGTATAGCGTGGTAATTTAAATATGTTCCTCTGAGTAAATTATATATCCATTTTTTGTTATAATCAAACCTTCGATTCCAGATCAAATTGTGACCATAGAGGTTTTGAGGGTATACATGAGCATCTAGTTTGTTAGTCAATTACAAGTCCCTTTCTTTTATATTCATGCATTAACACAACTTCTGTTTCGATAGTAAGAATGATCAGTTCGATAAAGTCAAAACGGCAGACGATGTCAAAACCAACTTTAACTGGAGCAGAAAAAGTTGGATTGTTAATTTTGTGATCATAAACGTTTCGATCGCATACCATTGTACTGAGTGTGTGGTATAATTTCAAGCGCATTTTATGTTCCGTATTATCTTTCCTTTAAATGTTGGGATACTTTACCAATGTATTTCTTGCTTGAATCATATTTGAACTCATATTTCGGAGTAAAGTTTATTTTTTATTTTTTTGTACATTCATTAAACTTTTAACTGTTTTAGAAATTTTTGAGATACATTTTTAGATGCGTTAAATTTCACTCAATTTATATTCTTAAGGAATTTATAGCTAATGAAATATGCCAGGTTTTGTGTTTATATATTCTTTTTGTTGTTGTTGTTGTTGTATATTTTGTACGCTTTACCTTTGACATCAGACATGAAATAATTCGGGTAAGGGAGGAATTAAAAAAATTAATATATTTCTGTCCATCACTTATTTCTCTTCACTAATCGTCTAGTGTTTTTTTTTATTATTATTTTTATCCTTTTATTTCGTGCATTTGCATCTTTACATTAACTTCTAGACGGTTATTGCTGTTAGACTGAATGATAAAATTCTCAATAAATGTCCAGCGACTTTTCCCCTCTCCTCGCAGTCAATTTTTTGGCCTAGACTAAATTCTCGAATATCTAACTAAACTAATTTCTATTCTAGTTTAGACGGATGGTTTAAAGTTTGACTTCTGCGCAGTAAATTTTTTTTTTCTCAGCTCACAGTCGTGATCCTGGTACTTTTTTTTCTAATTTCCCAATTTCTTCCCCCTCAGCACGTGGTCTCTAATCACCGTTCATTGTCTGTTAAGTCCTGTTTTTCCTTTTTAGTTTGACTTAGTTTTCTTGCTTGGATAGAATGGTAAATTTAGAGATTAAAGTACGAGCTTATCGTTTTCTTTTATTTTCTTGAACAGCCTCTAGTGTGAACTGATACATGTTGTTTACACCTTAAAAAACAAGCCGTTGCTGATACGGTTGTTGTTTTTTGGGGGTGTTTTTTAGTAGAAATATATAAGATCACAAATAATCATCTATCTAACTGTCAATATTTTTACTTAATTTTTTTTCCTGTAATGTTTAATTTACTTTGTTTAGAACGCAGAATAATTTGGGATGATTTAATATGTTATCTATAAACAGTATTACTTTTTGCGTGTTATGACAACTTAGAGATTTAAAAAATACATTTTATATTATTCTGTTGTCATACAGCAGCTTTTTTTCAATTTGAAATTTTTATAATTTTTATTCGAGGCAAACGATCGTATTAGTGATTTAAACTTCTATTTCTTTTTCTTACTTTTACATTTTTACGTATAACCAACAGAAAAAAAATGAAAAAATTTAAGCACTGAATTCCATATTGTTAATTTGTTAAAACACCCAGCTCCTCTTATTTAAGTCTTTTTCAATAGACGACCATCTTCTCGCTGCAATGAATGTCAATCAGAACTATATTCAAGTCTGAGATGTGAAACATATAATCTGTGGCTAATATTAACATGGAGGACATTTAATAAAATAATCAGCTAAATTATGGAACTTTGAGGGTCGCAATTTGCATATAATTCATATGGACACTATCGTAATATATTCCTTCTGGTTCCTTAATTTGCATTTGAAAAATATGCTTGATTAATGTACATAACGTTTGTATTTTGTTTTGTTTTTTTTGCGGGGGGGTTGTTTATTTGAGTGCGTCATCTTCTCGATAATAGAGAAATTGTTAATTGAATGAAATCATCATCATTATTTTTTTCAAAAATCTCTTATGAACGCCAGAATACTTCAGAGATATAATTTCATGTCTTATTAAAAGGAGGGGGGTATTTTATAAATTAACTCGACTTCATTTCCAAAACTGATATAAAAACAGAATTATTAAAGAAAGTTTTTGTCAAATACATCATTATTTAAATTGATTTATTGCAATATTTTTGTCTTCTTCCTAACGCCTCTCTCCATCAATTCTTTTTGCGCTTCAGTTGAATGTGAAGACATCATATCTCGTAAGTGACACTTTCGATGAACTATCGTGATTTATTTCTTTTATGTATTTTAAATTATTTCCCAAGATTTAAAAATCTTCCATGAAATCTATATACATATATAAATGGCAATTTCTGTCTTTTTGTCTGAATCCAGTTGCCGCCTAAACCCTGAACTAATATTGATGAAACGTTGCATACATGTTAAACTAATAACAAGTTTTTTACTAGGCTAATTGTTTTTTTATAAACAATTATAATGTGACCGCTAGGACCACTAGAGCAGCTTGTAGCTGGGTCTTACGAGAAACACTGTTTATTGTGTTTAAATAAAGGAGATAACTGTCCTCGTAAACGTTTTAGAAAAATTAAGATACACACGTATAATAATGTAACTCTTATAAAGCTTAAAATTCCAAACAGATATGAATCTTTATTCGATACTGAACGAATCGTAAGTTATTTTCTAAATAAAATATTTATTTAGCACATTAATTTAGCATGACCTTTCTTTGAATACGATCTCATTGGTGTGTTTACATTGCAAAAAATAACTCGTTTATGTTGCAAAAAAATTACCCCGTTTCAAATTTCGCCATGTGCATCAATAAATTCGCAAGGTTCGAATTTTTAACTACAAAGAAATTGGCTCGATCCATTTGGTCATTTAAAATAACTTTTAAAATAAATTGTACTTATTTGTGAATAGAAACTTTACCTTAGCTCATTTTATTAAAAAAGGTATATCGTGGCTATGGTTGTTGTCTATGGAATAACAACCTGTTTGAAGGATACATTCGTGCTATATACCGTCTGAAGAAAATACTGTATTCAGAAGCGAGGCTATCAGACGGGTGTACAATTTGAACCCCCATCATCATGAGTGTTTATTTTTGCGGCTGTCAGAGGTCCTATATCCTTCACAGACCTGCGAAGATGCAATGGGAAAGTCTGTACGACCCACGCTTAACATGGACTACTGCAGGACGATGTCTACTGGGAAAAAACACTGGCGGAATCAGCAATCAGCAGAGCACCAAGTCCACTGCGCCAGCTATTTTCCATTATGTTGATGACGTGTGGCTTGCGTGAGCCTCTCAATCGTTGGACGACCCAAAAAATAAGCATGGCAGGGAACATCCTACGAAGGGTTCAAAGTCAAACGTCAGTGGAAATTGTCACGTTCAGTGACGCCATTTACAATGAGGCATTAGTTGTCCTGCACAGCTGAGTGCATATTATGGGATGCCAAGGAATTGACACATTTGGCTTACCTCAACCTGCGCATGCGGCAAACTATCTCGCAATTGACTACATGCGGGAGATCAGCAGTGACACCGAGTAAATTACGGCGTACATAGCTGATAAGGAACACAAACTGACGGAGGACCAACTGGGTAGTTATAACACGCTTATTTCAAGTATTGAAGTTGAAAGAGAAAATCAATTTTAGGTGAATCTGTCTAAAGCAAGCCATATATAAAGACGCATATATATTTTTCTCTAATAAGATTTCTCAAGTATTCAGGCCAGTGAACAAAAATTAATAAATATACTGTTTAATAAATAGACAACGTGTCTACTCAGATATGAGTATCCACTAAATATAACGTGATAACGTCTTGGGAGAGTAACTCGTGAAATTGGTGGGGGAACATGATAAGTGTGAAAATAAGAGAAAAAGTGAGATTAGTGAAAGAAAGTGATGACAGAAGAGAGTACAAAAAGGGAGCAAAAAAGAAGATAAAAGATTTGAAAGATGGAACAATAGAGAAAAAAGGAAAAACATTGACAAGTAATGAAACAGAGCAAGGGTATTAAGAGCAGAGCAAGCCGACATATTGAATAGTGATTAACGAATTAAAATTGATTACCATGTCTATTATTTTCTGTTTGACCTGGTTTGTCATTTAAATATCTCTTACTCTCGATTCATGTTTGCACACATTGTTATTTCTTTTGTTTCTCATGTAATGTAAGTTATTTGGGATCAATGTACGATTGAAAATTCAGTTGGGATAAACTGTAACAGGAACAACCGGTATTATGTTAGCAAAGGAAACGGTAGTAGTAAAAAGACGGAACAAAAAGAGAAATTCAAATAGAGAAACATGAAGAATAAAAGGAAACGTTATGGGTAATCACAGCAATAAAAATGTAAGAGATTTTTTTTTAATTTCATCTAATGCTATAGAGTCACTCAAATTAAAGGTGTGTGTAATGCATTGAAGAGAAGGTGGTAGGAATTAAACATTATGAGGATAACGATTGACTCTTGGAGAAGTCAAGACTGAAGATTTCAGAAGAGCACTCACGCAGGTAACTGTTCCAAAAAGTGACGTTTCTTGGGGAAAACTCTCAGATTGAAACTTTCTTCTGATATTCAGGGAACATTTGATAGATAGATAGATAGATAGATAGATAGATAGATAGATAGATAGATAGATAGATAGATATGAACAGACTGAGACAGATAGAGATGGAGAGAAAGCTAAAAAGGAGAAAGAGAGATTTGAGGAAATTCTAAATGTTTATTTGCTATAAAAAATATAATATAAATGATATTAACCATCGAAACAAAATATGTAAGTTGTAATATATGAAAACCAGTTGAATGCCTTAACTTTTATTTTGTTGCAAGTTTTTCGTTATGTATGAACGACACAAGAACTGAAAATTTAAGAAAAGATCGTTAACATTGCAGTCTTTTGGGAACTGACAAATTGTAAAAAATGTTCAAATAAACCACGATTCTTCAATAGTTAGTTTATATATATAGATACTTAAATATATATATAATGAATATGTCGAGAATTGCCTGAATTTGACTTTCTGTGTGCGTAAAAACGAAGCTACTTAATGAAAGAATATAACAGAGAATCGATGTCTTTGAAAGAGACTTTTCTATTCCTGATGTTATCTTTCATTCTGGACGAATTATGAATATCGTCAATATAGCTTGATCGATTCTTATATATGCCAAAGTTGATTGATTTACTTCATATAGCGCCAATTTTTCCTCGATTTGTATATTGTTCTGATGATATCCTTATTGAATGAAACAAAATAAGTATTTAATATATCCAACTGGTTGTCATATATTTCATATTAACAACAGATAAACAATACCTAAAAATGGAAATGTTTTTACAAGTTTTGGTAAAACATTCAAAATGAACATAAGTAATTGGGAAGATCATAAGTGATTAAATGTCAAGAGAATAAATAGATGACAAAGGCATTCTTATTCTATGTACCGTCTCATTTCAGGAAATCACAGCTCTCCACAACTGTCCTTTCTAGCTCTGAGTCAGGTTTGTGTTTCTGCTCTCCATTTTAGTCCCTGTTTTACCATCAATTTGCATAAGCTAATCATGTAATTGATGCCAGGAATACTAAATGGACATAAGAATGTAAGTAGACAGAGGAAGAAGAAAAGAAAAGAAAAATGGCTAAATATTTAAAATATATATATATATATATATATAATGAAGTAAAAAAAGGAAACGTGTTCTTACAATTTTTGTAAAACATTTCAAATGACCATATGGAATTGGGAAGGTAATAAGTGAATATAAAGGGAATAGATAGAAGGAAAACATTCAGTGGGTATCTTCTATATATTGTCTCAGTTCAGGATGTGGTAATCACGGCTCTCCACAACTTCCTGGCTTTTGTATCTCTGAGTAAGTTTTTGCTATCTCTCTTAGACCCGGTTCCCCACAAAATTTACACAAGCAAGTCATGTAGTTGATGTCAGGAATCCTAAATAGATATAACACTGTAAGTAGAGAGAGGAAAAAGAGAAGAAAGGGATAAAGATTAATAAAGATATATATATATATATATATATATATATATATATATATATATATATATATATATATATATACAATTACAATTAAATGAAAAGCGAAAAAAGAGGAGATAAAAAAACGATCAATTAAACACTAAAAAAGAATAAAAGGCCATAAAGGATTAAGTTATTCATTCGAATAGAGAAAAACAAAGACAAAAACATGTTGAGGAATAAAGTATAGACTAAAACGATCGAAACGGAATAAAAACAAAGAGTAATGAATGATAATACAAAGAAAAGAAAGGAGAAAAGAAAACAATTCGAAGACGCAGACACAAAAATAAAAAAAAAATAACAGTGAAGAAAAAACGTAAGATAAAAAGAGATGTAAAAGAATGAATACCATGAATAAAAAAAATAAAATAAAATAAATAAAAAAATAAAAAATCGAAACGTTATATATTAGAAAGTTCTCTGCAGAAAAGGATCCAGTGTGCAAAAATATATCCTAAACAGAGATTCAGTGAGAATGAGACTGGCAGATAAATCATCATGAAATTCATCAGTATTGGAATCATGTCAATGCTGGCAAATTGACTGAAGAAAATATGTTTATGTAGGCAACGAAAATCGACACTTATGTTACGCTTGGGAGTTAACTTGGAGACATCCAGAATTCTTAGTCTTAAAACTTCCTGATTTAATTCTCTCGGGAGGGAATAAGACTTGGATGCAAAAACGATGAGGTGGTGGAATTTGACCAGAAATAGGGTAAAATAACCAACGGAGTTACAAGGGGAATGTTGGCATTGGAAGAGAAGACTATGTAACAATATTAAATTACGACAGTATATTTGTATACTTAAATATCGATAAAACCATACATACATACATACATACACACACACACATATATATATATATATATATATATTGAATATGCCGAGATTTGCCTGAATTTGACTTTCTGTGTGCGTAAAAACAAAGCTACTTAATGAGAAAGAAAATAACAGAGAATCGATGTCTTTGAAAGAGACTTTTTCTATTCCTGATGTTATCTTTCATTCTGGACGAATTATGTATATCGTCAATATAGCTTGATCGATTCTTATATATGCCAAAGTTGATTGATTTACTTTATATGGCGCCAAATAAAATGGAATATATCCAAAAATAAAATCACTGTTAAGCAGTCTTTCTGTTTTATGTCTAAGTACCTTAGTGTGTCGTTTAAGAGAATTGGTCGAAACCTTTAAATCATATCCACATACTTCCAAGCATAGAAACCTCCCAACTTTGAAATCGTAAAGAAACGTACGAAATGAAACGTTTCGACCACCATTAATAAATTACAATTGCAAGTAAAATCTCCACCAAATATGAGTTAGAACGCCTTACTGTAAAACCTCTAAACATATTATTAAAATTGTTTTCATATTCAGAATGAGGCTTTTTACAAATGTTGATACATTTTTAAACGAGAATTTAAACTAACTGCCACGTTATTTTACATATATCTCACTTAACCAAACATAACGAAACATTCCGATGATTCATAAACCAAATCACTTGCTTTTTTTTTGTTGGTCAGTTTATCCTAAACTGGTATGATGCTCCAAGGGTATGATATAGATAACTAATTATGATATAGATAACTAATTATGATATAGATATCTAATTATGCTCTGAAGGATTTGCTTGCTAATCACAACGGAATGACACAGTTGCTCTTCAAATCCAAAATGATATTAATTATCGTAAAAAGCTTTTTGCCAGACATCAGCATGACTGGTGCTAACCTTAAGAGAGCAACTCATTGCGTCTTCTTCGTTTCACATTTTTCGCTGACATGAGAAGCGATTATATTGAATGAATTGCTAACTCTGTTGGCTTCACTGTGTCGTTCCAGACAATTTTTCTCGTCAGAATCCATCTTGGATATTTATAAATATACCATTCGTCCGCGCATATTGCTGTCATAGCTGATCTTCTGCTATATACACCCTTGTGTAAATTAATTGAAACAAAACGAATAATTCCGTTATTATTTACTTTTTATTCGTATTTTCCCAATGAAATATGACCCAATGCACATTCAGTACTTAGTATGTCCATTCCACTTGCAAAGGTCTTCCTTGCAGATTGAATTTAAACAGATTCTCAGTCTTGGATTTTTGATTTGTTCACTGGCAAGGTTTCCACTGGCCAATCAAATTATTACGTTTTTGAGTAAAATCCATCGCAGACAATGGCCTCAGGACAACTAATCGACAGTCAAGACAGTAGTGTCTGGGTGTCATGAAAATCTGATGATATCATAGATGACGCCATATTTTTCAAGGCCAAACAAATACATCTCGAAAATAGATTCATATTACTGCACACCACTGCAAATGACCTATTCTTAGAAAAAAATAGAAATCGATTAGATGTTGTCATTCCAGTGGGTCTAAAACTGACCGTATGGGGAAAGAAAGGAAACTAAAGCTGTTGTTTCAATTAATTTGCACAAGAGTGTATTTCGAAAAAAGAATCTGTAATGTTTGTCGGACCTGGAATCTCACCTTGTTAATTTCCTTCCGCTGGAAAGTGACTTCCCTCTCTCTTTTCTATAAATATTTCCATAGCAATTGTTCCAATGCTCTGTCTTTCTTGGTACATTGACTGCATGAATTTGAGCGTACTACTAGAATGGATACTAGGTCTATTTCTTTTACTTTTGAAATAGCTTGATGTAAATGTAAGTTCTATTCCAATATTTCCTTTTCTCGCACTTCTAACCTGTGAATACCTCTTTCAATTTCTTGTTTCTGTGTAACCTACAGTCTTCAAAAATTTTAATGTAACGTCAATAGCCTTCTTCTGCTTTCCTGAATTCTATTTTTAGTTTTATTGTACTTTCTCCTCACCAAGGTTTTCCCATTCTCGTTCACATCCCTGGCGGCTTAGTGGAATTATTACCTTAAATTGGATGGAATGATTAAAAATGCTTTAATGCCAGTCTTTATTCTAACGTTTAATCTTACTGAAAAAATAAAATTTAAAAACATTGCATTTTTATTCTAGCTAGTAGCCTTGAAAACAGACTAAACATGAAATATGTTTTTCAAAATTATTCTGATTTCATTATTCTTTAGAACTTAGTATTAAAAATAAAACCATTTTCTCATATGACATAATTGGCTCTAAAAGCCTCAATGAAAATTCTCGGCCTTAAAGAAAATATTCTGTCATCAGATTATATGTAATGGCGTAACAGAATCACATACAGAGCACTTTATCAAATAAAAACGTTCATCACTCGAACATTTCCAGCAGCAACACCAGATAAAACGTGTTTCACGTGTAACTAGAATGGAAAATAATTATATAATCATGACTTTCTGCATTAACTTACATGGAACTTTAGAAAGGATATTCCCATAAGTACAATATAAGCTATAAATGAACTTAGAAAAACCATTAACCTGTAAAACTGTTTTCAACCAACAATAATGCCAAACGTTCTGTCAATGATTGCCGAATATTTCCTGTGTGAAAACAGCCAATCTCGCTATTAGAATTATCATTATTACTTTCGTATGCAAAAACTTCCGTTTAGGAAAATGCTTAGATTCCTAAATCGCAAATGAGGAGATTTATAAAATAGCATAATACACGTCACTTCAATACTTCCACCATTAAATATGTAGTACATGTAGTTAGAAAATGAAATAATAATATAATAAAGCTGTTGACTTTCCATTTTATTAAAAACAAAAGGCTTGGTAAGAAACTCACATCAATACTAGAAATTATACAGACTTTATACGGATATGCGAAATAATGTTGAGATCGTAGTACTTCATGGTTTACATGGAATGAACAAAGATTCAGGGATTTCTATATTTCTATTCTATATTATTTGCAGTTGAATCAGTACACATATGTCTGTATGCATATTTACACGGCTAACAAGTGTGAAAAATTAATACTAATGGTGGCTACAATCAGACACATGTCCCGTCGTAACAGGTCTAAGACGTGATTGAATTTCACTTAATAGCAATTACGACTGGTGTACGCATACCAAAGACATTTAAATTCTTAAAAGAGAAGCAGATGTTTTCCCTGGGGCAGGACATCAATTTGAAGCAGTGATTTCGAAAAGAAATGATGCTATTTGGTATGTAATGAGTAGACATATGAGTTGCTCGATAAAGACAAGATTCTTACATTACTGTACCAAAAATGCAGCTAATGGCGAAAACTCAGAGACGATGACAGGACGTCACTTATCAGTCAAATTTTGTAAATTATTGTAGTAAGAAACTGATCTATATTTTATTGTTGTAACCTAGAAAGGGTTACTGAATGAGGAATAACCCAAACGGAGGTTTCAAGTGAAATTGTAATCTTTATAACATCAACAAAATACAATACCCGCCAGCGGCGTGAAGTAGGTAAACCACTGATAATGGAGGCCTACTCAGCCAGCATATTACCCCCACTTGCAATTGTGTCTAACGTATTCATGCCCGTAAGTGTTCATAAGTACGGTATATAACATTTATAGAATGTTGTAAACTTTAATTAGTTAAACGTATTCATTAGTATTCCTGTAATAGTTTCGTCTTCAAGGTTAGGATTTTTGTTTGCCAGAAATCTCTATTGAATAGGTGGTTAGGATAAGCCAGAAATAAAGGCATCTCTAATAGCTTCCTCTTTGTAAACTTGAGCGGTAACATCTTTGAATTTACAGTCCTTCGCCAGAACATGCAATTCTTGAAGATATCCGTCCAAGGTTTATACAGCCTAGTGAGTTCTGGTTGCAAGTACATGCATGACATATATCTCAATTTTTTCTTGGACGAAAGCTCAATTTAGAATGTTAATAGCTTCTTCAATGTCTGTACATTCGATGGACAGTTCGTATACATCAGACGACACATAATTCATAAGAATATCCAACTCTTAACCCTCAATATGCTTGAGGGAGTTGTTAAATGTTCGGTATCAATGATTCCATATTTTCTATGCCCAGATGGTCTTACTATCTAAATCCAGAATTTTAGGTTTTAGTATCCTTTCCATTTTGATATCAGAAACAAGAAATAGAATGTTGCAATCTTAGGTAGAGGACATTTAAAGATATAACAATTTATCGTTTGTGAGTAATCTATAAAAAACCTTTTTTTTTTCGTTTCTCGTCCTCGGTTACCACTATTTGGCCTCACTACGAAGATCTACTGGGCTCAGAGATATCTGAATCGAACAGGCTTTTTATTCTTTAGTATATCTTCGTGATTTCACAGATATAGGAACCGGCCTGGCCATGACGATAAACTACGTCAGACGGAAGGTTTTGAGGAGCGTCAAAGCACCTCTTAACTGCTGGTGTTCCCAGGTCCAGCGTAACTCGGATTGGTAGCACCTGTTAGGGTCCCAGCTATGCGCAAATAGTTAACCCTTAAACTTGGATCGAAACGCTATCAAAGTGTAAAAATAGGTTTTAATTTTAGAAATACATTACCAGTAGTACACTTTTGAAAAAAATATTACCAACTCTGCATTTTTTTTAAATATTAGCAGCAATAGAGTTTTGAGGAAAAAAATACCAGCTATGCATTTTTTTTTAAATATTAGCAGCAATAGAGTTTTGAAGAAAAAATACCAGCTATGCATTTTTTGAAAAAAATATTAGCAGCAATAGATTTTTTAAACAAAAACAATAATACCAGCTATACAATTTTAATAAAAAATATTACCAGCAATAGATTTTTGAAGAAAAAAATATATTACCAGCTATACATTTTTTGGAAAAAAAATATTAGCAGCAATAGATTTTGAAGATAGATTTTTGCAAAAAAAAAATTTACCAGCAATAAAAAAATTTGTCGGCATTAAATAATTCTTTGAGGTTGATATGCCGTAAAACAAACCAAACCAAACAGATATAGGTTTACAGTAAGGCGACAGATTTTCATACAGAGCAGGATGTGAAAACCTCATGATAGCTATTCCATACTGTTTTAGAGGTGCTCTGTCGCCTCATCTAAAATATCTATTTTTTATGGAAGCCTAGAAAGCCTTGTCTGGGGATCACATCAACAGATAAATTATCAATTAAGTATCATCTTGTTTATAAGGAAATTACTCAAGATAACAGAAATTATTAAAAAATAATTTCATAAAAATATCTCTGGTCGTTTGTTTTCGAGAAAAATCCGAGGAAAAGGCAAATACAAAATATGATTACGATATTTTATATAAAGGAATTAGTTTCAACAGTAAAAATAATGCCAGTTGATTGCAGAAAGATTAATAGTTGTGGGACAGTTTATGCTGAAGCCAACAATCTTTCAATTATTTTTGTAGAAACTACAATATCCATATAATTTTATATATAATTTCTAACAATTTTTTTTCAAAAATACGCACAAACACAAACAAATAAACAAACTATTGGTTCATTAGCCTTCTACCTCTTTTCGTCAAAATACTAGAGGCTCTAATTAGTTCTGAATTAGTTAAGCATCTCATCTGGCAGGATCTTCTTTTAGATAAGCAACATGGCGTTCGCTTCTCTAGGTCATGTGTTAACGGTTGTTGCTTAAAGTTTCTATCAAGCTTTAGTTAAGAATAGTGAAGCCCTGTATTGTTGCTTTGTATACCTCGAAAAGACATTTGAGAGGGTTTGACATATTGTTCTTTTTCACAAGTGAAAAGTTTATAATTGTGGACGAATTTTTAAACTGTTTCAGTTTTTCTTATCAAATCCCGAAATGAAAGTAGTCTGGAAAATCACACGTCTAGATCTTTTAATGGAGGTGTCCCTCAGAGTTTTGTCTTCGAATCCAAGTTTTTCCTAATTTTCATCAGCGACATTTCTGACAGTTTTAAACTCGATGCTATCAACACATTTATTCATTATTTAAGAATGTGCCTGAGCTTTTCGAATAGGTCGAATTAGTAGCTGATCTAAAAATGATCTATTTTCTGTTATTAACTGGAGCAAGAAATGGCTTGTTAATTGTAACGCCTCCAAAATAAAACTGCGCTCTGTTTATATTTCTGAGATGAGGTATCATGTACACTATTTACATTATTCGGACTATTCTCCCCATCTTTGTCGCCATATTTATCACAACGTTTCGACCGTTGTACGCTCCGGCCTTCTTCAGTATCACTCTATATTTCTGAGACGAGGTATTATGTACATTATTTACATTATTCGGACTATTGTCCTCATCATTGTCGCCATATTTATTACAAAGTTTCGACCGTTGTACTCTCCGGCCTTCTTCAGTATCAGTCTATATTTCTGAGATGAGGTATTATGTACATTATTTACATTATTCGGACTATTGTCTTCATCTTTGTCGTCATATTTATCACAACGTTTCGACCGTTGTACGCTCCGGCCTTCTTCAGTATCAGTCTATATTTCTGAGATGAGGTATTATGTACATTATTTAGAGGGAAATTAACAGGAAATAACTGATAACATGGCACGTGGAACTAGAACAGTCTACCCCAGTGAGCGAAATAAAGGGTTTTGTTCGGCATTCCAACCAGCTGAAGAAGGCCGGAGCGTACAACGGCCGAAACATTGTAATAAATATGGCGACAAAGATGAGGACAATAGTCCGAATAATGTAAATAAAACTTCTCTCTTTTAATCGTCTGTCAGAATCCTTTTTGGCTTTCATCAGCATGGCTGATGCTAACCTCCACGAGAGTAACTCATTCTGCCTTCTCGGAATAACACTTTCCAATGACATGAACTGAAAAGATTATATTGAATCAATTGCTAAGTTTGCTGCTAGGAATGTTGGATATGTCTACATATTTCTTTAGAAATTAAACATTCAATGATTAAACCACTTCTACAGTTATGCATCGATTTCAGAAATATTATGACTTCAGTTTGATCTTTTCTTATCTTGCCAGATATGTTGTGCTAGACAATTTTTCTTCCTAGAATCTATCTTACACATTTACACATATCCTTGCTTTAAATATTGGTGCCATATCTAGTCCGATGCTCTTGCTATATATTTAGAGATTCTTGATGAAATGCAAAGAAGAATCTGCAATCTTAATGTTCCTAACCTAGCATTTCGCTTTAAGTCAGTTCCCCAAAACCGTAATGTAGTTTCCTTTCGCTTTTTCTATAAATACTTTGATGGTAATTGTCTTAATGAACTTTCCTCGATGTTACTGAAACTTTAGGAATTTAATTACTAGATTGGCAGCAAGGTGTTATCATTTTAAAGTTTAACTGGCTAAATTTAACCGTAAGTTTTATGCTATCAGTTTATTCTATCGCATTTTGCGTTTATAGAACTCTTTACCGGTTTCTTGCTTTCCTTTGATCTTCAAATATTTAACAACATTAATGCCACTAAGAGGCAAGGGGTAAATGGGTTTTAGAGAATAGGAAAAGAAAAAATAATACTATTAAAGAGAGAGAACAGTAAAAGGACAAGAATAACGAATGTCGTAGATAATGATTAGCATTGCATTTAAATTTTTTAAAGAAGCAAGAAACTAGAAGTGGGTTCCACAAACGAGAAGTGCGATATTTTTATGATTATGTAATTTATTTTGAATGTGTTCGTTGTTTCGATTAATTAAAAACATATCAGTGTTTAATCATTTAGTGTCTTATGACACAAAACATCAATTACGAATGAATCGTTCCAAAGAGAAATTTGAAGAATAAAAAAATATGTCAAATTGCGTTATTTAATGTTGAATGTAACGTCAATCGACTTTTTCTGCAATAACAGATCTCAGGAAGATAGAAGTAGGCAATTGACGTTGCATTTAATTGTTTATATGAAATAAATAAAAAAAAATATTAATTGTCTAGTCCACAGAGATGGTGGCGCTTTTGGGAGGAATTCCTCTCCGCAATAGATGACGTTGACATATTGTAAACCCCACTGACAAGGCTTCATTTAGGAATGCTTCTAGGCGTAAGCGTAATGATTCTAAAACAATTTATATTTAAGGAATCTTTTTCCATATGAATTATAAACTTATTGTTGATATTTCTACATATTCCTTAAAAATTAAACATTCGATGATTAAATCATTTCTACAATTATGCATCGATATCAGAAATATTATAACTTCAGTTTGTTCTTTTCTTATCTTGCCAGACATGTTTCTAAAAGTCCTTGTATCAGCAAGGGGAAATACCCTGCTGTATTAAGTATGTTTTATTTTCAAAGAATGTATGCGTTGGTCTTGTAAGAAAATAAAAAAATTACGGCTGGAGATATCAACTTGAAAATGATTTTAGTAGTTTTTCAGATCCGTTAACATAAATCATTTACAAAAGCCATAAATGAAAATGTAATCGACTGAATTGGAAAGTTGCTAAGTTGCATTATATCTTGATATCTTGTGTCAAGGTCGTAGTAACGGAACTGAAGCGGTTTTATTGTTCCCAGAATTAGATGATTTGTAAGTAGCTTTTCATTATATAGGCGCCTATTTGAAAAGTACTCTAATATACAAGAATATTCCGTTTATGCATTTCCCTAGAGACAGACGTCAGCAATAACTACATCCTGAACAAACGGTTAAACTGAACAAGACAAAAATGTCTGTTTTTTATAACTGTATACTTCAGCCCCATTCATATACTTATATATATATATATATATATATATATATATATATATATATATATATATATATATATATATATATTTGATTAAATGTAAATTTGATTGAGAATCCATAGGAACATATAAAACATTTTTTTCCAATTTGACATTTTTCGCCGATAAATAAAACATTGATAAAGAATTTTATTTCACAAGAACATGATCGACATTAGCGAGGCAAACCTTATTCACGGTAAATGGACAATATTTAACTTCGATTTTATTGTTATGAAAATTAAATTTTATCTTTTTTCAGTTTATTGTTGTTCGTATAAAATTCTTACTGAAACAATATGGCATGCGGAAACATTGAGGAAACATACATAAACAAATATAAAACTCAAGTTGAAAGTAGCTAAAATCCAATTTATGCAGCATTGCAATTAAAGTCAAAAGTAGCGCGTTCAGCCGTATTATTTGATTCAATGCAGATTTTCTCATTGTGAATTAAAATTCTTTTGTTGACATTGGTTCATTTGCGAAGTTATTAGCATGATTCAGTACGTCAGCATATTGTTAGCAAACTTGTCTTACTTTATCAATTACAGCCGAATAGCACATTCGGCTTTCTGTCACATCTAAGCTATGCTTAGTATATCCGTATATATTTGCTATGTTTATATATATTATGACGGGTGCGTACGTTCACGTGTGTGGGTAAAAATTAAGATATATATATATATATATTTGGGTAAAAATAGACAAGAGGAATAACTATACTTAGCCAAGTATAATTTCTTCTTCTTGTTTCTTTTTATTCATATTGTCTCTTCTACAGATACACTTCATCTGAGAATATTCGCATATACATATATTTGTAAAGACAATTTAGATAAAAGAAAAACCAAGAGGAAAACTTGTTATGCTAAGGTGTTTCGGTCACGGAGGAATTCATCAAGGCAGCTTGAGAAATTTATTTAGTTACACATTTAGTAGTTCACATTTTGAATAAGGGGACGCTGTAAAATATTCTAAAAAATGACTGTGTAAAGTTATACAAAGGAGAACACTAAGTGACAAAATTTTTGACCAATTACATGAAAGTCAGTTGATGTTGTTATTGATTTTTTACGCAATTAATATTTATCTTTATTTATTTTACTTTGTTCATTTATTTATTTTTAAACGTCCTGAGTTAACCGTTTTCTTAATTTTTTTTTTATTTTTTATGGTCATAAATAAATATGTTTTCTTGATAAAGCGACATTTCTTTTAAGAAAGGACATAATTTAAATATCCAGGACCATATTTGTTATCATTTATCATTAAGTAGATTAACCTTTTGAGAGTTCTGAGGTAATAGTTTTCTTTTCAGCATCAGTTAAACTGCTTTTACGGCCCATCTTTTCACTAAATTCTTATACTTTTCTAATAATTTGGCACGCTCAAATCACCGTGCGAATAACAAATATGGGCGCCAGTTTGTTTACATTGCGCAGATCCGTACGAAAATTTCAGTCATTGCCAACACTGTGTGAATATTTTGTGTGAATTGATTGTTTTTGAAATATTAGAAAAAAAATCATCTCGATAATTTGGCACGCAGTGTAGTATGGTAATATTATATTAAAAGGATATTTACACAAATTGTGATCAAGTATTTTATGGTGGAGAACAACTCCATTTAAGTCATTTTTAGATTCATCTAGTCTTTCTTTAACTCCCGGGATTTTCGCTAATGCATTTTCGTGAGGGGGGCATTATTTACATACTATTTTGTAAATTCTTGATTCTGATGGGAGAAAAATAATCAATACAAGAAAAAGAACTATTTCCATAAAGACACACACACACACACACACACACACACGCGCACACACACGGACACACACACATATGTGTGTGTCCATGTGTGTGTGTGTGTGTGTGTGTGTGTATATTTAAGCAGCATATATTCACTCAAACATATTTCATTGAATAATATAGGCATACTGGGTATAGTTATTTTTCTACTGATACTTTCACCAAAACAAAATTTATTTCTATTAATTTCTGGTTATCTCCCTTGTATTGATGCCTTTGTTTGGCAAAAAATTCCATAGCTACAACGGATGAATTTAATTTTTTTTTAAATAATTACAGAGCGCGCACGCATGTGGTTTTAAAAATCACAATCACAATGCAGATTTTATCGCAGTTACAATAAGATTGTTTTTGTAATTTAGCCATTAGGATGATCTTGGAAAAGATCGACAGTGTTTGGGTTAGAAAAAACTACGGCGCCTTTATGAATTTCATCTTAACATCAAGAAATTGATTAAAGAATCGGAAGGGGTCAGTATAAAAATACGTAGACACAATATCTCTATATTATTCAATTAAACATGTTTGAATGAAGATTTGCTGTCTATATAAATAATTTTATTTGCATGTTTAATGCTTCCACACATTATAATAATAAAAGCAAAAAATTAGGAAAGAGTTAGCTAACATCGCTCAACAGACCTAAATCGAGGTTAAAAAAAAATTCGATTTTCCTTTGTTGAGCGAGGCTCGAATTCAGTTGGCTAACTCATTCTTCAAATGCAACTTAGGTTCGAAACCGGTTAGCTAGCTCATTTTTAACGGCTAATAAAATTTATCTCTTTATGGCGGTTTATATATATATATATATATATATATATATATATATATATATATATATATATATATATATATATGAAAGGCAGGATGTGTGTGTGTGTGTGTGTAACGAATGCACGGCCGAAATCTTCGACGGATTTGCACCAAAATTTACATGCACATACTCCAAGTTAGCGGGAAGGCCAAGAAAGATTTTTTCAAACTCCCATCGATAGTGGAAATAATCAATTTTTTCATGCTTCTACGGCAGTTTTCATGTAGTTTGCGGGCATTTTCTACTGGCCAGAGTGAGAGTCTATAGCTGACTGCCACGAATAGGCAGGAAGATTCTATTGGCCAGCGTGAGAACCAACAGCTGACTGACACGAATGTTAACTAGCATGCAAAAAAATCGATAGCTGCATTCGTCACAAGTGGGACAAATTTAAATCTGCATGGCACTTTACTCAAATTGGTTCATTCGCTTGCTTAAACTCAACGTTGATTCTGATTCCGCAGAACTGGGTTGGATGTGAAAAAGTATTTGTTGTTAACATTCTTTTTTCATTCGGTTTTTTCAGTTACGAGTCCGTTTTTAAAGCTGATCGTTTTGTGTTCATGTTGTTTAGTTATTTTTTCGTAACAGATTTAATGTTTAGTATAGAGCTTAAAAAATTCACAGTGTGAGATAGGCAAGAAGTAAGGCATGTAGCAACATCAGCACGGAAAAGTGCACTCCTTTAAAGGCAAGGAAGGGCCAAAAATTTTTAAGTCAAGTGATAGCGATTGCTGTACGAGTCGTACGATTTTTAAATCAAGCACGGGCAACGCCGGACCATGCTGCTAGTATATATATATATATATATATATATATATATATATATATATATATATATATATATACGGTTATTTTAATTTATTTTCTTTAAACGTTAATTTTTATGGATATTCATATTCGAGTAGAAGCTCTCTTATTTAATGAAACAGTATTTTTTTTATCCAACTACATCTATCAGCCTGAATATTTCAGAAGATGCTGCTAGTAGATATATATATATATATATATATATATTTAATATTAGTGGTCAATATACATATATATATAATATATATATATAAATATAATATATAAATATATAATATATATATATGTAAATATAATATATAAATATATATATAAATATATATAAATATATTATATATATATATAAAATATATATAAATATATAAGTATATATAAAAAATATATATAAATATACTTATATTATTTTATTATATATCTATCTATATATATATATATATATATATATATATATATATATATATATATATATATATGTATGTATGTATGTATGTATGTATGTATGTATGTATGTATGTGTGTATGTATAAGTACTTAGATGTTTACAAGATTAAGGTTTAAATGAACCAAACTAAAATGTATATCTGTATGCTGATCTCTCTGCCTTGCGGTTTGCCAGCAGCTAGCTTTACTTCATGTGAATTCCTAGAAACTGTCCAAGGATTCACTTATTTTCGGAAACTATTGATCATATTGGTTTAAGGAGATATTCCCTGTTCCATTAAAGATATATAAGGAGACAACAAGGTCATGTAAAACAAGAACTTGTTCGTATGAGTAACAGATAAATTTTACCGGTTCCTTGCTCAGACTGCATACGTACACCACGAAAAAAATGATGGTCTGTTAGTGAACGGGCCAAAGATCCCTGTTGATCTTTTTTTATTTGGATATGTTTAGTTTAAAATCTGAAGAATTTAACTTGTTGAAAACTTTCTGTAACACTTTTATGCTTTCAAACGCTAAATATTAATGAGATGGGATTAAATTAACACCTCAATAATTGCTAGTTTCTGGTAGAACGGCAAGATAAATTATAAAATTGAATTAATATTATCATTGGCTTATACCAAACCTGAACACAGTTTTAGCGCCAATACTCACGAAAAAACATATCAAACCTTTTTCGCACTCTTTTTTACAATCTGAATGACTAATCGATTCTTGATTTAAATGAGTTTTTTTTATCACATTTATTCCATTGCTACAGTTATGAGGCTACAATTCAGAATCGAACTGATTTTTTTAATAATTTCACCCACAGCAAATCAATAAAGTCACTAAGACGCAAGGAGGTCACTGGGTGTTAGAGATTATGAAAAGATGAAACATTATTTAAGAGAAAGAAATGTAAAAGAACAAGAATTAAGAAGACAAACAATAACGGTTGATACTGCATTTAAATTATTATGATCAAACTTGACTGAAAAGCAAGAGACCGGAAGAAAGTTCCACAAACAAGAAATGCAGGAAAAGAAACAATTAGCATAGAACTTACTGTTACATATATCTATATCAACTGTAGAGACCTTGCTGCAATTCTAGTACTTCACTTATATTCATCGATTATAGGTACCACAGAGAAAAGTTCATTAGAACAATAACCATGGAAATATTTACAAAAAACCCACAATGAATCGTTACGGCAGTGTATAAGTCACTGAAGCAGAGATTGCAGGGAAAGACCTATAACATTACAGAATCTTATTTATATTTTATCAATAATCTCTAAATATATAGCAAAAGCACGAGGACAGATGTGATAGCAAAATTCAATGCATGGACTAATGGTTTTATAAACGTGTAAAATAGATTGCTAGGCGCATGGAACAGCCTATCGCCTCTAAGTTTTGACTTCAATGTTCACTTTTATATGTACACACGCTATATCTCTGATATTGAGCACTTTATCCCATAAATATAGCACACCTTAAGACTATATATATATATATATATATATATATATATATATATATATATATATATATATAGGGAAGAGGTTATAGTAGTTCCAACGAGTGAAAAGTGTGTACATTAACAAGAAGAGAGAAACTGCAAATTTTTTTGGTTGTGATGTGGATTTTTTTTTTTAAATATTATGCTTTATTTTTTCCCCATAATTTTGCTACATGGGTTTCCGGGCTTGCGGCCTTCATCAGGCAAAGAGTGGATATTTCCACATATTATTAAAATATATTCGATGTTAAATATTCTCGATATTACACATTCGCTTTTAATGTGTTAATGACCCAAATGTCTTTCTTGAACTGGCGGTGAAAAAGTTCTGCGTGAGGGGTAATAAAATAATTTCGACTGGTCCGAGAAAGAGTGAGAAAGATATGAATATTCTTATCTTTTAATGAGCCCTGTGTGTTCTTAAATCTATTTCCATTTTTTTTGTTTTTGTCAGCATGCATAAGTATACGTATACTCCCTCACCATATATACATACTGACTTATTATAAGGAATTAGTATACACATATGTACATACATACACATACACATGCACACACACATACATACACACACACACACACACTTCGCGTGTGTGCCTGTGAGCAGTTTTGTTTTTGTCAATATGTGCATATATATATATATATATATATATATATATATATATATATATATATATATATCAGTACGGTCATGTACATGCGCACTCCCTCTCTATACACATATACTGCCTTATTATAAGGAATTAGCATACGCACATACACACACATATACATACATATCTACATACATATGCGCACATATACACACTTCCTGTGTTGTGTAGGGTCTGCGCGTGTGCCTGTGAGCAGTCTATTGTTTTTGTCAATATTCGTGCTCCACATATACCCGCGCGTGAACGTATGCACATGGATACAAGTTGTTTGACCACTGTATTTGGCCATTACGTGTGCATGTTGCGTGCTTTTCAGTGTGGGGTTATGATCTATTTAGTGCTGGTGTAAATTTGTTTACGAAGTTTTTTTCTTATATTTGTAGATAAAAGTAATTGTCTGTTTGGTGTATTGGCTTAATTTTAAATTCACTCTGGCTACATTTGTAGATGTGTTGTAATACAGAGAGGTTTCTGTTGTCTGGTAATTTTATGTTGCTTTTGTGTAGGGAGACCCTGTTGTTTAGTTGTTGGCTGATACCTATATATGACTTCTTGCATTTTGTACATTTGGGTGCATAAACCACTTTTTTGGAGTTACAGTTTAAATTTCTATTTATTGTGAATGTCGTTTTGGGCTTTTCATAAGTGTAGAAGTTTCCTTACAACCAAACAAGCTTGCGGTTTCTCACTTCTTTTTCATATATATATATATATTTGTGTGTGTGTGTATGTGTGTGTGTATGAATGAATGAATGCATGAAGACAAAAGGAAAAATTATCTTAGCCGTTGAAACGCATCTACTAAGATAAGTTTACCTTTTCTCTTTATTCATATTGTCCTTTGATAGATATACTCTAACTGAAATTTTTACACACACACACATAACGCACATCCGCACAAGCGGGTGAATGGGCGCAGTAACGAAAACGCGCACACACACACACACGACGAAAAATTTGCACTAATGATAAGTATATATAAAAAAGAAAAATCGAGAAGTATAAGCAGTCAATTGTTGATATCCCCTGACGAGTGGACGGAGGGCCCTCTACGAAACTCTGGAGTCAGGATGCTGAAGCTAACATCAGTCACAGATAAGTGTCAAAACTTTTAATAATATTAATCCTCTCTCTCTCCTATATATATATATATATATATATATATATATATATATATATATATATATATATATATTATAAAACTATCGTCAAATATATATGAGACCATTTTTATTATCGTTGTTGTTAAAAGGGTTTCAATTATAAATAATAGAGATAAAATTACCCCCACAAACAGATTATGTAAAAAATGAACAAAACGAAATAAACGTTACGATTCTAAATTCTTTTTTTTTCAAATTGAAAGTTATTTCCTATTTTTAAAAAAATCGTTACGTTAAACTATAAATAGAATACAATTATATATGCTAATGTATAAATAATTTAGTAAATACAACGTATTAATTCTTCATGACAATATAATAATTCTTCGTCATAATATATGAAATATTCGTAATAATATAACTTCGCTAAATAATATTTATTTGAAAAACAAAACAATCGATATACACCATGATGTATTTTAAAAATAAACAAATATGTGTTCTAATATAGAAAGATATAACAATATAAAAATTATAATCATATAATAAACAATTTATAGTATAAGAATACACGGATGAACAAATTTAATCATCACTTCTCTTTAAAAACATCGCTTTCTTGGAGAAATGAAAAAAAAACATTCACTACGACATCCAACGTTACCTTTCTCACGATTGGAAAAACCATCTTGATAACAGTTATTATTATTTTCATTTATCATACCACTTTAGAACGCGGGCTATCATGACTCTCCACAATTTCCTATCTTTTGCTGCATTAAATATATTTTAGATATTGCCAATCATTCTTTGCTCTTTGAATTTCTAAGATGAGGAGTTTAAATTATTTACACTAAATCCGGACTAGCAAAACATGACGAGCAGCAGTAGCATTTGTAGCTCTAATCAGCAGGACTTTTTCAGACTCAACTGAAGCAAATTGTCCTACGGAACAATAGACTAGTGGATTAAAGTGTTGGTTCGTGAATTTGGTGATAGAGATTTTGAGTTCAATCCCAAAGACGGGCAATGTGTGTTCGTCAGTGTGTATATTGTGAACAATAACTGACCATTACTAAATAACAAGATGATATCCCTAGACATGAGCAGTGGAACGAGAAGAGACTAACGGTTTCAGTATAGAATTCCCTTTATGATACACACGACGAAGGGCAGGGGACACAACGGTCTATCTATTTCGGCCTGGATATACAGGCAAAAATTGTCGTATAGCCACCATATCTTTAACAGAATTTGCTACGTATTTATGTTATCAAGAAAATAAGCAATCACAGCAGACTACGTTGATAGCCATCTGTAATGTAAAGAAATGAATATGTCACATTCGTGACAAAATATGCGGGTCAACAGCAGGAACCAATAATCACATGGTAGGGCATAAGGACCTGGTATATTAATAAATAAAAATATATCATGGAATTCAATTTGACGACAATTTTTTAAAAAAATTTTCAGTTGCTTCCGCTTCTCTCTCTCTCTCTCTCTCTCTCTCTCTCTCTCTCTCTCTCTCTCTCTCTCCTATATATCTATATATCTGTTATATAGGAATAAAGTGTCTTCCGTCATTTGAGTTTGAACATAGATTGCCAGTGAGCAAACACAAGCGACCCCATTACTGAATTAAGTAAACCACGTGAACATAGAGGAAACGCATATATGTAGGAAGTCGCGTGACTTTTTGATTGCAGCTGAAAAAAGGCTACAGTCAGATTGAAAAAGAAGCATTGGAAATCATATTTGCTATGAAAAACTTTCATAAATTCATACATAGTAAAGTATTCATACTATAGACAAACATGAAAACTTTTATTTTCAAAATTGTTCAGAAAATGTAAATTTTCTAAATTTGGCTTGGCAAAATTTCATTTTGATTATTTATTATTTGTTTGTTTTTCCTTTCTTGTGGACAATATTAATTTCTAATAGAGAAATGCCTGGGTTAATTCATTTCTTCATGCCTTTCAAAGCGTCAACATCTTATGCAAACAGATTAATTCTTAAGCAAAAAAAAATGGATTAAGTCCCACAATTTTTTAATTTATTAAAATTTGTCGGCCTTAATCCATTTCTTAATATGTTATCAATGTTCACGTTAATGTACATCTCTTGATATGATCATTCGGGAAAGATCGTCGAAGATTTGTTATTTATAAACAGTCTAATTCTCTATAGCTGAGTCGCATAGCACGTCAAATCAATTGACGGTTCCAATAGGACACAGGTTGGATTTCTGTTGGAGAACGCATATTTTCTATGAAATTTCTCGACCATTTAGGCCAGTAAATGTAATTAATACTATTTATTTAAAAAAAAAAAAAACAGAGCATTTGCTTAAATAAATTGTATATATTAAAATAAATTACAAATAGAAAATATATTAAAAATAAGATACAATGTACACGCTTGTGGAAATTAATTGAAACAACCGCTTCAGTTTGTTTTTTTTTCTTTCACCATAAGGTCAGTTTTAGACCAACTGGAGTGACAGGGTCTAATCAATTTTTTTTATTTTTTCTTCAGATTAGGACATTTGCAGTGGTGTGCAGTAATATGAATCTATTTTCTGGGTGTATGATAAAATTTGTTTGGCCTTGAAAAATATTGCGTCATCCGAGATTGCATCAGATTTTCATCAGGCCCAGACACTGTTGTTTTGACTGTCGATTAGTTGTCCTACGGCCATTGTCTGCGATGGACGTTACTCCAAGGAAGCGTACGAAAATTATAACGCTGCACGAACACACTGGCAAGCCTTACTAGTGAGCAAATCAAAGTACTATAGCCTGGCCCGGAAATGCTCCTGATTTAAATCCAATCGAGAATCTGTGATTAATCTGCAAGGAACGAGTTCGTGGAATAGACATACGAAATATTAATATTTGCACTAGGTCATGTTTCATTGGAAAAATACGAAAACAAATAAATAACGGAATTATTTGTTTTATTTCTATTTACACAAGGCTTATATAGATGAAAATAATAAATCATAACAGATTTTAATGAGCAATGCAAAAAGCACAGAGACGAATACGCAATGCTTATTAACACAGATTTACAAAGTTGTAAATTCTATCTTGTGACGAATGGAACTAATGTGTTTGAATATAGATTTTGAAATTGTATGTAAAAGAAAACTGTAAATCGTAAGCATTCATTTTTATCAGAAAGTCATATTTGTTAGACATTTTCATGACGGTCGTCCTCGAGTATAGAATCTAGAGGTTGGCAGTGAATATTTCGGAGACAGTAGGAAAGCGTAGTGGAGGTTCGCAGTGGATATCACAGCAGAGTGTAGTTCATCCTTCTCCTGGTCACCTTTGGTCCTTCCGGTAGAGGAAACAAGATGGCCGCCTTTATACACGACGAATACAGTGTTGGGCGGCTTCTGATTGGACAACCTTCCATTGGTCGACTATAAAGGGAAATAAGTCATTCTGACTCACTCACTAGTTATAGGTATATATACCCAAAAAACCGTAACAATATTCACTACAGGCAGGCAACAAAACGATGCTTCTGGGTAATGGCTTCTCTTTCATATATTCTCATTATTTTTAAAATGCTACTATTTAGCCTAATATATTTTCACGTCACGTAAATCATCAGAAACGGGAAGTCAAATAGTAACGAAGCTCTGATGAAAACTGGTTTATTCATTTCCTGAGACAGAAATTTATCTCTACATAATTTGATTCTATCATCTGTTGAATTCGCATCAAACAATTGTTGAAGTTAAGTTCAACACGTTGCATCGGATGTAAAAATGATGTGAACCAAATCAGTGTGTGTTTAAAAGAATTAAGTGATTGTCGTCTATTTTATATAGAACTGAAACATCTTTTATTTTATTAATAGTTTTACTGTATCATCATTGTTGCTTTTCTTCACTGCTGGAAAGATGGATAAAAACTAAGGAATAATAATAATAATAATAATAATAATAATAATAATAATAGCGAATATGCTACATCTCTGTCTTTCTTCTACCAGGACCACAATGATTTAACTATTTGGTTATTAGGCTGGCCAATGGACGTGACTTGTATATTATCAAGGTACTGGCTGCTGCTTCCGAATGGTTGTTAGGAGCTCGAACTCTTTGGTAGCGCTGAACAGTAGCATAACACCGGAGTATCTGTAGTGTCATGTCGCGCATGAATAGGTGTCCTTACATCTATTTCCGGTGGGCAACCATGAGGTCAAAATATGCCCTGCTCTTTGCTACGCACTGGCTGGTTTGTATCGCCATTGATGACAGATAGTTACTATTATGGTGGCATTTTTTCTCTCTCAAAACATATCTCATGGAAATCACAACAAAAAGAAATAAAACCAAATCAGATACTAAAAAATCACCTATTCTCTAAATCTTTCTTTCTCTAATATTCGTGGCATCCGTTCCAATTTCTGCAGCGTAGAATCTCTTCTCCTGGAACGGTCGCCGCATATCTTTGCTCTTTGTGAAACCAACTTGAATTCTTTCATTGCTACCAACGAATTCTTTCGGGCTATCTTCCAATTTGCCGAAAAGATTCCAGAATAGCTTTGGTATCCTTGATAATCTTCCAATGGCCTGGGAATTTTCTCTTGAGGCCACTGACTATTCTTTTATATGCTACTAAACTCTGTCTTTTTCCTTTATCTCTCCCCATCTTCCCAAGACTACAGTATATTAGATGGAATAGCTGACAGTATAAAAAAGACAATTTATCTCCATCCATCTGCGAACATCTTTGTCTTCGGTAACTTTAATGTTCACCATGGCACGTGGCTAAAACTTTCTAAAGGTATTGATGTTGCCTGTACGCAGGCATTAAACTTTTCTATTGCCCAATGCTTTATTCAAATCGTTTCTATTGTCAAACTGAGCAAGAGACTTCTCTACTGGATCTATTTCTTACCGCCTCTCCTCGCTCTTGCCGAACTTTTCAATCCTGCCCTCTTGGTAACTCAGACCACACTATGGTAGCTATTGATATCTCCTTTCAAGCATCCATTAAACATGAACCCCCTATTCATAAGACCTTTTTCCGTTACCATCATACTGTTTGGGACTCATTCCGGGCATCTCTTTGTGATAGTCCTTGGACTGATATCTTCAACCTCCCAATGAATTTTACGCCACTGATGATTCGTCTTTCATCCCTTCTCGGAAATGAGAGACAGCTATTTCCGACTATAGTAGCGTGACATCTCTAGTCATAACAGATGCATATTCGCTACTGTTCGTAATAAATGTAAGCGATTCCTCGAAGGTGCTAAGTCCCAGTTTATCGAGAGAATGAGGCTCCGCAAAACCTCTAACAACTTTGGCTCACGTAATTACTAAAGGCACTGTAATAGGGTAGTAAATAAGTACAAGGTCTCTATTCCTCCCCTTTTCAAACAATTTGAGGTGTTATCATCCTCTGCTGATAAAAATGAATGCTTTTCTCGTAAATGTTTCTCAAACTCTACTCTTAATTCATCTGGAGTATCCCTGCCTAACTTCCTAATTAGAACCGAATCTCTGTTAAGTGATATGCATATATCCCCCGCCCAAAATTTCTTAGAATATTTCTGCCATATATGGGCCGGTTCCACTGCTCTATACCTGGATCTCGTTGATAAAATCCAAAGAAGAATCAGCAATATCATTGGTCCTGATCTGACGGCTCGGTTTCAGTAACTTGTGCAACAACTTAAGGTTGCCTCTCTGTCATTTTTATAAATACTTTCATGGTAATTATTCGGATGAGCTCTTCGCCATGGAATTTAAGCCCAGTACTAGACTGGCTGTAATTTACAGTTGAGCTGGCTAGATGTAGCCGTAACTTCTATGCTAGCAGATTCTTTTCTCACTCTTCTCTCTTGGGCAACTCTCTTCCGGCTGCGTGCTTTCCAGCCAACTTTAAAAAAAAATTAAATGCAATATCTATCTCGATCTTCTGTCCTCCTGATTACTCTTCCATTTCTACTCATTACTAATGTTTCTGTTTCTTAGTTCCTCCATACCCTGTAACCCCTTGTGTCTAAGTGGTTGTATTGCCTTCCCTGGGTAATATCGGTCTAAAAAAATGTAAAACATTTCACCATTTCCTCGAGCAATTTTGGGTTTCGATTTCACACTCATTTTCCGTATATAGTTGCATGTCCAGACAAACTGCATTAATTAGAATTTTTAATAACCCCTTTTTTATTTTGTCTTTTCAATGAAAAGAGGTCTATACTTATTTCCTTTTCATTTTGTTGGACCGACTCTTTTTCTTTTTGCATTTACACATACACGTGATTCGTTTTGAAATTCTATTCACATATTTTTAATATGTCGAACATTTTTTATGTTTATATCCACTAAAGGGACACATTATTTTATCTTTTTTTCTTTATCGCGTATATGTCCATTTCCTCTGCTAGATCTGTAACTTTTGTTCTATTAAACTTTCTAATTAATTCTTGTTGTTGAACAAATTTGATTCGCTGTTCTAGTGACAATTTTCCCAGTTGTAAATGCACTAGAGTCATTTGCAGGTACTCCTCGTTTATTAATTTCATTTGGATCAAATCCTCTTCGATTGATTGGTTTTCCGATCCCAATTTCTCAAATTCACAATATTTATCGTCTTGTTTCAAACGTAGGACATCTTCAATAACTGGTACATTTATTTTTGAGAAATATTCATGAACTTAGCTGTATCTGCATTAACTATTTTTTCTTGAGTGCTATGTTTTTAACTGTCAGTTGACTTATATCGTCAAACGTTATTTCTTTCAACTGTCTTGGTTGTGCAAATGCTGATAATTTTATAATGGCCTGACAACCAACAGATTGCCAAGAAGATATCAGTTAGTTGTTTTTTTTTTTCCAACTGATTTCAAATACTTCAGCGTTTTTGTTCTAGCTTTAGCTGCTAGAATCCTCAGCCACGTTTGTTCCTTAGATATCGCCGACGGCATTGTAGTGCAACGTTACTGACAAGCGGGAAGTAGTATGCACTCAACTACCTGATGGGGTATAGCCGTAGTCATTTATTGACTTCATATGTAATTGAGTCAGCTCATATAGCAACCATGCAACATCGTTCAGATTCAGAAGGTAACGTAATAGCACTGATCTGTTTATTTATATTTGGAAAATCAAAGATGAAGGGAACACCTAACTGATGATAAAGCATAGTAAGGAAGAATAATATATATGGACCGGGAGAGAAATTTTGTAAATTGTACCAAGAGGAAAAGTTGGCTGTCTTGATCTTTCTGAATCTATGCTCGCTATTAAATAAGAGAGCGGAAATTATGAGGAGATGTTTGCATGCCGAAAATATATTTAATAGTTAATATAGAACCCGGATGAAAACCGGGGTAAAAAATAAAAAAGTAATTACGATCTCTCCTTAGGCGACGGAGATTATTTTTATTGATAATAGCTGTTCATTAGTTACTAAGAACTGCGTTAGAAAGTAAACCAGAAAGTTTCTCATCCGATATTTGCTGACTGAATAGAGCATGAAGAAGGTTTCTTTTTTTTTTTTTTTTTTTTTTTTTGCTATCGAAGAATGAAATTTGATACACCGGAAGCTAAATAGCTGACATTTTAAAGTTATTTGAAAATTTCCATTTGAAAATCTCCTCAAAAATTTTTTTTTTTTTTTATGTAGTGGAGATTGATCCACATTGTTTTCTTTTGTAGATTTGTAGTTTCTCACACATCGGCAGAATGAATACTTCCTCATTTTTTTTTTTTTTTTTGAATACTTGTTTTTTATTTGTTTTCTCTTTTTGGATCTATTTACTGCAATTCTCGAAAATCCTTACTCAACATTTGTTTCCCGAGGACAAAGAATCGTATTTTTAAAATTACTTTCTTTTTATTATTAAGGGATTGTTTTGTTTTCATAGCTATGACATTAATAAAAAGTTTGCGGCCATGCTAACAGAAGCGCGGGAAGAGTACTTTTACATATTTAGGCTACTTTCGTAAACAGTAATATCAACAGAACAAACCGTTTTCTTCTCTTGCAGAATTTGGAATGAGACGGTTGCAGCAAATATTCTAAATAAAAGAAAACATGCAAAATGGGAATTTCTTTCTTATTTGCTCTCTCTCTCTCTCTCTCTTCTCTCTCTCTCTTCTCTCTCGCTCTTTCTCTCTCCCCTCTCTCTCTCCTAGAATTGCTCAAAAAGGAAAATTTTAAATATTAAAATAAAATAAAATTAAAAAGAAACAATTTTGGTAGCTCCTCCATTCAAATAAAATATAAATTAAATCTAAAAATATTTTATTCTATAGTGTTCATTTAAAAGGTGTTTCGAATCACATTGTATATCTTTTATGATTTATTGAGCTTCTGAAAAATTTCTTATGAATGCTTAAAATCGGAAAGAGAAGCGAATCATATGGAAAAATGATGAGGATATTGACTTGTAATAGTATCTTGAATGTTTGTATATTCAGTCTAAAGAAGATTAATTTGCGCTGGTTTCGAAAATGAAATTCATGAATATAAACTTCGTTTATTGCTTTCTATTATTAAAACTCTTATCTATTATCTCCTCTCTCTCTCTCTCTCACACTCTCTCTCTCTCACACACACACACACTCTCTCTCTCTTTCTCTGTCTCTCTTCCCCCTCTCTCATTTTCTCTTACATACACTAACACATACTGTTATTATCTTCAGTATATTTTAATTTTCTTTATTGCTCATTTGTTTAACATTATTCGGAAGTAGCACAATGCCTTTGTTGTGTGCTTTATGTAAATACTGTCAGTTTAAATCATTTTTAATGTCAGCTTTTTTATTTTTTCAAGTCAGTGTTTTCACAGTAGATTTGTTATCAACCAACTGGCATCTAATTTAATGTATGCACATCGCTTTTGATAAAATGGAATATACATACACCTGTGTTCCCCCTCACTAGAATATGATTGTCTGGTGTCCGTCATAAATACCGACGGACGTGTAGGAGAGTCAGAAGAGCCTTAGTCTGAGAGCTAAGTCTATAACGACGCCCATTGGACTACGCCATTGATCTACACTTCTTACCTGCGACTACGACGCTTAACAGCTACCATTACTGCTACCGTATTCTACTTGGTTATAATAACCCAAAACCACTTAGCTACTTCGTTCAAATATATCCATTTCCGGGACATATCAATATTAAAAATATTGATAACAATTTATTTTAGGAATTGTATGTTTCATTTTGCAACTAGTCAAATAGTAACGTGTTTTTTTTATAAACAAATAAATCTCAAAATATAGGCCAATGTAACATAATTGAATATCTTAAACAAATTTATTCATTTACTTATTAATATTGGATCGTTGATATTCTATAACCTATAGCAGTCTTTCAGTCATTGATTTTGCAAATATTCTAATTCTGTTTATAATCAGCAACAATTGCAACAGCTTTTGTTGCTTTCCAGATACGATTTTTGCTTTAATATTGTTGTAATGTACAGCAAAAGTTTTCTGAGGTTAGGGGAAACACCTAACCTTCCGAGCAACTACGAGGGGGGGAAGAGTCGGTGGTAAAAAAAAAAATAACACTGCCTCGGAAACCACATAAACTTGAGTAGCAAAAATGCCCACGGTATCGACTTCACCAGACACTGTTTCTTATCAACTTCTGATTGTTGGTTTTTCCGTTAGGTTTATTAGCCTAAGGCATCTTACAAAGACCCTGATCTTGACCAGTTGCAGTGAAAACCGTATCTAGATATGCCAAGCTGTCCTGCTACTAATTGAGAAAACCCAAATGTAACTGGTTTTTACAAACATGCCCACACGCGATCCAGGGACTTTTTTGCACCTGTACGGACGCGTGTTCACCACAAATACTATTTTCAATTTTACCATAGGCTAGGCGCCATCCTATTAATTTGATGTCTTTGAAATCTTGTTTTTCAAAGTGTCCACTGCATAAAGTGAATGAAAATTGTACTTCTTCTACAAATATATATTTGTTAGTTATTTTTTCTCATAAAAATGTATAGCTGGTATTTTATTATAAATATGTATTTGTTAGTAACTTTTTCTTATAAAAATGTATAGCTGGTATTTTCCTATAAATATGTATTGTCAGTAATTTTTCTTATAAAAATCTATTTATGTTATTTTACTATAAATATGTATTTGTTAGTCATTTTTTCTTATAAAAATATATTGCTGGTATTTTACTATAAATATGTATTTTTATATTTCCAGAGTGTTTTGTTTTGTTTCGAAGTTAACTATTTGCCCATAACAGGGATCCTAACAGGTACTACTACCCTGGATCGGGGTGGATCTGGGAACAACCGCAATTAAGATTTAGTTCCAACTTTCTCAAAATCTCCATTCTCCCGATCAGAGGCCTTGCTGCCGGGTGTAGTTTATTGTCATACCCAGGAATAGTAGTTCGTCAGGACATTTTCCATGGAAATAGCGATAAAATAGCGACAGGGTTTTATACCTCGTCGGTTTGTAATGCTTTAGTTTCTGTTAGCGCCAAGAGAGTGGCGATGAGCAAAATCACAAATCGCAGATCTTTCATTCAGATACGATTAAATGGCCGTAGTCGATAACAGCTTCTGTGTTTGAAGGCTTGTGTTGATGGGCTTATATGAATGACTGAGCCCGTCACCTGAGTAGAAGACATTACGTTTAAGACTTCATAATTTCACCAATTGCTTCGTTAATTAAAGCAATATATCTGATTTCCGAGCAACTGTGAATTTGATCCCTTAACAATGCTTGGGATAAAGCCGGCCGACACAAAGGTGAATACGACAGGTGAATATTAACTAATATGAAATGTCTTCTTAGTATGGAAAGCAGAACGAGAACAACTTAATACCATTGATTTAATAAAGGGTTAAACTTTCTAAGTTTACTGAGAAGGCAAAGGAGTACAATAGACGAAATACTGTGAGCATATAAACATGGTGGTCCGAGTATTATATTAAATAATTCTAAATGTGAATTTGAAAGTCATAAAAATAAATGTCTGAATCAGCGAAAGTCACGCGTCCCATTTGCCAGAGTTAATCATATATAATAATATATACGGATTATTTAATCATATCTGTTTATTTATTTATTTATTTTCCATAAAGTAGAAACAATAATTATGTAAATTTGCACATCTTTTTTTTTATGTCTACGATTTACTTTCTCCCATTTAATCATCAAATAAACGAAGAGGATGTAAATTAATGTGAATAAATATATCTGCATATATACACAGACGCTCGCCACGAACATACCCACATACCACCTTAGGCAATTAACTCAACTAATAAAGAAACATGAAAAAGAGAACATTAAAGTAAATCTGATTAATTAAATACGAACAGCCGGGTGAGATTTTTGTCGAAGGTTTCCGATTAACAGTTGGATTTGATATTTTTTTCATCTGTTTTGTTTTTTTTATTATTTCCTAATAAACAAGGCGGTAAAGCAACTAAGACGAAATGGATAACGGAAAGTAAATGAAACTAAGAAACGTTACCGAAGAAAAAGGACAATAGAAAGAACAGGATTCATAAAGATATAAAAAGACCATTGCTATTGCATTAAAATTTTATGAAGATCAGAGTTGACAAGAAAGCAAGAAGCTGGAAGAGTGTTTCACGATGCGGGAATTTCGTGAAATGAAACTCGTCATCAACGCCTTGACTTTTGTAATCGTGGGTGGTGGGGGGTCTGAATGCAGAAGCCACACTGAATTTCCTCCACAACTATGAACGGCAGCCATCAGTAATTTTGGTATAGTCATACTTGTCAATTGTTTGACATTGTCCAACCAATTTTTCCATTGGTGTCCTCTCCTAGTTTCACCGTCAACGATGCCTTGCACAATGGTTTTGCACAGGCTGCCGTGCCTTGTAACGTGTACAAACCACGTGTTTTTTCTCCGTTTACTGGTGGCCCACAAAACTTTTAACCCTTTTCCGCACAAACTCATTGGTTTTATGCTGCCAATATAAGATGTCAAAGGGTTTTCTCATGCATTTTTCTCAACCGTTTGGATACTTCTCTCTGTTTCTGCCAACAGTGCACACATTTCACATCCATATAAAACAATGGAGACTACCAGGGATTTCTACCGTTTGTACTTGGCATATAACTTACAGTTAAAATTAACAATTCCAATAGTAAAATGATGAGATCTTGCTGTCAGTCAAGTACTGCTCTTAAATTCATGATATGGGTATACGAAAGAACAATTGTCATTTAACTATTTAAAAAAGAACGGCACAAAAGTGAACTTGCGACGGTGAAAAAGGGATTGATGCATAGAGACGAGGTCATGATCAATGTTCTTGCAGATTCTTAGTATTTTATCAAGAATCTCGAGATAATTACCAAAAGTACCAGCCAATTTCAGGCAACAATATTCGATACACGGTGAAATGGTAGACTTATATAGATGCAAGATAGATTCAGGTGAGAAGAATTCTCCAGTACGATGCATTGAGAACAAAAAAACTTTCTTTTTTTCTTTCTTCATTTCTGCACCTTATGCAACTTTATTATATTTTCCCAATGAACACTCAAAGAAACAATATATATATATATATATATATATATATACATATATATATATATATATATATATATATATATATGAGTTCAATCTTAACTGCGTGCTCCATACATTCGAAGTTGTTCTTGGTATTTCGTTATATAATCCTACTGGCATTTCGACTTTGTTTAAGGGTTAGCAAGTTTGTCTCGCTAAATCAATTATGATTGAGTCGTGAGTTCGATCCTAATTGCTCCATAATTTCGACCTTGTACTAAATCTAAGCTGCGCTCAGTAAATCGCTATATAATGTTTTGGGTATTTCGACGTTATGTAATGTTTAACAAGCATGTTTCATTAGAACAATTACGACTAAGTAGTGAGTTCGACCCTAACTGGGTGCTCCATGATTTCGACTCTGTACTAAATCTTAACAGCGCTTGGTAAATCTCTATATAGTGCTCTTGGCATTTTGACGTTGTGTAACCAGAAGGCTTGTCTCGCTAGATCAATTACGACTGATTAGTGAGTTTCATCCTAAATGGGTGCTTCATACTTTCGTCCTTGTGCCCCACCTAAGGTTCACTTAGTAAATCATTATATATAATGCCATTTCATTAATCATATTTACTAGGCAGATTGATCTGCGTTTCAAATAACGACACGTTCATTGATACAGAGAACTTTAAGAAACAAGGGTCCACTGAGAGTGATATAGAATGAAAAGCCTTTAGAAAGAATTGGGAACCCAGTCCTAAACCCGAAACAAGTGATAAATATGTACTCATGTTCAAAGTACCTGGGAGGTCTGTGACCCAGACGATAGGCGAACCTACCTACTCCCATTGTGAAGTAAACTAAGTAAATTAGTAAATAAAATTTCAAAGTTCCGACGAAGACGTTAGATGCATAGAGTTGAAGTTAACTCTAGAGGGAAACGGAAACACAATCCTAAACTAGGAAAAGAGATAAAACTCTGCCTATATTCAAAAGAACGGTGAGGAGTGTGAACCGGGCGATCGGTGAACCCACCTAGTCCTATTAATACATATATGAGATTAAAGCGAGGCAAATTAGGCATAGTTACCAGATTTACTCTGATACGATCTAAAAGTGCACAACATATTCCCGCTCTTTTTAAATACAAATAAGAAAAAGTCCATGATCACTTAATCAGAGTCTACGTAGCAGAAGAGATACTTTTCGGACTATTATCTTCATCATCCATTAACTCTGAATGTGATGCTGTCGAGAGTTCTAAACTCCTAGTAGGACCATTCTTGATTGCAAACTCGAAAACGCGGACCCAGACTTTGCGCGACCAACACCAAAGACCCAAACTATGTAAGAAGTAGATGATGATTACAACAGATCTCAACGGTTTAACCAACGGATGAAGAGGGCTATGCATGATGGACATGTTACAGAAGGTGTCACTGGACATTATAACAGCGGCGGTCCTTTACAGTTTCATAACTGTAGCCTGCATGTCTTATTCCATATACGTCGCAGAGGAAGATCATGGAATTATTTCTGTGGATCCCATCTTGGCAAGTTTATGTCCACCTTAAAAATATTCACGCCATCCGCGCTTCTTTCTACTCCGATTTTCTTTCACCTCCAACGAACATTTACAAAGCCAAATATTGATAGGGAATGGATGATGGGAGCAGGTTTTGGTGAGAACTTTCTAGTCTTGAACCTTCACGTTGGGGATGAATTTAGTCATCAACACCATCATGATAAATGAAGCGATAAGGAAAGTAGAAATTAAATTATTTAGTACAAGATAAAACCGACGGCAATTATTATCACAAGATTATTTTCCGTTATGCCCTCCGCTTTAATCCACGAAAGTTTTGTTTTTTATTTTTAATTTGGTAGCGTGGTAAGTTTGTGTTCAATCCTTGGTCTGGATTGCGTAGACTCGGTGGAAACAGCACTAGAAATAACTGACCAGTATTATTATCCCTTGACATAAACAGCGGAAAGATAAAATAAATTGTTCAGTTGGAAATTCACTGGGGGTTACAATGATCAACAAAGACCTGATGAAGATCGGAGAATCCAATAAAAAGTAAAAAAAAAAAATATTAATAACAACTTCTTCTTCTTCTTCTACTTCTATCTGCCGTATCCTTTCTTAACATGGCGATCATCAGCTGATGATAGCCGCGTACAGAATAGCTTGAAAAAGCTTATCCTCTATGCTGAAGTATTTTTGTTTTGTTTTTTGCTGTTTATATATATATATATATATATATATATATATATATATATATATATATATATATATATATCCAATCGAATCCATCACATTCATTTGCGCGCTAATAACCTTGGGAAAGGAATGAATCTTCTTCTTCTCCCTCCAGCTATGAGTAAATAGGTTCTATAGCCTTGGATGGCAACTGGTCTAGGAAAAGGACAACTCTGAATTCAAAACCTGCAGAGGGTCGTTTGAGGACTCTGTGACACGTAGTGCACCAGGTCTCTGTATTCGACCCTTCAAAAGTGTGGATGGTCCAGCACGAAACCTTCACCACTCTAATCAAATCTCATGTGCTGGTGTCGGGCTGTCGTCTCCTAGGAACTGAGCTGCTTGACCCTCATAGGTGGAATACGACGGAGAGTCGAATATATATATATATATATATATATATATATATATATATATATATATATATATATATATATATATATATAGATAGATAGATAGATAGATAGATAGATAGTGGATTTCTATAGTGTTATAGTTTGAACGTTAAAGAGAAAGACAGACTAAACCGAGGTTCTGTTCTTATTTTTCATTATCATTGAATCAGTAGAATTCTATAGAGTTACAGTTTGAACGTTAAAGAGAAAGACAAACGAAACCGAAGATGAGGATATTAGTCTGTGTATAAATAATGATTTAAGAATTTGGAACACAACAAAAAAGACTGGAAGAAACAATAAGTTTAATATAAAGAATTAGTAACTTACGCTTAAGATATTTATCTTTGTGCTATTAATCGTTTGGGCAAATCAAATGAATGATACTTGAAATAATGTTTTAAAGATTATTTCCTTGGGGCAAGATATTGTGGATAAAAATGTGAACGCAATTCAATTACTTATAAATTGCTGTTTGTACTTAAGTCGTTTTGAGAGTGATTGTGTGTCCATGACGTATGTGTGTTTGACTCACGAGAGACAAAAAGAAAGAAGAGAACAAAGAGAAAATATGGAGGTGTGTGTTTGTTTTGCCTGATAATGTTTTCCACGAGTAACCGTGCACGTGAAGAACGTAATCGTTGCTTTCATGACACTGATTATGGTTACGATGGTAATTCGACACTAGATTGGCATGTCACAAGTGGAAAACTTCGCGTGTGTTTTATGAAATGATTGTCCAACTGATAACTCATCCAAAATGGCTTTTTTCCAGAAAAAAAAAAAGAAAACAATAATTCTTCGATAAATAATTCCTAAACATAATACAAACCGAATAATGAGCAATGACCCTCGAGAACCATTGATCACGTAAAAAGCAGTTAAATATGATTCGTAATCTCCGAAAAACATTTCACTGTAATCTGATACCATTTATCTCATTTATTCATGGGATTGTGTTAAGCCTGGTAACCTGATTTGGATTACTTTTGTCCTTTGATGTTTTTTCTTTTGTTTTTTGTACATGATATTTTATATTATTATTAACATTTTCTTTACTAAAATGAAATCACATCCTTTTCTCCTTGTGTCCGATGCCAAGCAATTATATAATAATTTCAAATAATCAGGTGATCATATCTAACGTTTGAAATGTGCTATATACATATATATATATATATATATGAAGAAATATAGTCTTAAGGTGTGCTATATTTATGGGATAAAGTGCTCAATATCAGAGATAGAGCGTGTGTAAATATAAAAGTGAACATAGAAGTCAACACTTAGAGGCGACAGTCTGTTTCATGCTATATGCAATCGTCAGGCCACATATGCTGTTATTTTTCTCGGCTATTTATATATATACGGGTTAGTGGTGCATTGTGGGTATTCTATTATGGCGGTTATTTTTTACCGGAAGTCGCTTTGTTTATTTATTTGGGTCAAATTATATTGCTCGTTTTTATTTTTTGTTTCTTATTTTATATATTTATTTCTTAACGTAGTAAAAATTGTTTATATCACGTATTTAACAGTTTTGTTTTGGTTTGAGAATTTAATTCAAGCTATTTGTTCAATTTTGGGGTTTGTTGTTGTAGTTCATTCTAACTAGTATTTTTTTGGCGGGAACAGTTTTTAATTTGGGATTGGTTTGTCTATTTACTTGGATGAATTTAGGTCAATTTATTTGTATATTTTTCTTTTCGGTTTATTTGTATATTTTTCTTTTCGGTTTTTCGGTTTTTAAGCAATATAGTATTTATTTATTTATTTTATTTTATTTTATTTTTTATTAGTGTATTTGTTTGTTTTTTCCGTTTTTCATTTTTTAGGTTACGTAGTAAAAATTTATTTTCATGCCTGCATTTTGAGATGAGCTCGGATCGAATAACCGCCATAATAGAATACCCACAATGCACCACTAACCCGTATATATATAAATAGTCGAGAAAAATAACAGCATATGTGGCCTGACGATTGCATATAGCATGAAACAGACTGTCGCCTCTAAGTGTTGACTTCTATGTTCACTTTTATATTTATATATATATATATATATATATATATATATATAATTATTTATTCGAAAATTATAACATAAATATGTTATAAAATCACTACAAAATAGCCATTTTGTTTCAACACTTCTGGTGTCTTATCAAGTGGTGTCGAATGCATACATTCAACAAAACTTGATAAGAGATTTTATAACATATTTATGTTATAATTTTCGAATAAATAATCATATTTGCTCTACTCTGTATTGAGCACTTTTTAAGAATAGTATTTTTTTTGTTTTTGCTGTTATATATATATATATATATATATATATATATATATATATATATATATATATTCCAATCGAATCCATCACATTCATTTGCGCGCTAATAACCTTGGGAAATGAATGAATCTTCTTCTTCTCCCTCCAGCTATGAGTAAATAGGTTCTATAGCCTTGGATGGCAACTGGTCTAGGAAAAGGACAACTCTGAATTCAGAATTAGAATTCAGGTTATTAGAATTTATTCCGTATACACCAATCATATACTTGTATATATATATATATATATATATATGTGTGTGTGTGTGTGTGTGTGTGTGTGTGTGTGTGTGTGTGTATATACATTAAAAAGAAGAGAGAAATTGCAAACGTTTTTGGTTGTGATGTGGATTTTTTCTTTAACAAAATATTATCCTTTACTTTTCATAATATGTAAAATAAAGCATAGTATTTTAAAAATCCTCAAAGAAACCAAAAACGTTTACGATTTTCTCTTCTCGTTGGATCTACTATAACCTCTCTCTCTCTCTCTCTCTCTGTCTGTCTGTCTGTCTCTCTCTCTCTCTCTCTCTCTATCTATATATATATATATATATATATATTCTCTTGTTGGAACTACTATAACCTCTATATATATATATAGATATATATATATATATTTTTCCTTTACATACATATATATATATATATATATATATATATATATATATATATATATATGTATGTATGTATGTATGTATGTATGTATGTATGTATAGTGACACTACTAACACCTTGCACTTCTTTCATCTTTCTGTGTTTTTTGGGGGTTTTTTTTTCAGTAGAAAATTCTCATCTAAGTCCGTATTTTTAAAAGTGACTGATTGTATCCATCTTTTATACCGCATTTGGACGCAACTAGGAAACTTTTTTTTTAGTTTAGAAGATTGGAATAGTTAGCAATGTCTTTTTATTTTTCTCAGCGAAGCATCGAATAGATTCAGAAGGTTGTAATACCTTAGAGGAATGGGGCGTAACGTGTAAGATTACATACTAACATCATGAATATGTGTAGTAGAAGTAAAAATAAAAAACAAAAATTTGGAAGTTAACATGATTGATGGACCCCGATCGAGAAATCAATATATACATGTTTACGGATAGTATTTCATCAATAGTAATTCATCTTAAATTATCTTTGTGTAAATGCCATTGTCTAAGAAGATTTTGTTCAGTATTTAATGATATTTTCGAAAACGAAAACAGGAAATTTCGTATTTTAGCCGTCATTTCCACAATTTTAAAATAAAAAAAATGCTATTAATTGTTATTAAACGTATTTGAAAGTAGAAGACCTGATGTTGAAAAACCGTATTACTACACATTTTTAAATTAATTCTGAAAATTATTTTTGTTGTTGTTGTCCTATTTTTATATTTTATAGAGTCATTTTATGGAAATACTCTGAGAAATCATTTCATAATTTGCGCCGATTTTAATCCGAGTTTATGCTTCTTGAAATGAAGAAATCTCATTTAAGAGAAAGATCACATCGCCTCCAGGAGAAAAACTGAAAAATGAAATATTTCAGTTATTGTCTGCCATATTTTCTTTCATCATTATCTTGACTATGATCATTTTCTGTTTCCATATAATCATTTCTACAACTAATCGTTATCCCAGAAAAATGGTTTACAGGCAGGCATAATCAAATCAACTATGTTTTCAAATTATACTTCAGTGACAGTATGACTATACAATTTGATAGTATTGCTTTGAATCTGAGACTGGCTGGAAATTTAGAAATTTCTCTTCAATACAGTAAATAATGTAACGATTATATATCTACAGAATTCAGAAGTAAATACAATATATAGTCCAACGCAATACATTATTGATGATTTTATCAAACTGATATTTTTATAGCAATATGATTATTTTATTTAAAAAATCTTCGAAACTGATAACAAACCTCTTTTTGTTGATATTCCTTTCATTTTACGTTTTTATGGTGACTTTGGGATCCAAAAAAACCTGCGATTTTATCAGCGTCGTCAATAATTATATTCTATTTTAAGGTCATAGAACCACATGCCAAGGTCTGAGATTCGTACTATACTTCAGTATAAATATAAATTGAACAAACATAACATTAGAGAGTAAGACATGAAAGTCAACAGAAATAAAAGAAGAAAATGGACATATTAAACAGGGATGTGTGGGTGGTGTAATATATAGTGACACGGAATGAGAAATCGGAAAGCCGATTTCAAATTCCAGTCGGGTTGGCTACATTCACTTGCACGCAAATATCATTGGGAAAGATATGAATATATCTCCCCTAACTATGAGTTAAATAGTAAGACTTGTATCTAAAAAAAAATACAGTTATTTTCAAACAATTGTAAATGCAAAAAACATTCGCAAAAAGAATTATTCTTACACTTCATGTTTCGGCTTAAAATGACCCACGAAGCGTTGATTAACCGTAAAAAACAAATCAGTTAATCAAATATATTGACGAAGCGAATGAATCAGTTTCTAATAACTGAAATACTTGTGATAATAAACATCTAACTGCATTCGTTCTTCAAACAATCCTTTCCAAATATTCTTAAAGGCGGAGTCTAACAAAGCCGACGAGTACAACAAATAGATACTGTGTATGCAAAAATCTATATAAACACTTCATTTTAACTAGATAAATGACAAACTTTAGCAAATCTTATTTCAAGATGGAAGCCTAGCATATTTTTCACTTAGAGAAACAAAAGTAATTTTGCTGCAAATTTATGAAAAGGTTATCCCTTTTCTTTAAGATATTTACTGTTTTGATTTCACCCAAATTTGAAAATTGTCCGATTGTTTTTACAATTTGGTTTCCCATAATTTATTAAAACTCTGAAAATCATACTCTTCTTCTGTACAATTAATTGAATATAAGGAATAACAGAATATCAGTATGCTTTCTGTTTTGTATAGTGGAGAAAATACAAAAGTGACCATTGACACTGTTATTATTTTAACTACCTTTATTTTAACTACTTTCCAGCGATAATTAGAACTGTAATAAAACTTAAACACGAATGTGAATTTATACATGTTCTTTGTTCTTGACAACAAAAATAATAAACGCTATTTATTTAATATATTGTTTATTGGAATTTCTGGCAAAACATCGGCTAATTATCAACTGATTTAAGCTTAAATTTAAAATGTTAAATTTAACATTTAAATTTTAAATTTAAATGATAAATAATAAGGATTTGCTTATAGTTGGTTCACATATTTTAATAATCTAGTAAATATTTATAAATATATGAATAAAAATTGTTTTAACATTTATTTCTTTAGAAATTGGTAAATGATAAATATTGCATTGCATGGGTTTTAATTGTATTAGTTTTTAGAATGTTGTGAATATAAAATTATTATTACAAATAAACAATCTAACAAATAAATAGTTTTTAATCCTTTTTTGCAAATTATCACGAACCCCCAAAAATGTATAAATTCACTTTCATCATATACTTAGGTTTTATTAAAATTCTAAGCCTCGCTTTTTAAAACAACAAACATTGCCGAGTATAGAAGGTAGTTAAAATAATAGCGGTGTCAAGGGAAAACTCGTCCTTTTTCAAATCCGTTTTTTTGCCATCACGAAGGCCCATTTTTGCCAAAGATGTGATTTGAATTTCAGAAAGTCTATACAGAAACTAATTTTCATCTCATAGATATGAGAATAGTTTTAGTTGAAAATGAAATATTTTTTATTAAGTTTCATTTCTTATTCATCTAAAGACTTGATAAAGACTGAAAAGTGTTTGTGGCTCTGAATATAAGCAAATATTCCAAATATATAAAAAAAATATAGTATAATAAAATGGCTTAAAATAGATTTAAAAACGTAATTATAAACAAAGTCATATCGGTCAGCTTTATGTCACAACTTATGATCTTAGTCATGAGACGTGTTTCTTGTTGAACTTAAAGATCTTTGGTTTCGGAGAAGAAAGTCAGTTGCAGTTCTTATTTGTATAAGCACTTGAAAAATCGTGTCTGAAACATTTCCGATAAATAATATCGAACACAACCTACAACAAAGGTGTAAACACCATATTTGAAAACAGAAAATTGTTCTTTATTTTATCTATATTATTACATTAGGTATTGTAACTGTCCAAGTATTTTGTTCACCTCCGCTGTGGCCAGGTATTAAAATCACAATTCTTTGGGTCAAATCACTAGATTACTTCAACCAACATTTTTAACCACTGAGCCCACTGTCCTTGGAGACTAAATGAAGGATTCGGTTCGAAATTCCAACGTATATCTCCTGAAGAAACTGAAGTGTACAACGGCCGAGACGTCGTGAATATGAAAATCAAAATGAGGACAACTGTCCGAACAGTCTAAATAGTGTAAATAGTTGCAATATCTCATCTGAAATCTTCGGTTCGAAATTCCAATCACCTGAAGAAGGCCGGAAGGTACAATGACCGAAACGCCGTGAATATGACCTTTAAAATGAGGACATAGTTCAAGCAATGTAAATGCTCTTTATTTTGCAAACTTGAACATTTTCTTTTTATGAGGATATTCTTTGAGCTTGAGTTTTCCTTCTACAGATTATGTAATGTCGTGTTCTCATTTCCCTATGCCGTGAAAATTAAAAGAGGCGGTAGCTTGTAAGGCCTAAATTAGACGTCGAGATAAGCCATGCCAAAAAGATTTCGGTGACTGATAACGTCAAATGTTTCGCTAGAAGCGAACATGATATCTTGTTATCTGTCACTAACCATGTCACTTTTCTAGCGAGGTATGCTGATCAGCAGGATAAAGCCTTGCTGAGGTTAGTATCATTTCTGAAAAGTGTGAATTTTAGATTAATAATTTATTTCTACTGCAAAATGATGTTGAAGTGACCGGAGACCCTGTTTTCAGATGGTTTTTGAATTTATTTTATTCTTTGCTTGTTACACGTTGAGTATTCATCTATAATCTGTAATTTCAAGCTCGCCTGTCAAAAATATAAAATTTTCTATTTGAAATGCGTTGCTTTTAATTTAGGATGCATTATGTTGTTTTTTTCTTTTTCAATTTAATGTGGATACATTATGCCTTTTTATTACGATATTTGAGCCGGTCTACTTTCAGGTCTTCCTCTGGTGTTTATCGTATCCAGTAACCACGGCGTGGCTTCTATTGACGAATGCTGATAATACTATAAGCAGAAAATGGGAACAAATGATATTTCGAGGAGAACAGAAACCACAAGGTAGCGTATACTTACAATAGGATAGAGTTGAAAGTTCAGAATAACATAATTAGAAAAGAAGATCTGGAACATTTGACACTAACGTGATATACTGAAGATAAAAAAAGAAGGAAAGTTCTAATAAGCTACTTAACCCTAGAACACTAACCATGGGTATATAGTACCCGGCGCCAATTTTCCTACTTTTAATTACAATTTTCAGTACCTGATTTCCTTACCTAAATAATATATTTTCAGTTTCTATTAATGATAACTCAAAATAAAATGTTTTAAGTGCCTGCATGTAAAATATTTCAAATAAAGATTTATATTTAATTTTTTTTTTTTTTGATATTTTCAAAATCGGGTGATATACCCATGGTTAGTAGTGGTGTAACTTTAATTGATGGTTAGTTTTCGAGGGTTAAAGAATTTGGGTGAATAGGTGGCAGAATAACAAAAAGAGATGTTAAAACATCAAAGTTTACTTGAAGGTAAAACAAAAATAATAGCGAGCAATCATTACCTCGGTCTTGAACGGACAGCACTCGAAATAAGATAGAAGAGACTTCATAGAATATTTAAATTGATTATTTTTTTTTTCTTCTGTTTGAACATTATCTTTCCAATGTTTTCTCTGATGTGTTACCAGAAATGATGAAAAATAATGTCTGTTCCATTCAATATTCAATGAATCTTACCATATAAAAAGACATCTAACAAAGATTTATTTCGCCCTAAGGGCAACTTCACTATAAAAATAAACGAGATTAGGATACAAGTTCAAAAATACCAATAAATATGTATACTGATTTGTAATTATTTTACGTATGTATAAATCTAAAAGAATGAAACCTGCATTGAATATTGCCGTCACATATGATCTGGTGCTTCTGCTGTGTATTTAGAGATTCTTGATAAAATCCAAAGAGGAATCTGCAATGTTATCGGTCCTTACCTTTGATATCGACATTAGTCCCTTTCCCACGGTCATAATGTCGATTACCTGTGGCTTTTCTGTAAATATTTTCATGATAATTGTTCTTTCCTCTTTGGTACCTCGACTTTACGAATTTAAGCGCAGCAATAGTGGAGTAATGGATAGCGTCCCGAACTGAGAACTCGGAGAGCCGAGATCGAATTCCAGTCGAATCCATTACATTCACTTACGTGCTAATACCGTGGGGAAAGTCATGAATCCTCTTCGTACCTCCCACCCCCAGCTATAGGTAAGTAGCAAGTCAACTTTGGATGGCAACTGGTCTACAGCAGAAAAAATGGCTACCTACTGCGGGAAAAAAATTTGCTTCGTCAGTCATGTATCGAAAGATACATGATCGCCTTAGCGTTTATCACGCATGTCACATAACTGTCTGACTAGTTTAGCAACTAGATCTCATCATTTTAGAATCGTAATTGCTAGATGTAAGTGTAAGTTCTATGTTAACAGTTTCCTCTTTGAAACTTCTTGATTGGGAAAACCTTCCAGCTTTCTTGCTTTTCGGTTAAAGTTTAGTTTCAAAAGTGTAAATACAATGTCAATTCTCATATTGGGTTTACTTGAATACTTTTCTTTTACTGTTTTCTCTCATTAACAATGTTTTTTTTCTATTTATCTGATTCTTTCATACTCAGTAAACCACTTGCTTCTTAGTGGCTTTATTGCCTTGCTTGGGTTTATTTTACAAACATGCCAGAAGTTAGATTCCTTGAACAAAATCAATCTGTCTATGTAAAATGTTATATACAGCAATGATGATGTTGACAGTCATTGTATGTATATACGTATAGCTGGCCACTCGTATATGAGGTTATCCGTCTACTAAGGCAGCTAGCCAATTCCGACGCTTGACCAGGCGCATTTGTTTTTTATTCAACCACAGACCCCACTAGTGGTTTATACTGCAACTATGCTGATCAGACCTTAGTTACAGTTTCTGAGAATGATCGTGTAATCTAGCCTGATCAACAATTTGAACAAGGCCAGCACGCTCAAGCCTTCGATCACGATGACCTGTGACGTCGTGCTAGCATATCTATCGACCGCACCCAAGGGTTCCGTCTACCCAATTTCACACACAAGGATTGAATCAACCCGTGGTACGGTTTCCAGGCACTTTTCAAACGCTGGGATCGACCCCTCCAGTGCGATAACATCAGGAAGTCTCCTTCCTGACAAATCGATTATGGTGAGATTCGAACAGATTCATGGTCAGAATGCGAACGTTCTAACCACACGGCCACGTATACACATATTGCATCAGAAAAATAAAGGGGGAATCGATTATCCTACTCAAAGTTTTTATTGACTGTTTTTTATACGGAATGTAAAGTGTTAGAAAAACAATAATGGTGACTCTGGGAACAAGTAAAATAACCTAAAGATGAGAAATTAGATAAAAGTGTAACAAAATGGCAGTAAACAGGCGAGTGAAATTACAGATCTAATTCTCTAACAATGGAAGGGAAATCGACATCTGAAATGAGAAACCACAATACAAGGTAAATATATCAATGACAAATTATAAAGGGTCATCAACTATTAAAACTCAACTGAATATATTTTAAGCATTAATCGAGACTCTGTTAAATCATAGATGAATAGAGTAAAATGATTTGGCTTTAAGGTTTTTTTAAATGAATTCTGTAGACAGGAGTTGTCTTCAATAATAGAAATTGTATAAACATAAAACAGAAACTGCTACGCAGAATTCTTTAAGAAAATGATTTATTGAATTGCCGATTGTTAAAATAAAAAAAAACAAATAGTGTCTATTAATAACTGTAGAGCCTGAAAGAGAATGAAAAAAATTGGTTCTAGTTTAAGAGCTGAAAATATGTTGAAGCATGAAAAAGAAGGTAGTCGAGAAACGATCCCCAAACACATGAAAATGCCAAAAAACTAAAAACTAAAACAATTTTAAAAATCCCAGAAAGAACTGAAACAAATGATACGAATATTCGACAAGAATCCCAGAGAACTATGATTACTTTCAATCATTTGACTTAGATGGAAAATCTTATATTAACACTGCGTTGAAATTTTTTTTTTAAGCATTACGCCCCAAGCAAGGCGTGAAGCCACTAGGATGCAGGGGGTTGCGGAAGATTTGGAGCGAGAGCAAATAGGAGTGATAGAAGAAAGGATGAGGAGAAGGATAGTGGGTAGATCAAGGTAACTGGAGATGTCGATTGACATTACATTTGAATAGTTGGAGATTATAGCTTTCAGGGAAACAGTAATTGGGGAGGGTGTTCCACTGGCGAGAGGTGCGAGGTATGAAGCTATTGGAGTAGAAGAGACGGCTACATTTGAAATTTTCTATGGTGTAAGGGTGGGAGCGGGATGCCATCCTCGTAGAGCGCTTGAATTCATGGAGTCTGGGAACTAGTAAAAGCAGCTCATCAGAGCAGTTACCATGGAAGAATTTGTAGAAAAGACAGAGAGAGGCGACGGCGCGTCTATGAGAGAGTGACTGCAGACGAGACGCTAGATCAGGGCCAATTAGATTACATATCCTTCTCTGGATCATGTCAAGAACTCCGAGGTAAGTAGAAGGTGCTCCAGCCCATATGTGGCAGCAATACTCCATGCAAGGGCGAATGGTTGTTTTGTATATTTGAAGTATCGATTCAGGGGAGAAAAATTTCCTGGCGTGGCACAGAGAGCCAACTTTCCTCGCGGTGGAAGAAGCAATTGACTCAATGTATTTGTTCTATCTCAGGTCAGCAGTCAGCGTGAGACCGAGCAGACGCAGGGAGTTGCTCTCGGGAAGTTGACTATCAGACATTTTAATGGGGGGGGGCAGGGAAGGATCTCTATGGTGGTTAATGGAGAGTAATTTAGTTTTTGTGGCGTTAAAGTTGACCAGCCAATTCTTGCCCCAGTTAACAACCGATTGGAGGTCCATTTCAAGACGCACGGCCAGGTTAGTTTTGTCGCCGACACTAGATTTGTTTTTGAAGCAGGAGTAAATTGTAGTGTCTTCTGCATAGATGCCAACTTGGGAATCTATAGCGTCAGGAAGGTCATTGATGAAAATAAGGAAAAGAGTGGGGGCAAGGATGGAGCCTTGGGGAACACCTGCGTTCGTGGGATAGGAACTGGAGGAGAATCCGTTGAGAACGACGTTCAATTCACGGTTTGACAGGAATGATTGTATTAGATCAAACAGATGACCAGTAACACCATACCCCTGGAGCTTACGAAGAAGGCCGGTGTGCCAAACCCTATCGAATGCTTTGGAGATGTCGAGGGCCACGGCACGAGCCTCACCGTTATTTTGAAGGGCTTGGTAGACGGTTTCAGTGATGGCCGTAAGCACATCAGCTGTAGAGCGGGCGTAGCGGAAACCATATTGCTTGTCTGAGAGCAGGTCGTGTGAGGTAAGGTGGTTAACCACTTCGGCGTTGATTAGGGCTTCGAAGATTTTGCCGAAGAGGGGTAGGAGACTAATAAGACTGTAGTTAGAGGGGTCAGAGGGGTCTCCAGAGTTCTTAAACACAGGAACAATAGATGAGGACTTCCAGCAGTCAGGAAAACAGGATTCCTTGAGGCAGTAATTATACAGTTTAGAGAGGGCGGGTGCTAGCTCAGGCGCGCATTTCTTCAGGACAATGGCTGGTATGCCATCTCCACCACTAGCTTTGTGGGAGTCTAAGTTGGAGATAATGCCCAGTACCAATGACGGGGTTATGTGTAAGCCGCTCAGTAAGGCCTCAGTTCTATGAGGGAAGTCTGGTATGGGTACACCGGTGGAGTCGAGCGTTGAATTAAATGAGAATTTCCGAGAAAAGCATTCAGCCTTGTCGGTAGAGGAGGTCAAGACCTCGAACTGGTTGAATAAAAAAAATGTATTAATGAATAATATTTACAATCAAGAGTAAAATATGAAAGGAAATAACGAAAGTAATCGTCAAAATTAAAGTAAAAATACAAAATTAGAAACGGTATTTATAATTAGAGCCCGAAAAAATGCATTACAGAAATAGATATCTAATGACAAGAATAAACAAAAAACAGTAAATATAAACTACGTCTTAAAAGAATGTAACATTGCAAAAGTTCGTGCCCGATTTGCGCTAGTTTTAATTTTCTAAATTTAAAAAATTATTTTAAAAAAAAGACATGTATAATAGATGAGATAATCCAATGGTAATTGTGGAAATGGTTTGAGTTCAATTATATAAACAATTGATGCAACTGTAATATTTCGTAGACTGTCCTCCTCCTGGTCTTTCTTTTTAATATTATTCATCCACACAGCACAAGAACACAGCCCTCCTACGTGTGTTGCTGCTCTGGCTTTATAGCCATTAGATTTTTACGGGATGAAGTTGCCAGCCAACCGCTTTTGAATTCAAAATTGTTTTTCTACTAGACTAGTTGCCAACCAAGACTAGGGCGTCTAGATTACTTTGCGATTTAACCGATACCTGAGCGAAAAGAGACGGATCATAATTTTGTGCGAAAGGAAACACAATGAACTCAACCGGAATTTGAACTCCGTAAGCTGATTCTGAACAGATAACGAGACATACATCCACATCATAGACAATAAAATTATTAAAATAATGTTGTACTTTGAGGTCCAGTCCGATTATCACATCTAAGCAAAAATACTAAATCTTAGTAAATTTTTTTTCATTTTTAATCATTTCAACGATCACCCACCACACGCCCAGTCAAGGTGGAAATTTCGCTAGTACGCATAGAGTTACACAAAGAGAAAGTGAAAGAAAAGACCAAGTATAGGGAGGATCGGGGAAAGGACAAAAGATGAACGGGATTCAAGAAAATAGAAAATGGCAATTGACGTTGCATCTTAACTTTTGAAGATTGCAGTTATTAGGGAAGCGAAGAAACGGGAGGGAGTTCCACGGAAAGGAAGCTCGAGAAAATAAAATGGCGGTTGAATTTAGCTATTTCAACAGTAAACAGGTGGGACCTAGATGCCAATCTAGTAGCACGTTTAATTTCATGTAGTTGGGTTACTAGGAAAGAAGATCGTCAGAGCAGTTGGCATGAAAATCTGTGTATTAAAACAAAGAAAATCAAATCAGTTAGAGCATAGATCTGACTGTGCCAGCAAATAAGAGATTAATAACGGAAGAAGACTACAAAGAAGAAAAATACTTGGACCTTACCTTAGAAGTGATAAAGTTTTGAATTATGAGAGCAATCACATAAGAGACTAAAGGAATTGCATGCTCGAGGAACTGTCGAGATTACCCAATCTACAGGAAATACGAAGCAATAGAAATTGAATTTAATATCACTAATTCCTCATTAAGGAATGCTGGACACAGATGAAAAGAAACATGAGACTTGCTTCTACAGAAAGACGATGAGAATAACATGGTCGGCGTATAACGAAGAAGATTTAAGGAAAATGAACACCAAAAGGATACTTATACTTAAAATCAAAAAGAGACAGATGGAATTTTTAGGTTACATAATGACGAAAGTAAGCTCGGAAAATTAACACTCACAGGATACATTGAAAGCAAGAGAGACACAACAAATGAGTAACCTACGAAAACAGCTTGTGTAAATGGATGACAGAGCAGGGAATGAAAGGGATAATAAAAAAGAGGTTAGGGAGAACCATATCCACGTCCTGAGGAGATAGAGCACACAGAAGGATTCCTCAGCAGTAGCCACCAAATATTTGGTTTGAACTTAGAAATGTATGAACTAATAGTAACATTGATAATCATTTCACCCCAAGCAAGGCAATAAAGATACTAAAACGAAAACGGTTACTGAGTGTATGAGAAAAAGAAAAACATTATTAAGAAGAGAGAGATCAATAAAAGAACAGGAATTAAGGAAACAGAAGGTAATGACTGACGATGCCTTTAAATGTTTGAAGTTCAAAGCAAGAAGCCGGAAGAGAGTTCTACAAGGGAGAAGACCGATGGTGGAAACTGCTTGTATAGAACTTATGGTTACATCTAACCAGTTCAACTGTACAAATGATGAAACTTTGCCGCTAATCTAGTACTGCGCTTAAATTCATAAAGTGTAGTTACCATATAGGAAAGTGATATTTATTCTGTACAATACAGAAATGTGGCACAAGGCCGAAAAGGGGATTGGGGAAAGGACGGTCTTTTTCTGTCTTAACTATAACTCTGACCCAAACGTACGAAACAATATTCCTTACACCAAAACAACACATTCATTCGTACCTGTCTTACTACAACCACCATAATACCTCTTTGTCTCTATGAAAATACTAACTAGTCCCCATATTTACAATTCTTTGTCTGTGGGGGGAAGGGAATAAAACAACAATTCTAAAAGTTAAGCCCAATGAGTTACCATATAGGAAAGTTCGTCAGAACAATTACCATGAAGGTATTTATAGAAAAGACACAGGGATGGCGGCGGGAAAGTGACTGAAAACGAAATGCAAGCTAAGGACCAATAATATTTCAGATTCTTCTTTGTATTTTATCAAAAATCTCTAAATACATAGCAAAAGCACCAGACTGGATGTGGCAGAAATATTCAAAGTATGAACGAATGGTAGACTTATAAATATGTAAGATAGGTTCTGACCAGAACAATTGCCTAGCACGACACAGAGAATCAACATCTCTAGTAGTAAACCTAGTGATTGATTTCTATATAATCTTTCAACTTCATTTTAGCGGAAAATGACATGAATTATATGTGTTTTGCGAAATAATAATAATAACTAAATATACACAAAAAATATTCAACGAACCTCATCCAGACATTTTTCCAGAATTTAACTGCGGAAGAAATTTTAAAAACTGGCGGAGAATAAAATATACTGTTATGAAGATACAAGACACTTCAACTTTAGAAGAATATGAACTTGAAACAGCAACCATTAAAAGGGAGAAAATCAATAAACTATTGCAATATATAAAACTAATAACATTATCGAAGTGGAAGACAGTAAGAGCGAATTTTTGATCATCATAGAAACGACTCACCATGCAAAAAAGACGGGTGATGAAACTAGAATAACGGATTAAATATAAGAAAAGAAATTCTAAAAATTCTAATAAAAATCGGAAGATTCAGAAACAGGAGACATACTTTAGAAATACAAACAAGATATGTTATAGAATGACATAAACAATTGTTCAGGACAGATCCATACAGAAACAAGACAGTAACCGTGAAATAAATTAGACGTTTTCCAGACAGGAAGGAACAGAATGGGTTGGGAAGACGACCATCTAGGAATTATACAACTTTGGTTTGGACATACAAACTAGAAGCTTTAAAAAATAAAATGTATAAAATAGATGTGATTTTCAATTTCAAACGTTTCAGCTAGTCGAAATCAAAATATCATATATGGTCAGTGGAACCGAAATAAAATTTGCCAGATATTAGATGTTCCAAACGGACAGATTAAAATTGAAATGCTGGAAAATAGCTCAATCTTGGAAAGGAACTGAAATATCGTGGATCATACAATTGATATTTTACGTGTTGCGTTTTGCTTGTTTGTTTGTTTGTTTTAGTTTTTTTTATTTATTTTAACAGTACCGAAGAGGTGCGGTAAAAGTTAAAAGAATTGAATATTTGAAAGAGAATTGAATATTTGAACGAGAATTGAATATTTGAACGAGAATTGAAACCATGAAGATAATAGTATTATTCCAATGAGCTAGAATAATCTGAAGAATTCTTGTTCTTATAAAAGACTTGCTCTCACTTGTTTTCCGGTTAAAGTTCCTATTTCCTATTGTTTTACATAAATTTTATGTGACTACAATTGAAAAGAAATCACATAGTCCAAGCCATGGCACTATATTTAGTGAACCTAACAAAAAAAATAAAATCAGATGTATATAAGTCTTTTAACAAATAATACAGAAAGAAAATGAAAAACCTGGAAAAATCTACGAACTATGTTTTTTTTTTCCTTTATTGAAAGTAATCCTATGTGTGTGATTTGGTTGGTACGACTTCCAGACTAGACATTGGAAATAAATGGTATTTAAATGGCTTCGAATCTTTTACATATCATGTTTTATTCTTAAGCAGTGGTATATATTTTTATCTTCTGGAAGGCGGAACAAACATGAAACTATGGAAAAACATTCTGTATTATTTTTTACAATGATGTTTACCCTGTACAAATCCAAAGAGCCACTCAAGATAGAGTGTTACAGAGTAAGAGGAAAATTGTATAGGGATATGTTGAGAACGGATGAGCCTACTCTTGAACAAGTTAGGATTATACTGATCGGAGAAGTAACCTCTTGAGAGTCGGTTGTACAAAATAGCGGTTCGTGGGAAGAAGCTAATCGGGTGAAAACTTACATCTCACTAATGGAATACGAAAGGACTGAAGTGGTTCACTACAATGTGCATGGTATGCCAGGTCTTAGCTGTGAAGGTTACCACTGGTAAAATTAAGAATTTTAGTTGTCTTTGAACACTTTCCTCGAAAATGGCATTAGAGCAGTGAGGTTTGCGACGTTTCGTCTGTGGGAAAGAGATTTCAGGGTGGAAAAAAATTCGTCACCCACAAGGACGCGGAAAAGCTTTTGGAATCTATCAAGACTGGAAAGTGAAGACTGTGCAGCTCCTGCGTATATATGGTAGCAGTAATCCATTTTTGGTCTGATCTAGCTCTTGTAAAGGTAAAGTGTAACACGACGGGTCGCTTACTTACTAGAGTGGTACTCGAACCCAGCATTTTTCCAGGATCTATAGACCACGCTATCAGTGAAAGATCTGGGTACGCTCAGCGATAATGGAACATCACTAGTTTGGCTTTAGAGGCAATGAATATAACCAGCCAGTCCCCCCCCACACACACACACACACAACGGATCTACGTCAGAGGAGAGATCAAGCTCTGGTCATCTAGAGATTTGGAGGTGCACTCATAAACGGTTGTATCACCAGCATAGATATTCACAAATAGTGTATACTCTTAGGCTGATAATTTATGTAGAGTAGAAAGAGAGTTGGACCCAGAAGCGAACCTTAGGAGACGCCTGGGTTGGTCGCTTGGATCTCGCAGACCAGACCGTTAACAAAAAGGTTTCGGAGGGAAGTCATCCCCCAACAGATAGGTCCCTGAAGGAACCTACCCGCTAGGAGGGGCTTTATAATTGAAAAGACTCTTCCAGTTATTCCCTAGCCAGCTAGTTTGTGCAGTAAGCTTTCATGCTACACGTTGTCAAAGGCCTTTGAAATATCTAATGCAGTCATCTTTGAGATGTATTAAGAGGGTCAATTAATCACTTTGAGAAAAGAATACATTCTGTGTGTGTGTGTTTTTTTTTGTTTGTTTTTTTGTTTTTTGCTAATATCTATTCTTGATCTTATGTCTTGTTTAAACTTAAATGTTGTCATGGTCCCTACCTAGACCGACAGAATGAACTCTTCCTAACGCTATATATCCTACGCCTCTCAAGAGAGACGAACGGTATTGAAACGGTATGAATCGAGCCGGGCTTCTCGGCTTGACGGTCAAACTCTCTGCCTCTGAGCAGAGAGGAACCCGGACGAGGCTCCGCCGAAGGGCAGAGTCTCGTTCGGGGAGTTTGAACAACCCGATCCCGTTTATACGGGTTCTACGGGAATTTTTTGGCCGAACCTCCGGGCTCGGGAAACCCACGTTAAACTCGGCCTTGTGCCATATGCAACCCTTGTGGGGGGGGGTGCTAGATACCGAATCGAGTTGGGCTGATAGTAGTTCACGCCAAACCAGTCGGACAGTCTTACTAACACTTTCACTTCTTGTATTATTTTTCGTGTAATATATTCTTTGTTATTTCTACTGTTGTGTTTCGTGTTGTTCTTCCATGGTCCTAACCTTGGACCATAACAAATGTTATACATAAATTAGTTTGTTTCTAGCAAGTCTGTTTAGCTTTTTTTAGTTATTTCACTCCAATTAAGGCGGCAATGCGACTAGTACGTAGGTGCTTACAGTAAGTGAAAATGAAAAAGACTGAGAATATGGAGAATTAAGGAAAAAACAAAAGATGAACGGTGTTCAAGAAGACAGAAGATGGCGACTGACGTTGCATTTAAACTTTTGAAGATTGTAGTTATCAGAGAAGCAAGAAAACAGAAGACAGTTTCACAGGTTGGAAGTGCGAGAAAAGAAATTTTTGGAGTAGAAGTGGCGCTTGCATTTAGTTATTTCAGCAATAAAACGGTTGGGATTAGATGCCAATCAAGTAGCACGCTTAAATTCCTGTAGACGGTGCACCCGGGCAAGAAGCTTGTCAATGCAGTTTCCATGAAAATGTTGGTTGAATTGACATAGGAAATCTATGCCACGCGGTGAGAAAATGACTGAAGTCGAGATTCGTGGTCAGGGTTACATTACAGATCCTTCTTTGGATTTTCTCAAGAATCTCGAGATGTATAACAGTAGCACCAGACCGGATATGGCAACAGTATTCAATACACGGACGAATGATTATAACTGTGCAAGATAGATTCTGACGAGAAAAATCTTCTGGCACGACACAGTGACCCAATTTTCCTTTCAGGAGATGCAGCAATTGGTTCGATATAGTCACTCTACTTCATGTCAGTTGAAAACGTGTGATCAAGAAGGCATAATATGTTGCCCCCCTGGAATCTAGCGTCAGTGATGCTGATGGCAGGCAGAAAAGGTTCTCTGTTGAGCTACGTGAATTGTTAACACAAAGCTAAGCTCTGTTTCAGGTTATAAATAGGAATGGTAGATTTTTGTCTTGTAAACTATAAACACTTTCTGTGTTTCGTTTACCAGACGCAATGATTTAAATGGCAGTTATTATCTTATCACCTTATATGCAAGAATTTTGATAATCGGTTCTCAGGTGCAAATAGCAAAACGGAGTTTTTTTTGTAATGTATTCGCGTAAGTGCTATTCTGCACGCACAAAAAGAAAGTCCAGAATGTTAGTAAATTTCTCTTAATCAAAATAATTTTAATAACATCAACGATAAAATCTATTTATGTTTCTGCGAGGAGGTATTTCGCTATTTACAGTATTTACACAGTTCGCACTGTTGTTCTCATATTTACTGTCATATTCCCGACGTTTCGGCCTTCTTCAGGTGATATTTGTTGGAATTTACCACCGAACTTTTTATTTAGTCAACAGGTGTAGGTTGTTTTAATTCCGCTTGTCATGCCTTTGGATATCTCATCATCAGTTATTTCCCCTTGGTAACTCAACTCTCCAAAAGTGACTTGACTCAAAGAGACTAATTGTCTAAGAAAATAAAGGGTCTCTCAGCGATACTGAGCACTATTCCCCATAAATATATGCAATTTAGACAATCGGGGGGCGCATTTTCTTTTCTAAAAAGATTTCTAAAAATATTCAGGCTGGTAGATTGAAATAAATAAATATACTCTTTAATAAATAAATAAATAAATAACGGACAACTACTCAAATATGTGTATCCATTAAAAAATAACGTTTAAACAAATAAATTAAAAACATAGATAGATAGATAGATAGATAGATAGATAGATAGATAGAATTCGTTTCGTGCGCATGTGTAGAAGTAGAAACATCAAAAATGGCTGGTCCGATGAAATCCTAACAGATGAAACGCATCACGAAAAGTTTTTTCCAATATGTCATACTATTATTCTAAATACTGTTTGTTCATATACAAAATTATGCATCATTATATCATATACTAGCAGTAGAGCCCAGCGTTGCCCGGGGATGTAACAGTAAGAGATAGATCAAGTATCGACCATCATAAAGACTGAAGAATAAAATTTACAAAGATTATTGTTTAAGGTTGACGGACACGCATGTCTTAATTATTATTATTATTATTTTTACGATTTGGTCAAACCCAAACTCAAACAAAAACATTGTTTTCAATCGTTATGAGTCTACCGATCGAACAGAATTTTATTATAAACAATTGTCTTGTAAATGGAATTTTTAAAGCATTCTGAAAGTAAAAATAAAGAAAAAGTGTGCAAGACAATAAAAAACACTACCTGCCAAAAAAAGTGAAGTTTTGTTGAAATCGGTTGAAAAATGTAGGAAATCCGATCCCATATATAAACGAACACACACACACAAACAACCAACCTGGGTTTTATAAGTATAACTCGATAACTCGATATTAATAAGTATAACTCGATGTGAGTTGTCTCCCTTTCATTAATGCCTCTTAATCGTGTTTTCAAATTGATTTCGTGCAAAAACAATTGTGTTTTTTCAATTTTTGGTGCTGTCAGAACCACCGCAAGGTAATTTTACGTAGTCCTGTGAAGTTTTGTTGAAATCGGTTGAAAAATGTAGAAATTCCGATCCAATATATAAACGTACAGACACACACACAATCTGCTTTTTTAATAATAAGATATATATATATATATATATATATATATATATATATATATATATATATATATATATATATATATATTCATGAATCATTCATACAAAAAACAAATATAGAGTTTAATGATTTAAATGGCGAGAATACATCATCGCAAACAATATAAATAAGATACATCAATCCCGAACCTGTATATGAATGATATGATCCCCGTTTATAAATTCCAGTTGCATAAGGTCTTTTTAATTTTTTATTCTCGACATTTAAATCATTAACCTCTATATTTGTTTTTTGTATGAACGATTCATGAACTTATAAATTATATTTGCATCTTTTAATTGAAATTAATATATATATATATATATATATATATATATATATATATATATATATATATATATATATATATGGTGTACTAATGAGTTAATCTTTCATTTATATATTTTGGGATAAGCAGAGATATGTGTCACCTAATTAATTGAATTCTGAGATCTCCTAAGGCATGAAATGTGGAATTAGAACAGTCCACCCCAGGGTACTAAGATTCGAAATTTCAGCTAATATCCGCTGAAGAAGCCGGGATTACAACGACCGAAACGTCGTGAATATGGCAATAAAGATAAGGACAACAGTCTGAACGATGTAAATAGTGTAAATATCAACTCTCTCTCTCTCTCTCTCTCTCTCTCTCTCTCTCTCTCTCTATCTCTCGCATGTCAGTAGATAAACAGATACTAAAATGGGAGAAAATGATAAAATAAATTAAACTTCGTTATGGATAAAATTACGAGTCATAAAGTTTCTCAGTGCAGAAAGTGGGATCAACGACCCAGGTCCAAATACCAAATAAATTTGCTGCGCTCACTTTCAAATATACATACTTAAGCGAATGCATGAAATAATGATTTCTTCTCAATATCAAGATATGCTAGATCTCTATCCTTGGATGCGAGCCAACGTGGAAAAATTCTGAATTCAAAATAGCAAAGAAATCAACAGGAAACAACTCTGCTACCTTTCTCAAGAATCACTAGCAATTCACAGATGATAAAAAATTGTGGAAAGCCGTAAACGTCTGTGTTCTAAAGTTATCAGGCAATTTTTAAATTACAAGATTAGAGCTATATATTGACAACGACCAATAATATATTTTACCTCCATTACAAAAAAAAAAGAAAGAATCGAAAGTAGCCAAGAAGTAGAAAAGAAATTAGAGAAAAATACTCAGAGGTGAGCGCCTCAGTAAAGATTTACACTCAAGACAATGAAAAGAAATCAAATTTATCCTTTCTGCCTTCGTTATTTTCTTTTAACGCGTTCATTTTAGCTACCAGCAAAAAAGCCAGGAATAGATATCTAGCCATGACTTTTATAACCGGATGGATGTTAGATAGCTTTCACTTTTCCTGGTTTAAGGCAACATTTTTCATTCCCAGAATTCTAGTATTTGTCATGTCTCTTTGTTTCACGACCTACTCGTGATATATTTGCCATAAAAAAAGAAATCCTTACAATGCTTATCGTTCTGTAATAGTCAGAT
>CAHIKZ030005063.1:4195000-4217500 GCA_903632075.3 Acanthosepion pharaonis
TATAGCCTTAGATGGCAAATGGTCTACCGAGAAAGGAAATGGCAAGCTACTGCGGGAAAAAATCTGCCTCCTCAGTCATGTTCGCCTAAGCCATAATCCGAAATAAGCAGAAAACTCGATAATTAACAAATCATGAAAAGTATGCTTAACAGACCATGAAATTTTTGTTCGTACAGTAATAGATTTATTTTTCGACTGACTGACGTAATTTAAATGCAGAAATGATTTTGCTTTCACGGACATAATTTATTTACTAAACTTTCACTTAATACAAGGCTCAAAGTAAGAGGTCTACTGAGTGAAGTTTTATGAACAAAAGAGATTGCTGTAATAATTGGTCGATTGATTTGTGTGTTATTTAAATCCGAAACACATTTCAGAGACGTAAAAGGACATAAGTACAAGATTATGAGGATATGTAGGATAGATAAAGATTGACCCTAGACTTGACGAGGTTAAGATTGTTAACTCCTTGATTTAATACAAAGCACATATGCATGTTACGCGCGTGAACACACCCATACACACGTGAAATATGCCGTTATGTAAGATTTAGATTCTTCTTTATATGTCGTCTCCCCTCAGGACATAAGCGATCATAGATCTCCACTACTTCCTGTTCTTTGTAGCACTTAATATTTTTTGTCTTTATGTTATTTTCCTAAACCCTATTCACTTATTCTAAGTATTCTCAGCATCCTTTTGTAGAACCACATTTCTGTTGCTTCGTGTCTCTTTATCTATTAAGAGATTGTTTTTCTCTTCCTCGGTACTCTGTTTACCATTAGAAATGCGTTTTTGGCAATCCTAATATGTCTTCAGATTTCAGTGCCATACATTCGGCACTCTGCTAAAAACTTGTCAGATATTTCAACTTTTGCACTTGTTTGATTCTGGTATCCCCAATTTGCGATTCACATTTTGGACTTCTGCTTTAGCTAACAACCATGCATTTTGTTTTTTTAATTTTTAATTTTTTTTTTATTTTTAATGCAATTGGTGTTCAATCCTTTTGTCTCGCTTTCCTTCACTACCTTCTGTAGGAGTTTTTGAAGTTTTCTTCCCGTGTCTGCTATTAATACTGTGTCATCTGCATATCTTAGATTGTTAATATTGTGCCTGCCAATAATAACTCTTGGTAGGCCATATAATTCTCACAGAATCGCATCGCTTTATATGTAGAATAAGTCCAATGAGAAGACACATCCTTGTCTTACACATCTTTCGATTTTTTAAAATCTGCTGAACTCATTTTCTATCTGTATGCAGGCAGTTTACTGCCACTATAGGTTTTTAATTGTTCTAATATCCTTCCCAAATATATCAAGCTTGCTGAGCAGTTCCGATGGATCTTTGTGGCATAATTTATCAGACGCCTTTGCGTAATCTGTAAAACACAACTACACGCCCTTTTGCATTTATATTGCTCTTTTCAATAACATTCTAAGCATAAATATCGCGTTCCCTGTTCCAATGTCTTTTACGAACCCGCCCTGATTTTGTCTTGTTTCCAGTCTAATTCTGCTGCGGCAGAATTCATTATAACCCGGTTGGTAATTTTCTTTAGATGGTTCTTTAGACTGATTGTCCAATGGATTTCACATTCTTTTGCACCTGGCTTCTTAGGCAGTGCTATGAAAATAGATCTACTTTGGTTCTCCAGTATATCACCACTGTTTCTTCTTCTGATTTAAAAACTTGTATCTTCTTTTGAAATCGTCACAAAGATATATTTACAGTGGAGGGGGGGGGACAAATATTCGTACACATACAAATTTTTAATTTATTGTATTTAAAGCTAATGAATAAACCTACTTTCCATATAATTAATTGTACACATGCATAATAACTAAATATGCATTAAAACGGAAATAAAAGTTGATTTAATACAAACAAATCCCAATTTATCCATTTTAATGGGGGAAAACTATTCGTACAATACAAAAAATACTTTGAAGGATAGTCATTATTCATTTTTTACAGCGACCAAACTCTTTTTGTAGTTCTCAATTAACGATTTGTAAGTTTTAGTTGTTATTTTGTTTCATTTTTCTTCGTATATGTTCTTCAGATCCGGTATGTTTGTTGGAGCTCTTGATTGGATTTGAATTTTCCGATTGGGTTTATATATATATATATATATATATATATATATATATATATATATATATTGTATTCCCAGCTAATAAATAAACATACATTTGATTTAATTAACTGTACACAGATGCATAACTAAATATGCACAGGAAACAAATTGATTTAATAGAAAAAAATCCCATCTATCCATTTTTATGGGTGAAAAAAGTATTCGTACAATGCAAATTTCAGATTTTAAAATTTTTAAATTCCTCTAATACTCTACATTATTCCTGTGAAATATTCTATAATGTTTCAATAATGTTATCAGCAGTTAGTTTTAGCCTAAATATTACAAACAGAACATTCTGTAATTGATATACAGGGAAATTTTGTGGTGGCAGCATCATGGTTTGGGGGTTTGCAATAGGTACTGGCAAAGTATCAGTAATAGATGGTAGAATGATTGCTGCAGCATATAAAAATATTTTGGAATCAAATTTTAATGATTTCGGTTGAAAATCTTGGAACTTCCTCCTGATTGGATCTCCCAACAAGATAATGATCATAAGCATACTGCAAAATCTACGAAGAAATGGCTTCCTTGAAAATAATGCATATATCCTGAAATGGCCAAGTTAGTCCACAGATTTAAATCCAATCAAAAATCAGAGGCGTTATTTGAAAATTCAAATCCAATCGAGAGCTCTAACAAACAATTACCGATCTGAAACAAAATACCAACTAAAATTTTCAAATCATTAATTGAGAAATACAAGAAGAGTTGCTTTGCTGTAGAAGTTAATAATGGCTATTTTACAAATTATTAAATGAATATTATGCATTCTTTTTTATATTGCACGAATAATTTTTTCTCCCATTAAAATCGATAAATGGGTTTTAGTTCTAATTAATCAATTTTTTGTTATCTATGTATGTTTAGTTATTATGCATCTGTGTGCAGTTAATTATAGGAAAATTGTTTAGTCATTATTTGGAAATACAATAAATTAAAAATGCGTATGTGTACGCATATTTGCCACCCACCCATCCCGTGTATAAATTAATGGATTCTTCTGAAAATCTATACGGGGTGGGGTTTGAAAGTCATGTCACCCTCTACCAATAAATAATGAGAACAAGAGAAGAACAGGTAATACAATGCACAAGTACTGAATTCAGTTCATTCTCTTTCATTGACTCTGTCACACATCGATATTGTCTGTATGAACACTATAATTTTCATGTCAGCCATCTGAAATAGAAAATTATGTTATGCAAGGTGACAAGACTTTTGGACCATCCTGTACATTAACAAGCCGATTTTGTAAGAAAAGTAATAATAAATTATTGAAATGAAATACGCTGAATCACATCATTGATTTCTTCTCAAGATATTGACTACCATAGAGCTCCAAGTGTTTACCATATTTTCCAAATTTTAAGTTTTGTCCACTGTCTGTTTAATTGCAAGCAATTATAAAAGACTTCTGAAATCAATTTTCTTAATTGATGGATAGTGTCCTAGAGAGATGAACTAGGAATTATACGATCCGAGGAATTACCTTTGGGAAATAAAGGCTGGCAGCAGAATTTTATTGTATTAATTTGAAAAGATATTCTCTCAAAGGTTGGACGCATATAATTGTTATTCGTTATGCCTTAATAAATTGCGCCGGTATCTTTTGTTAGCTGAGTCAAGCTTTTATGAGGCAAGCACAAATCGAAAAACCAAGACAGAAATAAAACAAGAAATAAACGATTTTTGAAATTAAATGGGAAATAATTGTTTGAAATAGTCTTAGAATAATTATAAATGATATGCCCAGTGTAAAACTCGAAATTATATTGTTAAGTATTTTTTTGATTGATAAAGGGATCAAATATTAAGATCAATGAATAACCACTAATATAACTCGTTGACAGATCTCTCATCCAATGAAACAGTCCTATAATTTTTAACTGAGCGATCCCTCTAGTTGTTATGGAAGTTGTTTTTATTATTCTATAATGTTAATGTAGTATAACCAAGAATCGCCCACATATATTAACTTGGATAATAAATCTTCAATAACAACGACAGTAGAAACGTTATATAAGCAAAAATTTAAACTTTTTGTTGAGATTTAAGTTTATTTCTACTCTTTAGCGAATTTCATATCCATTCAACAATTCGATAGATAGAAACTTCGATATAACCTTATGATTTGTCCCGGAAAGGGATATAATTAATCGAAATAGCTACTATAACTAAGTAGAATACGGTAGTAGTAATCGATGGTACGCGTCGTAGTCGCAGGTAAGAAGTGTAGATCAATGGCGTAGTCCAATGGGCGTCGTTATAGACTTAGCTCTCAGACTAAGGCTCTGATTCTGTCGTACCTACACGTCCGTCGGTATTTATGACGAACACCAGCCAATCATATTCCACCGAAGGGGAACACAGGTTTACGCATATTCCATTATATTACCTTAATAAAAAAAATCAATTCAACGCTTTAGTTCATGCAATATGGGTAAATATAATAGTGAATATTAGAATTAAAAGAGAAATTGCTGTCACGTATGACTTGGTGCTCCTGCGATAAGGAAAATCTGCAATTTTATTGGTCCTGACCTGGCATCTCGGCTCACTTTCCCGCCGATGCAACGTCGCATACCTGTGCCTTTTCTATAAATGCCTTCATGGTAATTGTTCTGATTAACTTTACGTTATGGTACCTAGACTCTATGAATTTAAGCGTAGAACTAGATTGGCGACAAGGTCTCATTATTTTATAGTTGAATTGGCTAGATCCAACCGTAAGTTCTATATTAACAGTTTCTTCTTTCAAACTCCTGGCTTGTGAAGCTCTCATCCGGCTTCTTGCTTTTTAACTATCTTCAAAAATTTAAATATAATGGTCCTGAATAATGTTTTTCTTTTTCTTATTCGTTCACACGCAAGTCTTAGAGGCTTATTGCCTTGCCTGAGGAGAAATGATTAAATAAATAAAATTACTATTTTCCATTTTAAATCGCAATAGTCGTAAAAAAGATAAAAATTATAATACACCTTCTGATTGTTTAGTGAGTTTTTAATCGACCATTTGATTAAATTTTTGGTTAAGAGAAGTTATCGTTATTTACTTTATTTACAGTCAAACTAATATCCTTATCTTTGTTTTTTTTCGGACGTTGTGCGCTCCAACCTCTATCGTTGAATTAGCTTCATGAAATTTCCAACTGGAATCTTTATTTAATCTGCGGGGGAAATTTTTTCTCTCCCCGCTGTCCATGTCTAGGGATAACTCGTCTTGTTATTTTAAATACTTCTCAGTTATTACTATGTTTATAATATGTAGGAACTGAAATATGCCACTAAATGTCAGGAACCAGCGCTTAAATCCTTTAAGCTATTCTTTAAAACTAGAACTGGGAACTTTAAACATAATTCTTCTTTCTCGCTGCAGTCGTTGCTGCCTTCATCTGCCGTTTCACTTTTTTACTGCTACTGTCACAGAAATATTTGCTCTCTCCGATAGTGTTTCACTTTCTTTATTAATGTCTCTAATATGGCATCAATTTTTATGCTTGGTCTACTGAGGATACTGCCCCAGAAATATAACTCTCTCTTCCTGATGTTAAGTATAAGTTTCTTTTTGGGTTCCATTTTCTCTAAAACCTCGTCGTTGGTCACATGTTCGTTTCCTGGTATCCTCAGTATCCGACTTAAATAGATTGTGTAAACGAATGACAGAACAGGGCTTAGGGGAGATAAAAAAAAATACTAATAGCAACAAAGGAGGGAAAGTTTTAGAGAAACATGATTAACAACGTCTATATAGAAAAAGAGAAGCACAAATCGAATACATTAAGACCAAATATGAGAAAGCGAAAAAGCGTAGTTAAAGAATTGTTGTAGCATACCTACAGACGATAATAGGTATGTCCCCATTCACATAAATACAGTAGTAAATATTGTATGATGGTCTGCAGTTGGAGATTCACTGTGGAATTCTCTTGACTCACTTCTAACAGTTGACAATTTCTACGCCGCTGGCAATCTTTTATGTGTTGTTCTTGTCCAAAGTATTATCGTTCATAACCAACCTTCATGCGATTATTCTATTCTGTAACCTTTCTGGTTAATGATAATGGGTATGTCCCCATTCACATAATTACAGTAATAAATACTGTATGTTCGTCTACAGTTGGAGACTCGATCCCCAGATGAGGTTATGTCGAAGGGCAGAGTCTCATCTCGGGAAACAGCTACCCGACCCCGTTATATACGGTGTCTACGGCGAATTTTTGCAGTCGTAGATTCGTCCCCAGCTGTGCTGGTCAAACTCTCTGCCTGGAGGCAAAGAGGATCCCCAGACGAGGTTATGTCGAAGGGTCGAATTTTGTCTTGGGAAACAGATACCCGACCCCGTTTTATACGGGGTCTACGAGGAATTTTTGGTCGAGTCTACGTGCTCAGATACTCCACATTAAATTCGGCCTTGTGCCACATCTGACGGCGTGGGGCGGTTGGTAGATATCCTGCGGTTGGAGATTTACTAGTGGAATTCACTTGACCCTCTTCTAGCAGTTGACTACTTCTAGGCGACACTTGCGAATCTTATATGTGTTGTTCTTGTCCTAAGTATTATCGTTCATTACCAACCTTCGTGTGATTATTCCATCCAGGAACCTTCCCTAGTTTACAACAAGAATAAATGTCGTCTGTGAAGAACGTTACAAATTTTAAATTATATGCAGAAAACTGTATTTGTGGGGTCAATAAATCAATTGTGCAATTTTACCAACAGTAGCACAAATCAGAATCTATACTTGAAAATAAGAAATTCCAAATACTTAGTGATTTTCATATTTAGAAGGAACACCCATCCCAAGATCAAAATATTAGTCTTCATTGAAGACTAAATTAAGAGCGCAATAAGTAAGAAATTCAAAGCGGAAAGAAATGGCTAAATATTAGAAGCCTGTATTAATATACAGTAATAGAATCGAACATGTAAATCGGCAAGACATTCGATCTTTAAAGGGACTCCAGTGATTGCAATCCCTCTTTCTATATGTCGTACCCTGTCAGGTTGCAGGTTATTATGGCTCTGCAGAAGTTCGTCTCTTTCGTAACAACAGTAACTGCAATAATTTCCTCTTTACGTCTCCTCGGTCTTTTTGAAACACTTGTTTCTTCATTTCTTTGCACAAATATATCATGTATGTAGATCAATGTTGCTTTGCTTGACTTTGACATGGCCTGCAAGCATACTTTCCTCGTTATTCCTCCCTCTGCTAGTTCTTTTTGGTTAGTACTAACAGTTTCTTTGTAGTTTCCATCCACCTTAAAACTTCTCTATTTCTCGCATGCTCTGTTCATGGTATTTTCCAACATTGGTTGATAAAAGTACAAATATACAAAAGTATAAAATTACCCAGCATTCATTTCCGTGAGACAAATTAGACGTTATATATCAGTTAAACACTTTTCCTTGTTTTTCGATTTCTGTATCTAACTTTTCGTCATCTTTTATCACATAGAAATAATTCTTTATTTTTTCCTCCACGATCTGCCAACAACACTGGGTAACCTGTTCAGTCGAATTTACCCACTTGTTTAATTCCGACGTTTCCGTTATGCAACTCACATCTGTGGCTTACCCATTTTATCATCGGCAGGGCATTCAATCGTCTTTTATTTAATGATCAGTGCTTTCATCTTGCTTACCTCGACTACCTTCACTAATAATAAATCATAGTAGTTCTAATTAATTTAAAATAATGTCGATGTTAAATAAGTGTGACTAGAAAACACATCTTTGTCGCAAGACTTTTTCTATTTTGGTTTTCTCATTTATTTCTATTCGAAAGGGATACTTGGCTAAAATGATTTCCATTAATTTCCCTACTACTATTTTCAAAGACTATTTCGCAATAATGTTCATAACTTGCTCGATTCCTAATGAATCAATATTCTTAACGCAGCCTCATTGATTCATTTATATGCTTCACTATCTTTTCTCGTTAATGATACATTTTCATATTTCTTGCATCTTTTCTAATTTTGTCTGCACATACTTATTAATAATTACATTGTTTTGCATTATTGCTGTCATCTTTCTCTTTCTTATTGAAATTTATATTGAGTTGATAATTATTATAATGTTCAGAGGAGTAAAAATGGAATCGATAAACTGAGATCAAATACCAGCCTACAGAGTTGCGTCCGCTTTCGCACTAATGCTGCTACGGAAGATAAGAATCAATCTCATCCCCCCAACCCCACAACTATTAGTTAAACAGCAGAATAGGAGAAGAAAATTTTAATTTCAAAAGCGTGACGAAAGCAACGGGAACGCATTCTATGAGAATATATAGCAGAGCCATGACAACCTACTTCTTGAAGAGACATAAGATTTTGCCACAAATTCAGCATATATATTTCTACTCTTTTTCGGCTTGCAGTTTTTGTTGAGTTGTTATCTGATCCCTACATTGCTGACTATCAGTTGTTTTGCTGTTTATTATAAACAGTATTGGTCTTCTTCTATGTAACATGTCCCTTCATGAAGTTCGCGATCATGGCTCTCCACAATTCCGTCATTTGTTGACCATGGTAATTTTTGTCTTTTTGCCATCTCTTCTAAATCCTGATCAGCCACCCATCTGCACAAGCTCTTTAGGTAAGTTATGGTATGCTTTCCGCTTTCCATCTTGCCTTCCTGTGAGTGTCAAAAATTCCAAGCCGCTTTCCTCGAATGTACCGTAGAAATTTCAACTATCCCTTTCTGATTTGAAGTACAGGTGTTATTTTTTTTTTCGATTTTCTCTAAAACTTTATCATTGCCCACATGTTGAGTCTATACAATTCTCAGCATCTTTATTTAGAACCACATTTATGTTCCTTGAAGTCTGCACTTCAGCTAAAAACAGATTGTCCAGCATTCTCTGCCATATTGGAGAGCATAATAGTTAATTTCTTTGTTACTAGAAAAATGTTCTTGTTTCTTAATACGTTACTTAGCTTTTGGAAGGCACCGTCAGATATTCCAATGCGTCTTCGAATTTCGGAGGGTTTATTTTCTGTCCTCTGGTTAAATTGTTGTACTTGCTCCATTTTGGTATCTCCAATTTGTAATTCGCATTTTGAACTATTCCTTATGCTGACAACTATACACTCTGTCTTCTTACAATTGATGGTTAGTCCTTTCTTCTCGCTTTCCTTCACTAATTTATGTACGAGTTCTGTATGCTTTCTTTTGGTGCCTGATATCAACACTGCATCTTCTGCACATGTTATGTTGTTAATATTGTGACCGACAATAATAAATTCTGGTAGAAATTATAGGTCTCACAAAATCTCCTTCTTTATAAGTTGAATAAGTCCGGTGAGAAGACACCTCCTTGTCTTACACGCCTTTATATTTTTGTGTGTCTTCAGAACTCATTTTCTATCCGTATGCAGGCAGTTTGCTGCCAGTATAGATCCTTAATTATTCTAATATCCTTCTTAAATATAGCAAGTTTGTTGAGAAGTTCCAGTAGATCTTTGTAACGTACTTCATCCAACACCTTTCCGTAATCATGCTCAACTCTACGAGAGAACATATTTGCGACTGCTTAGTCTTACACTGTCCACTGACCTGAGATAGAACAAATATATTGAATCAATAGCTTCATCCACCGCAAGGAAAGTTGGTTCCCTGTGTCGCACCAGAAAGTTTTTTTTCTCGCCTGAGTCCATCGTTCAAATCTATAAATCAACCATTCGCACTTGCATGGAATACTGCTGCCGTATATGGTCTGCCCCCCCCCCGCTGTTCGTCTTAAATCTTCGAAAAATCCAGAGAAAGATATGCAATGTGATTAGCCCTGATCTGGCATCTCGTCTACAGTCGCTCTCTCACAGCCATGTCGTCACTTCCCTCTGTCTTTTCTATAAATAATTTCATTGTAACTTCTCGGGCGAGCTACTTTCGCTTTTTCCTAGACTGCATGAATTTAAACGTGCAACTAGGCTGGCATCTTAAACCTACCTTTTCACTGTAGAATCAGATAAGTTTTGCCGTCTCTTCTAGTCCAATATCTTCATGTCTCGCACCTCCTGTCTGTGGAATTCCCTTCCTATTACTTGTTTCCCTGATAGCTATAATCTCCAACTATTCAAATGTAATGTCAATCGACATCTCCAGATGCCTTGATATTATTCTCTGTCCTTCTCGTCATCCTTTCCTCTATCACGCCTCTTTACTCTCGCTCCTACTCTCTGTAACCGCTTGCGGACCAGTGGCACCCCTCCTTAGTTCGAGGCATAAATATCGCGTTTCTTTATTCCAATGTCTTTGACGTGTCCGCACTGACCCTGTCCTTATTCCAGTCTGATTCTGTACAGGTTGAATGGTTCCGGTGAGAAGTTCCTTGTTTTACACCTTTTATTATTTATTAAACTCAACTGGCAAAGGAACATGATAACGGGTGAAGCGATGCAATGTAGATCGAACTCTAGCTTGTAAATCGCCAACATTCTAACCAAATATTTAATAGGCTGACCTTAATAGAAGTATATGCGATAGGAGGGCTTTGCTAAGAATCAAAGTCAATATATTAGTAATGGCGTTTTTATTTCTACCTAACATTTATTCGCTATGCTATTATTCTTCGATTTCGTTTTTATATTTTCTTCTATCAAACGGAGCCATTCTGCTAGAACATGGCGAATGTAGTCATTAAATCATTACACTGTTGACTGGACCAAGAAAATATAAATGTCAGTTCGTCTATATTATTTTCCATTGAAAACCTTTAACGATTTTTTATAATCAAAGGAAAAATGCATTGCCAATTGTCCCTCCTAATAAAGAAAACCGATAAGAGTGCTTGTCTTCATTCGACACTCTTGTGTAAAATACATAGAAGTGATTTTCTTTTTCGCTTGCTTTTCTTTTTCAGTGCTTCAGTAATGAAGCTGTTTATAAAAGGAAATTATATAATTTTATTTGCTTTGTGGAAAATGAAATTTTAAAATGTTTTGCAGCAATTGTAAACAAAATTAAAGTGACTGTTATGAACTTGGGTGACATTTTATCGCGCGTTTTCTGATATTTTCTTCTTAAAAACAATACATTCCAATTAAGATAAATCCATACGCTTGTCCCTTTGACATTACTTTGCTGCTAAATTCTATTGTGTAACGGATATTAATTATAATAATAATACTAATACTACCACTAATAATAATAATAGATCACACGTATAGACTAAAGACAAAAAAGAAGAAAACTATTTTATCATAGATACAGCATCGCAATCAGATAAAACTATATCTTTCAAAGAATATGACAAAATAAGAAAATACAAGGATATTGTAATTGAAAGCATGTGGAACTTTCAATCTATTGTTATATGTATAGAATCAGGCCACTGAAAAACGGTTTCAACATCACTGTATATCACTCAAACAATGACGTGAAGTCTCTATTCTTTGGAAGTTTATTATTTCTACTGAGAGATAAATGTTAGTCAAGTGAACATTGTGATTAATGACTAAAAACAAAAAAGTGCGTTCTGATAGATCCTCAAATGCAATCCAAATAAAAGGTTGAAGTATATGACAAAACAAGTATCTTGAAATTGGAAATGAAAAAATGTTGCTCCTTAAAATTACTGTTATACCTATAAGAATTGAAACGTTGGAAACGATCAAAAAAGACATTAACAGAACTTTTGGTAGTCTCTGCTTACAAAAGATTTTGAAGATTGCATTGTGGAACTATGCAATTACTCAGCAAAGTGCAAACAAAATATAAATGCCGTACTTGTTGAATGTCAATTTAAATCGGAAATTGGACATATTTTTTCTACTTAGTTTGACTATAGATTTTCACAAAATAACTCCCTGGAGATTGAACTAAACAGACGGTAAAATACTACTACTACTACTATAATAATAATAATAATAATAATAATAATAATAATAATAATAATAAGAAGAAGAAGAAGAAGAAGAAGAAAAGTAATTTTACGCTTTGTTTTGCTTCGTTATCGATGTTACTGTTTCCGGTGATCATTATATCAAGATCAAAGAAATTAACAAGCTTAAGAAGTACACCGGCCCCTATTGTCCCAATTGTCATTGAAGCGTTGGAGTCTATACCTCCAAAACTAAGCAACTACATTAAGAAAATCGGAATATAGTCTAGTATCCCATCGTTTGAGAAGTGACGTTGTTTGACACAGCAAATAGCCTGCGAAACTTTGTATCGATCTGAGGTCGGACGATTTGATTCTGAACACGCATAACAAAAGATCACTAGTTGAAAACGAAAAACCTGCAGAAGAGAAGAAAAATAATAATAATAAGAAGAAGAAGAAGAAGAATACGAAGAAGAATTATGGTCTACTTTTTGTTCATATATAAACCAAATTCTGTGACATCAAATAGAAATGTATCTATGCTGTGGAACTTTCAATCTCTTTCTATAACACGCAGAATGTGTGTGTGTGTGCATGTGTGTGTGTGTGTGTGTGTGTGTGTGTGTGTGTGTGTGTGTGTCTGTAACGAATGCACGGCTGCAATTTTCGACGGATTTGCACAAAATTTACATACACATGCTCCAAGTTAGAGGGAAGGTCAAGACCGACTTTGCATTTCCCAACTCCCATCGATAGTGGAAATAATCGATTTTTTCATGTTTCTACGGCAGTTTTCATGTAGTTTGCGGCCATTTTCTACTGGCCAGTGTGAGAGCCTATAGCTGGCTGCCACGAATAGGCAGGAGAATTCTATTGTCCACTGTGAGAGCCAACAGCCGACTGACACGAATGTTAACTAGCATGCTAGCATGCAAAAAATCGATAGCTGCATTCGTCACAAGTGGGAAAAATTTAAATCTGCATGGCATTTTACTCCAATTGGCTCATTCGCTTGCTTAAACTTTTTTAAAACTGATTGTTTTGTGTTCATTTTGTTTAGTTCTTTTTTCGTAACAGATTTAATGTTTAGTATAGAGCTTACAAAAAATTCGCAGTGTGAAATAGGCAAGAATTAAGACATGTAGCAACATCAGCACGGCAAAGGGCACTCCTTTAAAGGCAAGGAAGGGCAAAAATATTTTAAGTCAAGTGATAGCGATTGCTGTATGAGTCGTATGATTTTTTAATCAAGCACGGGCAACGCCGAGCCATGCTGCTAGTTAGACAATAAAAGCTATTAAGTTGGATATAATTGACACTCATTGGCGTAACAATCCCTGTTGATACAAATATTCTTCAAAACATTAAGTAAATATATGTATCTAAAAATTGAAATTCAGAAAATGTGGAATTTCAAAATCTAGACAATTCCAGTCGTTACTGGAGCACTAAGAGCCATACAAAAATATGAGAAATTATGTTTCTCGTCGTCCTAGTGAATATAGTTTGACTTTACCGCAAAATATTCCAATCAAAAACCCTTCCCACATCCTCAGGAAAGTCTTATCAACCTGACACTAAGTTGCATGAACATTCTCATATATTCACAGAACCCTTCACATTTTGCACTGTTTTCTTCATATTTTGAAAGTTCCTCTGTGGAGTTACGTAATTTTATACCTGTAATGTAATTCTAGTATTCCAGGCTCTTCATTTAATCTGATTGCACATGTTAGCTGTACATAAATTGTATATGTGCATATATATACACATTTTAATGACAGTTTAAATGAATATACACAATTTGATACCATACAATTAAGAAAAATTATGCAGATGAAGACAGCTACATATACAACCAATCTTACCAACATTTATGATATGTTAACTTGCAATCTCTTGAGATTTCGGGCTGAAACTTGGAGGAAGCTTGTAGAAAACGAGAAGATTCAAAACCTTATAATAATAATAATAATAACCTTATAATAATAATAATAATAATATTAATATTAATAATAATAACTGACAATCGCTTAAAGAGCAATAGACCCGATATCTCACGTGTTTACAAGAGCAGCTATGCATGGATCCAGTTAGACATTGTCATACGAAAAGGTAAAGGACAAATAGGAAACGTTTATCAATCTGTTTCACTTCCATTAAAGATTCATCAGAGAATGAGATATAGAGAAAAAGAAGAAAGCGGTTCTAGTATTTTTACATTTGTGTTGTTTGGTTTCATTTGTTAATCATGTTTCATGCGCATTCGACTTTTTAAACCAACGTTAATATAATTTGTTCCGAATTCAAGGTGAGACGACACGTCCATGTGAAGAAGAAATTTCAAGAAATTTTCAAGAAATTAACAGATTCCAACAAACTTCAATATGGTTATTAATGTAATATAATGCTTTTGACATGCGTTTATAGTTGGTAATACTGTTATTAATAGTCCCTCGGAGTACTTTCTTCGTAAAGAATTAGGTACTATTTTATAGGGTGTCATTAGTAACATCAAATTATGGCTAGTTTTGTTCCTGTCTATTATGAGAGAGTTTGAATGATTGTCTTAAGCTAAATATTTTTTTTTATGTTCTTAAATCTCGAGATGTCTGTCCGACATTTTACATTGTAAACAATTTATTTGATAAGTACCGGATTCTGAACTGGTGTTGGATATATTATTCTTTCTAATTATATCTCCAATTGTCTTGGACATTGTTAGACGTAGGAATAAGAAGAGCGAAAGGATGGTGCAGCGGTCGAACATGTACAATTAACAAGAACTAGCTATGTAAATCGATGAAATGTGCCAAACAGAAGCTCAAGTTGTCCCTTTTTGTGGTTGGCGCGTTCGGGATTATTTCCAGGAAACTTTCTACTTTGCAAGACGCCAGATATTAATCAATATCATTGGACGTGTACATATAGCAGCGATGTTTGGAAGAGCTCAAGTGATAAGAGAAGTGCCGTGACACCTTGTCCAGGTATTGAGGAATATCCATTATTACCCGCCTAAACATCTAAAAGTCGAAGAGGATCACAGCAACAATAACACAAAGAATATCACTGTGAGGAAGGAAGGAAAATTGAACCAAACAAGATTGAATTAGCTGCAATGTTTGTCTTTGTCCATCCGACTAAAACTGAGGCACTGATTTGCCTGGAAAATATGTGGTTTTTAAAAGTTTACTTTTAAAAAAGCTAATAATTTTAATACTGTCAAGTTTGGTTTTATGTGATTTTATCATAATTTAAAAACTTTAAATGACGCCATTTCTAATTATGTAGCTATTAATTAGCGTTTAATATTCAACACGCAACTTCCGTATGTAATTGATTTGTTGCGTACAGCCGTTTGAGTTATACGTTACGGATGGCTAATGCTCAGAATTGTAATTCTAATATTAGCCTTTTCCTCATGAGGAAACATTAGCCCTTCATTGAGCAAGCAGATACCGACACTCTCGATTGAAATTTATAAAAACTTTCTCTTAAGACATTTTTTCAGGAAAACAGGTTTTTCAATTCCAGTCGCTGTTATTGCTCTTTCCAGTATTGATGGTGTTTTCCTTCCTAATCTTTTGTTTGAAGTGGTGTGGAACGTCACGACTTTCTTTGTGAGTGACACGTGATATCCATTTTAATTGTTGCTGTTGTTTAAAGCTCTCAACTGGCTCTACAAAATCACAAGGATCTATAACTAGTAATACTAGTTATAGATCCTTGTGATTTTGTAGAGCCAGTTCACGAATTCAAAGAAGCATTGTCCCTACTGGGTGCTTTGTAGGTGAAATATACCTGTTAAACATGTGACTTCTCAGATGTCATTACTTTGACCTTTACATATTTCACTGAATGGATCCAATCATCTCCCTATGATTGTTGTCTTCTTTTCTATCAGGTTTCCATTTTATGCTTTACAGAAATGGTGTCAGTTAGGGAAAAAGAATTTAAAGTGGCTATAGATTTATTTAAATGGTAACCGCTCGAGATGGGCACCAACCGAACTGTTCTAGAAATATAGAACAAGAAGTTTAAAAATCGAATATAAAAAGCATAGGGAGCAAAAACAAACATTTGTGGGAAATTTAACGACTCCCCAAATTGAGACGTGGCTTGATGAACAAAGGTGAGACAACTGAACAGTATAAAACCATACTTTATATATAAGAAATACATTGCACAACGAGTAGAAAATAGAGGATTTCTAAAAATGTATTCTTTTAGCAAGGCATCGGGAACGATATACAAATCATGTGTCTGTTTGAAATAGGCATAAACACATATCTAGAATGTGATGTCCTCTGTCGATAGCTGCGTTGTCTTTGCATTATTCAGGTTTTCGTGTGGCCAGTATTGCCTGTTCCTGGAGTAGCCTGAAAATCACGGCTCTCTCACTTGTGATCGCCTCGGACTGTCTTGGCGCCTAAGATCTGTTTCGCGCTTATTTTTGGGTCATACCCATTATTATCAAATGAATGGGTTAGATATATTATCAGCATGAGGTATCTACCAAAGGGAGACAACCTATAATTTTTATACTTTTTTACCATCTATATTTCTCCTGAATATAAACAGAAATATTAAGAAGTCCAGCAACCGAACGGAGCATTGTCTCATTCAATCGAAAATATACGAAATAAAACGGAAACAGAAAAATACTTAATATGAATCCTATGAATATGCGTAACAAAATTATGAAGCATATGAAGATTATTAAACGGATGCATAAATTAATGATTTAAAACAGTAATATCCAAATAATTACGTTCATTTCAGAGGAACTTCGATTTGAAAAATGTCAAAATTGAAAGTTTATAAACGTTATATTGAAACAAGCATAATAACTGACGTAAAACTTAATGGTTGACCTCACTTATGACGACGGAAGAAAAATTCGTCAAGGGAAGTATTGATGTCTACAAAAAGACACAGAAAAATGAAAGTTTGAGACTAGGATAGGAGCTTGATTGACTGACTTGTTTTTACGGCTTACCAACACCGTATGGGTTATTTTAAGCTAGAAAATATTGTAAGAATATTTTTTTTGTTTTGCACGTAAATATTGCATTAAAAATTTTGGGAAATAACAATATTTTTTTAAAATGCAAGTCTTACAATTTAACCTATTGCTGGGGGAGATGAAAATGAAATTATACCTTCCCCAAGATGTGTTTTGTCGATTATCCAGCGTCATGAAAAAATGTATTTCACTAGAATGAAATGTATAAGGACAAATAAAAATTAAACAGTTAGACGCTTAATGCTAATTAAGTTCAGGGGTTTAAAGCGAATTAAGTTTAGACGCTAAAAGCGAATTAAGTTTAGACGCTTAAAGTGGTTTAAGTTTAGGCGATTAAAGCAAATTACATTTAGACGCTTAACGGGAATTAAATTTAGGCGTTTAAAGCGAATTGAGTTTAGACGCTTAAAGCTAATTAAGTTTAGACGCTTAAAGTGATTTAAGTTTAGGCGATTAAAGCAAATTACATTTAGACGCTTAACGTGAATTAAATTTAAACGCTTTAAGTGATTTACGGTTCGTCTCGCTAGCGTAATTTTGATAAACGATAAAACACTTAATGATATAATCTCAGTTAAACATCTAGATACATCGGACGTCAAAATTTAAATTTATAGCTAGTCGTCTTTAACGTCTCAATATAAGCTGTATCCAACATTTTTTTTTTTCCCTTTTTCTCCATTTTATACATTAGACTGATTTCATTAATAGTGCGTGTGTATTTGTTTTAATACTGCCCTCCTTGTAAACTGATTAAAAACAATTATTCCAGGCAATTTTTTATATATGAACAAAAAGTAGATCTTAAATTATAGGCATCACAATATAAATTTCAGTCAAACTGCTAACAAGTTGTAACTACTACTTGAGTTGCAAACATCGACAGAACATTGTCTTCAAGGCTTTGTTTTATTCCCCAATAGCAAAATATCAAATGAATGTTAAATACTTTCTTCACCTTTACATTTAATGCATTAAGTCAGTTTTACTTTTTTTTTAAAGAAACTATATCGGAAAAATTTTATGCATATCACCAGCAACCTTAATCCATTAACAATAGTTGAATAATACATTTAGTTATCAATTTTATCGATCCATTAAAAGCCGATTCTAATTTGCATATATTCTGTTTATTATTTTTTTATTATTATTAAATCACTCCAAAACTTGTTAAATTATTATTATTATTCCAAATAAATATCTCACAGAAGCTTTTAGAAAATTTCCAAAGATTTTCCAAGATTTTCCTCTTTTATTTTAGAAATGAACATAGCAACAATAAATACAAAACGTAACATTGATTTGTGAATAAAATTCAGACGAACATTTGCATGAATGTGAATACTGTTTAAATGAAACTAAATTTACTAATCGGCACGATTTTGCAAATACTATGGATTTGAACACTAAAATCTGTTCTAATATCTTTTCTCGGGGGCAACAGAAATATACAAGCTTTATTTTAATGATCGTAAAAGCGAAGAAACGCGAGAAGAAAGAACTAAACATCAATTTCAAGAAGACAGAATTTATGGCTGTTAGCAAAAGGAACAAACCAACATGCTAATAACAAATTAGAGATACAGAAATCAAGCAAGTACAAACAATTAAGTACCTGGGAAGTGTTTTAACATTGGAAGGAAGGTGCTACACGCAAATCCAAAGGTAGATTGTGATAGCGAAAGATACCTTCCAAAAGCTAAGTAAAGTATTAATGAACAGAAATATATCGTTAAGAATTTAAAAAAATAATGAACTTTTATAAAATACCACGTCTTCTACATGGCAGAGAATACTGGACTATCTCGTCAAAGATGAAGAATAGACATGAAGCAACAGAAATGTGGTTCTACAGAAGGATGTTGAGAATAAAATGGACCGAACATGTATGCAATGACAAAGTTAGAGAAGATGGAAAAAAATGACACTTTTATTTCACACCATAAAGAAATAGTTGAAATCGCTAGGATACATAATGTGGAAAGCGGTTTGGAAAAATGAACACTCACAGGAAGCCAAGAGGGACAGGGAAAAGTAGCATATATCCTACCTAGTGACCTAGTTTTGATGGATGGATGAACAGGGTTTAGGAAAGATACCAATACAAGGCAAAATTTACAAAGACCTACAAAAGACAGGATATTGTGGAAAGCCATGGTCGCTTTTAGAGAAAATGGAAGCAAAAAAGACATATATATCAGGAAGAGAGATTTGGATTTTCTAGAGCACATAATGAGGAAAGAGGGCTTGGAAATTTTCATACACACAGGAGAGATTGAAGGTAAGAGGGCCAAAGGAAAGCCATACTACCCGGCGAACTTGAATGAATCAATGGCAGAAGAGGATTTGGGAGAGATGGTAAAAAGACAAAAGTTATTAAGCGCTACAAAGGATAGGAATTTATTAAAGTCATGATCGCCACCGTCCTGAAGGGACACGGCACGAAGAAGAAGAAGAAGAAGAAGAAGAAGAAGAAGAAGAAGAAAGTGTCACAGAATTAAAAGTTGTCATTATTTTAATTTAGTTTAATATCACTATCACATAGAAATACTTGCCGATTATCTTTGATTTTTGATATTCAGTATTTTCATGTTATACTTAAACACACGTATGAGTTGGGGTTTTTGTTTCTGTAGATATATGTATGTCATTTAGAACAGCTATTAAGATTCCTTTCCATGAATCGGGCTTTTGTAAAGAACAGTTCCTACAATTTGAGGACGCTGTATTTTAAGTAGTAACTGGCTAAGGATTGGTCAAATATCTGATTTCTGCAATATTTTTGGATTATCTGTTGCGTAGAATATACTAGTGGTATAATAAGCCGAGTTTAAAATCTGACCTTGTCCGTTGTGTTCACTTTCGTACCCTCGGGAAAGGCATGAAACCGTCTCTTTTCTCCCCTTAGATTTTGGTAGCAACCGTTCTAAGATCCAGACATGTCAGAATTCCAGATATTGCAGAAGGCAACAGGAAACTACTCCACTATCCTCCCAAGGAATGTATGATGATTCAAAGATAATAGTACTGAAATTTACGAGCACTGTAAAAAAAAATTTGGAAATTACAGAGCTGACTTTTGATTAATTTTTTTAATGGTTTATCAACACTTTGCACGTTATTTAAAGCCAGAAAATATATTTTTACTTGCAATAATTTTTTGTTGTTGATCTAATAAATATTTAGTGATACAAGTTTTACTAATTAATCCATAGCTGGAAGAGAAGAGGTGGATTCATACCTTTCCCAAGGGTATTTGCGTGTAAGTGAATATAATGAACTCAAATAGAATTGGAACTCGCCTCTCCGATCAAGAATTCCGAGCCGTTATTCATTATACCACATGCACATCTATGATTACTTTGGATTCCCAAGCGGTCATCCATCTATGGAGTAATCAGTAAGCCAGTTCATGTTGAAAATATAAGTAAAACAATTAACTCTTATATGACTGTATAAAAAAATTCCAATATAATCAATATTGGATAAGTAATTACATTATTATCGTATATCTGTAGAGGTATCGATGTATGTATATGGTAGGTCTGTGTCTGTGGATTGAAAATTCAAAATTCTACGCCAACAGCCACAAAAATAAACAACTATTTTAATGAACACCGCTTATATTAACAATATCTGTATTATTCCTTGCATTCAATGATTATTGATTATGGAGGAAATTAGAAAAAGCACATTCTCTTTTTCTGGACTTTGAGAGTTCACAAAATAAGGCTGTTTATCAATTTGCCTTGGGATATTTTCACATACCAAAAGTGTCTTTCACTGTTAGCTGTTTCCTGTTATTGTGCCTATATTCCCCTAGACAATTAACAAAATTTTATAGGAGTGACAAATTGCTATTATTATACACCATACACTAAAATAGTGTACTGTTCTTTAACAAAGAATTGCTCATAGATCATTATGTATTTCAGATAATGAATTGTAAATAAATGCTTTTCAATTTTCTCTGAAATTTCAGGCTATTATATATACTAATATAATATTATTCATGCCCAAATCATTTTGTAAATATCCGAGGTGTGGCAATTTCCCCAAATAAAAACAACATGTCGCTGTGCTAATAATTCCTACAAACATTTTGACACACAGCTAAAGTTTTTGAAACACAGCTAAAGTAAGCTACCGAGCAGTAGAGGAAGTTATATGTGTTCGTTCGATACTGTTGGAGGAAAATAAGTGAAAGAAATCTGGAGTGGAGAATCAACATCAACCTTTTTGCGATGAATGGTAAAAGTGTTAACCCTATTAAAAAGGGTTTATGGTGAACATGCCATGAGGAAATTGAATGCACATCTTTTCGATATTTGTCTATATTTCTGAGATGAGGTATTATGTACATTATTTACATTATTCGGACTATTGTCCTCATCTTTGTCCCCATATTTATTACAACGTTTCCGCCGTTGTACGCTCCGGCCTTCTTCAGGTGGTTGGAATGTCGAACTGAACCGTTTATTTCGCTCACTGGGGTAGACTGTTCTAGTATCACTTGCCATGTTTTAATGGATGCCAGTTATCAGTTATCTCCTGTTAATTTTCCCTCTGAAAGTTCTCCACCTCCTTAGCCGGGTATTGAACTCACACTCTTTGGGTTCTGTCTGTGTTTATATGTGCGTTCGTGCGTGCGTTGGTTAATATACTTATTATTTGCTTAATTTATTTCATTATCTATTGGTATGGATTAAATTCTTTTACTTACTTTTGTTTATCTATTTTATTATATTTATTTATTTTGTTTAGTCTTGTTTCTTTTTAATTTTCGTTTTTAAGTAACATAGTTAAAAATTGTTCTCGTATTTGCATTTTGAGATTAATTCTGATCGTTTATTTAGTAGTTTGTGTTGGTCTAGGAAGGTATTCAGAGATATTTTCTGCCCTAGACAGAGTTTACACCTTTTTTATTTATTGTTGTAGGCTGATACAGTTTCTCTTTTTTTCCATTATATTATTGGCATAATGTGTTTTTAATCCCCCGGATATGTTTAGAAAGCCTAATAAAGTTCGCGTATTTACTAGTTGTAAAGAATGTTTACTGTGCGTATTATTATTATTTCCGGAGCCCATCTGTAACTTATGTGTATACTTTTTCTTCGTTATCTGCTGATTTTAAAGTGGCTTGGTATATTACATTATATCTAAATAATCGCGCAAATACAAACCACATATGGCCTGACGATTCCATATAAACATGAAACAGGCTGTCACCGTTAAGTGTTGACTTAAATGTCCATATATATATATATATATATATATATATATATAGCCAGATTAAATGTTTTTCTTTTGGTTCGAAAAATGGTTGAAACATATATATATATATATATATATATGTTAAGAAATGGACGAGGTCCGACAATTTATTTATTAAAGACATTTTTATTTATGTTTAACGTTGTTATTTTATAGATACAAGTATTTAAGCAAATGCTCTGTTTATGATAAACAGTATTAAATAACATTTACCGGCCTGA
>CAHIKZ030005063.1:4222500-4380982 GCA_903632075.3 Acanthosepion pharaonis
CGTCTTTAGAATGTTCAGTTTGCCTGTCTCAAAATGGCTCTCGGAATGCTTCAGTCAGTGCCACTGAATCCGAAGATCAACGTAGCCATCGGCTTTCCAGAAGAGCATACCTGAACGCTTCTGAGCGCAAGGCTGAAAATGATGATCAAAGGACTCAACGGCTGAGGGGAAATGCCTCTTCAACTGCTGATGTGCGTGAGATTCAGAACGCAAAAACGGCCCTTTTCAGGGACACCCCACATTCAAATTATTAAGCCCCACCCCCATTTGAGGATGTGCCTCAGTTGCACCCAATTGTTGTTACTAATATTAATTTTCAGGTGGACTGACTTTAAACTTAAACTGATCCAAATGAATGGTAAAAATACCCAGTAATGAAAGTACCGGTTGAAGACTGGTTATACTGCTAGTATATATATATATATATATATATATATATATATATATATAGATATAGATATGTGAAAAGTGTATGTATATAAATATAAATATATATATATATATATATATATATATAATTATTTATATATTATATGCGCGGTACTTATTAGAAAGCTCTCAATATCAGAGATAGAGCTAACATTAATTCATCAGTTTGTCTGACGATCGCAAAAGCATGGAACCCAGGGTTACAAACTCACATCAATCCAACCAAATATATATATATATATATATATATATATATATATAGAGAGAGAGAGAGAGAGAGAGAAGAGAGAGTGAGAGAGAATTATATATATATATTCATTCACTTACATTTCATGTTTCTGTTTTTTCTTAATTCTTGGATGAAACCAAAAAATGGCTCGTATTTCATGTCAGTTTGACTTAAAAGCTTTTAAGAAAAACCTGATGTTTACTTTAAATTAATTTTAGAACGGTGTATTTTTAAGAGAAACACTGAAAGAAATTCAAGTGACAACGGGGAATTGAATGAACGTGTAAAAGTGCAAAGTGACAGAGAAAGGTGAATGCAGATATTATCGAACGACGTGTGGCTGCGATAGACGAATGATAGTGATCAAGACTCCATATTGAAATCATGAAGCAGATGAAGAAAATGGATTGACAAAAATAACTCAATGTGACAGATAATGATTGTGGTGTTATCTTATATCACAATTTAAATGAAGTTATACAGCGACACCCAATCTTTAACTGTCTCCGTTCACACCTGATCGAAATTGTTTTAGCTAACTTGGTTTCTCTTTGTCCAAACCCACAATTAAGAATTATCTGAATCCAGATCAGAGTCTAAAATGAAATCAACAAGATCAGATGACAAAGGCAGATGTTGAACGGATTAGACAATTAAACGATCCGACAATTAAATAAATCGAGATTGGCTCGATTTTTCTTCTATGTAGTACGATAAAAGTGACTAACCTGATATATTTTACTAAATGTTCTCTTCTTCGATGAAACGAAAGTTGTGCTAAATTCAAAGGATAAGCGATCTAAAATCCGAAGAAGAAGCTTTGAAAGCTCTTTGAATTTAGCAGTAAGTACTGTCAAGCATCCGTTCAGTATAATATTCTGGGGATGCTTTTCTTTTCATGGAACTGGTTTCTTAAAACCTATTGAAAAGACCCTCAGGAGCGAGCAGTACAAGAGACTTTTACAGTCTTGTCTGCTCCCTTCTGCTGAAAGGATGCAAATCGAACCCACCAAGCTGATTTTTATGCAGGATAATGTTCCCTGTCACAAATCAAAATTGATCAAGGAATACTTTGATGAGAAGCAGGTGAGTGTTATGACATGGCCGCCCCAATCTCCTGACCTCAACACCATAAAAAACTTATGGAGCACCTTGCTCAACTGCTTTCTCGAGAACCTGTACTTTATAATGCTCCATAAATTTTCTATGGGGTTGAGGTCAGGAGATTGGGGCGGCCATGTCATAACACTCACCTGATTCTCATCAAAGTATTCCTTCATCAATTTTGATTTGTGACAGGGAACATTATCCTGCATAAAAATGAGCTTGTTGGAGTGGATTTGCACCCTTTCAACAGAAAGGAGCAGACAAACCTCTAAAATTCTCTTGTACTGCTCGCTCCTGAGGGTCTTTTCAATAGGTTTCAAGAAATCAGTTCCATGAAAAGAAAAGCATCCCCAGAACATTATACTGAACGGATACTTGACATTACTTACTGCTAAATTCAAAGAGCTTTCAAAGCTTCTTCTTCAGATTTTAGATCGCTTATCCTTTGAATTTTACCTCAACTTTCGTTTCATCGGAGAAGAGAACATTTAGTAAAAAGAAATCAGGCGAGTCACTTTTATCAAACAACACTGTATCTTTTCAGAGCATGGACGCAAAAGTCTATCTAAAAGATTCTATTCTTTGTAGCTCTTAACAATGTTTGTCTTTTGTTAAAGGCACCACTGCTATGACATATGAATCTATTGTTGTATGAATTTACATATATTTTAGTGAATCAATTATTATGCACAAAAATACTGAATAGTAAAAAGAATATCGGGTTTTAATTATAAAGTGACTATGATCTTTTGGCATATTCCAAGAGAAGTTTCAGCTAGTACTGTAAAAACAATAAAGATGAACTGATAATAACTACTTTGATCTACTACGTTGATTTCTGGCCCGTTCGGCTGTCAAACTCTTCGCCTCAGCAGTGAGGAACCCGGACGAAGCTTTGCCGAAGGACAAAGTTTCGTTCGGGGAGGTAGACAGGCCCTGAACCCGTTTATACGGGTTCGAAGGGAATATTTTTGGCCGAGCCTACGGGCTCGGAGAACCCACAATAAATCGGCCTTGTTGCAAACTTCCTTGTTTCTATGCGATTTAAATGTCGATACACCCCCCACACACACACACATTGAAAGAGAAACCTTTAATTTGTCACATCTCGTCGACCAGCCGATGTCTTCAGGAAATAATTTCATTTCAAAAGAACTTTAGCAAGACATAATTCACTTTATACAGCTGAAGACTTGGTTTTTATTTTTACTTTTTTTTACATTATTTCTGTCGTTATAGAAGTTATAATTTAGCGGATATTTTTATTTATCATTTTAATGTTTATGTATTCAGTGTTGTTGCGTGGTTATTTAGTAAGGAAAAGGCGATAAAGTTAAATAGCTTATTAACCGTAGATCATGGCTCGTTTAAATATGTAGCGAAGACAAATGGTTATCTCCCCTTTACCCATACCAAAATAACAATAAAAATGAATCATAAAAATTCACGAGAATAAAAAAAACAGTCACTTGACCTGACGAGACATCGTTAGGCAGGAAAGTCAATCTTTCTCTTTTTGCTCCATCAAGTTACAGTATCAAGACACAATCTCACGCACTTGACAACCAAGCGGATAAGTACAAAATTAATATTGTTTTTGGTACCCAGTTTTTAGAAAGCAGGTACATACAAACCTTATATTAAAAATTTCAAATTTAAAACACACACACACACACACACATATATATATATATATATATATATATATATATATATATATATATATATATATATATATATATGCATGTATGTATATATATGTTTTTATAGCAAGACTTTTGTTTGTGTTTGTCTAAACTTTTCGTATATTATGTTGTCGTATGTTTCATTCAATTTAAACGAAAATGATGCTTCATATCTCCGCACAGCAAATACGTCATTCCCTGAGGAAATTATATTATCTTTTTTATTAACTGTGTTTTCCAGATCAAAACTGTGATCACAAAAATTTCAGTGACACGGAAATGTATTTGCGTTTAATTGTAAGTCCCTGTTATATTTGTATATCTTTGTTTTGTTTTTGTTTTTTGAAGTGGGTAAATATCGGAATGTTTCGCCGATGTATATTGTTTACAGTCTATTTGGTAGATTTTCCTTCCGATGTAAAATTATCTTAGTTAATTGTTGATTATATTATGTGTTTTGGAAATGTTTGAGATTATTTTATATTGATACTATCTAAATTTCTTTTCGTCAAAGAATTATTACATAATATAATATAGTATAACATAATAATAGAGGGCGATTTAAAAAATGATAAAGAAAAGTAAAAAAAACATAGTGTTTGACAATGTTAATCAATATTTCGATAGAATGTCTTCTTCAAGTTATATGTAAACAATTTTTATTTCAACCTTTGACAAAAATAAATTAGCTCCAGATGTTTTTTTCAGTTTTTCTGTTTCATTCGTTTTGACACTTTCATTAGCAGTACAGCCGTTTTTCATTACAAGACAAGCAACGTTTGTACAAAGACTTATTATAGTTTTTGTAGATGTTTATATTTTTATACTCAAAAAAATTGTTTAAATATAACTCGAAGAGGATAGGTATTCTGTCGTAAGATTGTTTGACATTGTCAAACATTTTTTCTTTTCTTTTCTTTGTCTTTTCTTAAAACGCGCTCTTCTTTTAACTGTTAAAAAATATTGGAAGAGTTAAGTCAACCATTTTGTTTAATATAATAATAATATAATATAATAAACGTAGATTTTGTGCGATTATCTATATTTCTATATTTTTATATCTTTGGTTTTTATGATTTTGCATGTTTCCTTTCGTTGATGGTTTTTCTTTTTCTTTTTTTATTAATTCATTTTGGTTAGGTTTGGTTTAATTTGATATTCAGCAATTTAGTTTTGTGCCTGTATATTAGTAAGACGTCATCCATATAGCGAGAGTATTTAGCATTTTGGGAGTTAAGATACGTAAGAATAGGACGGATTGTAATAATTTTAAAATGAGTCCGACTAAAACATCGCTGATAAGATAATCTATAGACATACCAACATTTTTTTTTGTAGAAACTCTAAATGAATTTGAACATATTTTTTTTCTACAAAAGTTGACAATTATTTTTATGAGTTTGTTGATCAATATAGAGCGGTTGTTTTAAGTTCATGAAGAATTTCTTTAAAAAATTAAATATTTCATTTTGGTACAAGTTCGAAAACATGGAGCGTTAGAACCGTACTGGTTAATAAAAGTCAAGCAGACGAGATCGCTAACCCTTAAGCCACGCGTTAGATTTAATATCTAAGCTAGCTATGACTTTATTTCTACATTTCAATGAGATCGATAGAATTTTGACGGTTTCAGTATCTGGTTAAGAGACTTTAAAATATTTGTCGATACTTTTGCTAATTTGTTAGATGTCGCTGCCTAAATCGCATATAATAGGTTCCATTGGAGTGTTGGATTTGTGTGTCTTTGAAATGCCACAGGGCAGCATCTTTGACTGATGTTCTGTTAAATATAACTGTTTTTGTTATTGATTTGTTGAATTCCCGTGTCTCTTTATTCCATGCTTACGCAGCCAAATATGATCGTATGCGTGACTGAGTAAAGAGAGTACCATTATATAAATGTACAATAAAATCATGTCTGCAGTTTTTGCTCAGACTATGGAAAAAATAAATTCGGAATCAACTATAGATATACAGGTCGTCCACAAAGTCTCTTTACAACTTATAAAAATATGTTACAAAGGCAATTGATTAGATATCTTAATCAGATTTGTTCTATGTACTAGGAAGTTATCAAAGCTTTAATCTCATTGCATTTGTGTATTCCATGTATCCTGTTGATGAAAGAGGTATTGCTAAATGCACACCTAACATTTCCAGACCGGCGGATTCGAAAGAATGGCCCAATTCCCTGGCCACCTCGTTCACCAGATAATCACTCCCTTGGATTCTTTCTATGGGGTTATGTTAAAGTTATCGTGTATCGGGACATCTCTGATATAAAGCAAATGATCACTGATGCTATTACCACTATTGATGAGGCTATGTATGCTACAGCGAACATGGCAAGAAATCGCGTCCCGTCATGTGCTTCGTTCAACTAATGGTGCCTATATACATGTACTAGCAGCATAGCCTGGGGTTTCCTGTGCTTGATTGAAAAATCGTACGACTCATACAGCAATCGCTATCACTTGACTTAAAATATTTTGCCCTTCCTTGCCTTTAAAGGAGTGCCCTTGCCGTGCTGATGTTGCTACATGCCTTACTTCTTGCCTATCTCACACTGCGAATTTTTCTATACTAAACATTAAATCTGTTACGAAAAAAGAACTTAACAAAATGAACACAAAACGATCAGCTTTAAAAAAGGACTCGTAACTGGAAAAACCGAATGAAAAAAGAATGTTAACAAGAAATACTTTTTCACACCAAACCCAGTTCTGCGGAATGAGAATCAACGTTGAGTTTAAGCAAGCGAATGAGCCAATTGGAGTAAAGTGCCATGCAGATTTAAATTTTTCCCACTTGTGACGAATGCAGCTATCGATTGTTTTTGCATGCTAGCATGCTAGTTAACATTCGTGTCAGTCAGCTGTTGGCTCTCACGATGGCCAATAGAATGTTCCTGCCTATTCCTTTTATAGATAGAGATATTAAATTAGATAAAAAAAAACAATATCTGAGTCTGTCTATATTTCTGTGATGAGGTATTATGTACATTATTTGGACTATTGTCATATTTATCACAACGTTTCGGTCGTTGTACGCTCCGGCCTTCTTCAGGTGATTGGAATGTCGAACTGAACCCTTTATTTCGCTGACCGGGGTAGACTGTTCTAGTTCCACGTGCCATGTTTGATGGATGTCTGTTATCAGTTATCTCCTGCTAATTTCCCTGTGAAAGTTCTCCACTGTCTTAACCGGGTATTGAACTCACACTCTTTGGGTCCTGTCACTAACCAACGCCTTTATCCACTGTACCATGTGTCATTGAGGACATCTGGGTATAAATTTCTGGGTATTATAAACCTAATGTCTTCAGCAACCATTTTTACCAGTGCTTATATTGCAATTTTGCTGTTATCATTCCATGTTTTTACCAGAGCTCATATTGCAACTATGTTGTTATCATTGCTTTTCTCTGCTTCGCAGATATCTCTCCCGAGTAAGACCCCCATAGAGGAGAACATAACTAAAGACTGTGTGTACGCTATCCCGTGCAGCTGCGGAAAGGAATATAAATGAGAGACAGGTCGCCCCCTCAAGGTAAGGCTTCAAGAACACCAGAAAGCTGTAACACGAGGGGAAGTAGAAAAATCAGGCGTAGCTGACCACATATGGAGAGAGAATGGAGATCACCGCCCTCTGTGGGATCATTTTAAGACCATTGACAAGGAACACCATTGGAAAATTCGTAAACTTAAGCAATCAGCACATATGCTAGGCCACAAAAATCTCCTGAGCCGACCAAGCACAGAAATAAATACAATATGGGAACTAGTAATAAAGAGTCACAGAGAAAAGCAATGATAACAACATAGTTGCAATATGAGCTCTAGTAAAAACATTAAATGATAAAAGCAAAATGGTAAAAATGGTTGCTGAAAACATTAGGTTTATAATACCCAGAAATTCATACCCAGGTGTCCTCAAAGACTTATGGTTAGATCCAGTGACAGGACCCAAAGAGTGTGAGTTCAATACCCGGTTAAGGCAATGTAGATAACTGATAACTGACATCCATCAAACATGGCACATGGAACTAGAACAGTCTACCCCGGTGAGCGAAATAAAGGGTTCAGTTCGACATTTCCAACCACCTGAAGAAGGCCGGAGCGTACAACAGCCGAAACGTTGTGATAAATATGGCAACAAAGATGAGGACAATAAATATGTAAATAAATAATAACACTTCTGCATCAATGGAAGCTAAAAAAAATCTCAACATTGATGCAGCCGAACCGACGTTCACAGTGACTAACCAAATGTCAAATAATATAGTAATCTAGGTTTTAGCTGTTCCATAACATTAGGGTACAGTAGCACCACCAAACATTAACCTTACATACTGCTACAGCATGACTTTTGGCACGTCAGGGTGCATGTTTTTATGTACTTTACACTTAATACGAATGTTTCAGGTGAATGAATTTCTAAAAATTATTAAAGCCAGTATTCAACTGAATGCAACTACTTCCTCTTTTTATTCGCTTTGTGTTCTGTAAAATTGCCGTAACCTTATTGCAAGATAACATGATAACACAAAATTGATGAATATTATGACAAACAATTGTCTCTAAAAAAACTGATAAAAATAAAACGATAATTAGATTTAATTGAAAACGTGTCATCGGATATTTATATAAATTATACACAGACAACCATAACTTTAACCTGGCAGCTAAATCTCGTCGACAGTGTGTGTCTTGAATTCAAATGCCACATTATTAAATCTCCTCAATCAAAAATATTACCTGTGTGAAATACACAGATTTGAGACTGGAATGTGGGTCGTTTGGAGATGCAGCGCCGGACAACATTTATAGAGCATATGCAAAGAGGCTGGCCAACAAATAAAGGCCTACCATGAAGCAGTCAAAGAATTAGTTCGTTAATGCTCAAGTGACAAGACGGCTTGTTAAGGAAGAATTGGAAAATAGTACTTACCCGTGAAACAACAATGGAAACGTTTCCTGCCCCCGCAGAGCCAGTGTTTAATGTTTAATATACGAAAGAGACATTGAAGTAGAGGCGAGGAAATTGACAGCTGGAAAGTACATGTGCACACTACATCTTGCTGACGTCAATTATAATCCATTTCGAAATCGGTCTTTTCTTTAATTGTGTCTATCCTCTTGAAAGAAGGGCTGCTAATTAGTTGAAATCGGAAAGAACTGTGAAAATCGTTTGATTAGATTTAAAATTACTATCAGCAAAACGAAAAGATTAAACGCAAGAAAGCTAACAACAGTTACTTAGACGCATTTTAATTTATCTTGCGCGATGTGACATGTCTGCGTTGTGCTGATATATGTAAATTCTATTTCAAGTATATATATATATATATATATATATATATATTGTGTATATTTGGGCAGCAATTTTTCATTGATGCATGTTTCCTTAAATAATATGGAAAAGTTTTGTCTATTTATTTTAAGTAAGTTTTGTCTGGTAAGCTTAATAACATTATCATTGAAAGATGAAAGGAAATCACCATATTGATACATGTTTAAATCCTATTTAAGCTTTCGGCTTACATAAGCCATTATCAAAGATGACAATTACATTTCAATATATCAAACAATACGCGGACGAAACAATAATGATAGTCTGTTTTTGTTGCATGAAAAATTTCAAAGCCACGACAAACAGAAGCGAAAATCTCATCGCAGATCGTGACGTCACACATGACCACGCGAGAGTGAATACGAGAAGTGTTAAGTATAAAACTATATATTTATCGTGTATATATTTGGAGAAAAATTATAATTTTTGCGCTAGTAATCTGTGTTCCTGCAGCAATGTATATACAAATATACAGAGAGTGTGTGTGTGTGTGTGTGTGTGTGTGTGTGTGTGTGTGTGTGTGTGTGTGTGTGTGTGTGTGTGTGTGTGTGTGAGTGCAGTGCAATTTGTTGTATTTATTTCTTTTTTCTATTCTATTTTTTCTGATTTAACCACTTTGGCTGTACCATAAAAACAGGAGGGGGGTGACTTGTTAATAGCATGCGGTGACATATGAATACGTGCCATGTGTGAAGAAAGGAATAACTATAATTTATCTCTATGCCATTTCTTTCTTTTTAATAACAGTTTGATTCATTTGGATGGGAAGCTTCAATGTTGATGCATTTAGAGAATTTCGATTTGTAAGCAATCACGTGTTCAGCGGAAATTCAAACAGCACGTTTTATTTCGATCTTCATTTCAATACCTCGCATGCAATTCTAATACCTAATTATTCAAAGATGTCCTTCTTTTGTGAAGCTGTGAAAACCTATTTCTTTAAAAGATACCGAGTACGAAACAAGTTTTTTTTTTTCTCAGCTTTTTCTTTTCCCTATAAACAATTGAAAACTTACACCTGCATATATCAATTATATCTAACAAATATATGCGTATAAGAACATCCAATAACGACACATATAACATTTGCATATAAAACTCATTTTTATACTCAATGGTTCTTATCTATCTATCTATACACACACGTGGCCTCATCGAAAATATCGGAGCTGTTGCTATGACAACGGAAGTAAAATACGCAGTGAAGCCGCTTGACACAAATTATTAACCTGGAGCTCTGTTGCGCATACAAACTAAGTTCTCGCTCACTTCCGTTGTTTATAGCTATGGTTTGGATTGAAAGTGTGTAGAGTGTGGTCGTCTCACTGCACCACAGTTTCTATCAGTGACCAAGGTTTGTGCAGCCGTTTTTTGACTAAGTAAAACATTGCCGAGATCTGACAACTACCATATTTTCCAAATCTCGCCCCTTGCGACTTTTTTCCGCTTTCCAAAATTCAAATTCCTCATGAACAAGAATTCAAGACGTAGAGGAAATCCAAGAGACGACAGCTGTTCGCTATCCCCATTAATGGAATTGACTCTAGATAAAGTATGTGGCTTCTGGAGGGGAGAATAAAAGGAAAATAAAGACAAAATGTGTGTGTATATTTCCAGACCTCGCACGCACGCACACACACACACACACACACACACACACACACACACACACACACATATATATATATATATATATATATATATATATATATATATATATATAATTATTTATTTATTTACAAATATGATTCCATCGCTACATAAGAGTTGTCATGTTTCAAAACAAAGCCGAAATTGAAGTTTTCGGCTCTTGTTTTGAAACATGACAACTCTTATGTAGCGATGGAATCATATTTGTAAATAAATAATTATATTTATGCTCTACTTTTGTATCGAGCACTATTTTTAAAAAATAATAAAAAAAATACTAAAAAGTTTTTGGATTATTTACCTAACGAGTTCTTTTCCTATTTTCTATATTTTTACACATACACACACACACACACACATATATATATATATATATATATATATATATATATATATATTAAAAGGTTAAGAATCACACACCCGCTACCATGGCTTCAACCATTAAGATCTCGTCAGACTGTAGATGCTATTTAACTTCCTGATGTTTTATAAGCGCACAACGTAAAGTGTTATAGAAGGTGAGGGACGAGGCAAGAATGAGAAAGTACGGTATAATGGGGAGTGAGAGAAACATTCTCCATTCCCCCCTACTTATCCATTCTTGCCTCACACCACCCATTCTGTAACACTTTATGTTGTATGCATATACAATAAAGCAGTAAAGCGTTAGAAATTTAACTAGAATCTACCGCCCGACGATACCTTAATGCTTCAAACCATGGTAGCGGGTGTGTAAGTGATTCCTAGGTTTTTTAATATTTAATATTTAAAGAGTTACGCGTTCAATTTATCGGCTTGTGTACAAAGCACTTTTTAATATAACCGTCCATCGATCGGACTCGACTCTATTCTACAATCGATTAAATACGATACATATATATATATATATATATATATATAGAGAGAGAGAGAGAGAGAGAGACGATGTGCGTACATGAATGCCATCAGCCGCTTTGAAATAGTTACCCCCACCCTACATTTGCTTGAGCTCTTTTCGAAGGTGACTGATATGTGGATAAGAATTAACTGTTAGACCCCTTATCACAATGGTCGCCCCAGCCGTTTCCATAGTAATTAATTCTGCGAACGAACATGCTTATAAAGATGCGTAAATTTCAAAATTGTTTATTCATAAACTTTCGCTTGAGGATGAAACAGGTCTTGATACCTTAATACAATTTAATTTTAATAATTATATTGAGGGTTTCGGCTCTCCTTTTTGAAACATGAGAACTCTTATGTAGCGAAGGAATCATATTTGTTTTAAAAATAATTATAATCTAAGCTCTCCTTCTGTATGGAGCACTATTTTTTTAAAATAAAAACAAAAATACTAAAGAACTCCAGATTATTTACCTAACGTGTTCTTTCCTATTTTTCAACATACCTACACATATCATATATATATATATATATATATATATATATATATATATATATATATATATGAGATTTGAGTGTGTGGAAAAGAATGGTGACTGCAAGTTTCATCCGTCAAGATTGTTTCGGGCTGTCTAAAAAACGCACTGAGGGATGAAACTGACAGTCACCATCTATTGTTGATTCCTGTGTCCAAGCTGTAATCCATAAACACTTAATATTCGGTAATTAGTATCATTTCCCTCTATATATAATTATATACTATAGATACAGACTGTGAGCAGATTTTAAAATTTCATCGAAGCATGAAAATGACGGTCCCATTGGAGTGTTGACTTCTATGTCTATACATTATAAGAGCTCAGTTTCCGATATTGTGTCTATCCTCTTGATATAAAGAGAAGGCGACGAATACCGGGTATTCCAACAATGCTGCCGCGCCTTCCACATTGCACTTAGAGATGAAGAGTCGGTGTAATATCAGCGCCAGTGTAACTGTGATCGCGGGACTAGGAAATTTTTGTCATTGGCCCATATACATATGCATGTGTATGGGCACACCCACATAAAAAAATCCTTGTATAACATCCTTCCTTAATGGGAAGATCGTGTAAATACCATTGGCACGGTTGTTTAGTATCTTTTAATAGGATTAAACGAATTCTATATTAATTCTATAATTAACTGAATCCATCAATATGCCGTGTACTAAAAATTACTAAAATTATCTAAATTACCAAAATTATCGAGAATATTAAAGTACTTTTTTTGGTATTGAGAAAATATTTCGACTTATTGTCTTTGAAAACAGATGATCCAACTGTGAAATCTCAGTGAGTATGAAATAAAGAATAGAAATCTCATCACAGCACAGAATAAATATAGAATAACCGAATGTAACAGGTTGGAAGTTTTCTAACTGGTGTTCCTGATTGATAGTTAGGAGCCCGAACTTTTGCGTAGCGTCTTGAGAGGCCGCTCTAATCAAAAGTTTCATAATATCCGGGTTCTTGCAGTGCCATGTCGCACATGGAAGGTTCTCCCAATTAGCACCTCTGGTGGGCAGCCACATGGTCACACTATCTTGCAGTCTGTGCTAGTTTCCATCCTTCACATGCTACATTAGACGACCCACTCTCACGACCTACTCTCGGACAAACAATATATCTTCCATTTTGCCCGGTCTACCCCTGACGTGCTTATTGCCATCACTGAATCTGTATATCAAGCTCTTGATAATAGCCACGAAGCTCGAGCTATGGCGCTAGATATTTCTATCTGACAGGGTTTGGCATGTTGGTCTTCTACGTAAGCTTCGGGGTTACGATGATACAGGACGATTGTTTGATGTAAACCAATCATTCCTTTCAAATCGTGAAATGAAGGTCGTTCTGAACGGACTCGCTTCTAGATCCCTTCACAATATCCCCGAAGGCTCTATCCTGGACCCTTTCTGATCTTCATCAGTGTTCTTCCTGATATCATCAGTTCCCAAGTAGGCATTTATGCAGATGACATTACTCCTGTCTCAATATCAAATACGTCAGAGCTTACAAAGTTAACCTGGCCGCTGCTCTTAAAAAAGAACTCAAATCAGTAGTTAACTTGGGCAGGAAATGGCTTGTAAATTTTAATGCCTCCAAAACAAAACTGCCGTCATTTAACCACAATAGAAAGCATGGCTGATGCTCGGCTTTTGGTGATCGTCTCATTGAGATTTCTTGGCTTCACGTCTTCAACTGACTTGACGTGAAACAACTACATTAAATTAATAGCTGCTACAAGGAAATTTATTTTATTGTGCCTTGCCAGAAGTTTTTTTCTCGTCAGAGTTGATCTTGTACATTTGCAAATCTACCATTCAACCGTGCATTAAATATTGTTTCCATATCTGGTTTGCTGCTCTTGCTAGTCAACTCGAGGTTCTTGACAAAATCTAAAGAACGATCTGCAATGTAATCGATCCTGACTTGGCATCTCGACATTAATCACTTTCTCACAGACGTGATGTGGCTTCCCTCTGTCCTTTCTAGAAATATATTCATGGCAATTGCTCTGGCGACTTTTTTCCCCTGGTGCCCCAACTTTATGAATTTAAGCGTGCTACTAGATTGACATCTAGGTCCCACTCTTTTACTGTTGACATATTTTAATGTAACCACCATTTCTATTCTCACGGATTTTTTTCTCGCACTTTCCGAGCGTGGAACTCCCGTTTAATTACTTCCCTGAAAACTAAAATCTTCAAAATTTAAATGGAACGTCAATCGCCATCGTTTTCCGTCTTGAACCCAATTGTTCTTTTATCCTTTCCTCAATACCCAGCCTTTTATCTCATTTTTACTCCCTGTAGCTCTTGCGTATTAGTGGCATGCTCACCTTGCTTGGGGTGAAATGATTAAAATATATATATGTATAAAAAACGATGGTTTAAATAGAAAATCAATTCGCTTATTGAGGTTAGGCCAGAGATATTGAAAGTTAATCTCACTTAATCTCCTGCATGAGCCACGCGATTTTGTACTTGGGAAAACAAGCATTCCTCCAAATAATAAAGGTAACATCATGTGTAAAAGTCAACATTTGAAAGAAATCGGAAACAATTGTTTTATTGACTCAGAAAATAGTTCAACGGGAAAAATAAAAGGAAATAAATTCTTGCAAAAATGTATATTCGTTTCAGAAAATCATATGACAAATCTCAACCTTGAGTATATAAGTATTTAAATACATAAACTCATAAACATTTATTTGAAATCTATACAAAAGCATGAAGAACGGATAAATCTAGAATAGTATCTTTTACTGAAACCAGCTTAAAATTGCAGATTAACTAACCTTATCTTAAAAACCGTGATACCATTGAATTGCATAATGCAGAAATGTAACTGTGTAATAAAAGTTAATTCATTTGTAGAAACAGTGATGCAACTAAATATCAATGAATTAAAGGAAAATATGAAAGTAGACATGACTGGTTAGTAACAGTATTCCATTAGTAATTGTGCAAACTCTGAAATTTCACTTTTTTCTTTTTTTAAAGATAATTTCACCCCAAGCATGGCGAAAATGCTACTAGAACGCACTGGGGGTGGGGTATAAGGAACAAAAATAAATGAAAAGACTGAAAACGGGAAAAGTTGAGGAAAGGACAAAAAAGAACATGATTCAAGAAGACAAGATGGCGATTGACATCGCATTTCATTTTTTTTTTAATTATCGTTATCAGGGAAGTAAGTAATCGGAAGGGAGTTCCACAGGTGGGAAGTGCTAGAAAAGAAACCATTAGGGTAGAAATAGTGGTTGCATCTAGCTATTCCATCATTAATACGGTGGTATTTAGTCGCAAGTCCAGTAACACGCTTAAATTCATGCAGTCAGTTGCACCAGAATGGAATATGCAGAAAATCAACACTATATTAAAAAAAATAGATAAAAAGAACTTTTACGAGGAAGTGAACAGGCATACACTTTTTATGTATATACTTTTTATGTACCGTATCATTTCAAGACGTGGATGATCAAAACTCCCGACTACGGCATAATTTTATTTATAAATCTATGCAATGTTTTTACCCTTTACTATCCTTCTGGTCTAGTTTTGCTTATTTACGCAAGCTCGTCGCGTAGTTGTTTATTCGCTGATTCACTCTGCCCTTTTCGCCTTCAATATGTTCTATAAGTGCCAAATTCTCCAAGAACCAACTCCCATAAAATGGAACAGTATTTTTCTGGGCCTAAGCACAAATATTCATTTTCTTTCTATTTTCCTGTTATAATCGTTGTTTCTGACACGCATTGTCTAAGGTATTCTCATCATTCTACTATAGGACCTTGTCGTTATTGCTTCAAATCACCTCTTCATCAGTAAGAAAATTGTCCAACATTCACTTATTTATATTACATCGCAGTTAAGCATCTGTCCTTCTTTACGGCCGAGAATGCTGGACGATTTCCTCAATGATGAAGAAGAAACTTTGGGCGACAGAGATGCGGTTCTACAGAAGGATGCTAAGGATTTCGTGGACCGAGCCTGTGAGCAAAGATGAGGTCGTGGAGAGGATGCAGACAAGGAGGAGGCTGATGCTTAACATCAGGAAGAAGCAGCTGAAGTTTCTGGGACACATAATTAGGAAGGCGGGCCTTGAGAATTTAATACTCACGGGTCGAATAGAGAGAAAGAAAGACAAGCGAAAACAACGGAAATACCTGGCGGGCTTGAGCAGGTGGATGACAGAACGTGGTCTGGAGGTGATAGCAGAGGGAAGGAGCTGAAAGGGATAGAGGGAAATGGAGAGCCATTATCGCCAACGTCCTGAAAGATGGTACATAAAAAGAAGTTCTTACTGTATGGTTAATTAGCTCATCAACATTTGCATGTCACCCAAAGACATAACTTTTAAGATAATAATGATTTAGTGATTACAAATCTTACAAATTAACCCATAGCTGGGGGGAAGAAGATGTGGATTCATGCCTTTACCGAGGGTACTTTCTCATAAGTGAATATAACAAACTCGGCTTTCCGAGTAACAATTTTGAGCCATTATCCATTAAACCACCCGCATATCCAAGCATACAACACTTGGTATTCCCAAATGGTCAACCATCTAGGCAATAACCAGACTCGACATTGCTTAACTACGATGATCGTAAGGGAAACGGTATTTCAAACTGATGTGGCTGTAAGTAGTCCTTATAAAAGATACTTCTAGATTATCAGTGGATGATGCTTTTGCCGCAAGTATGAGCAGACGCAAATAAAGAGAAACACGAATAAAATGATTTTAAACTCAAAAGCAGAGATAGAGGCTACTATAAGTTTGTCTAGTTGATGCAAGTAACAATTTTATCAATTAAAACGATGTTTTAACTTTGGGTAATTGATACCAGAAATAAAGAAGTAGATGAGATAAAGACAGCGGGATATAGACGAGACGAGACAAATATACAGAGAGATGTTTTAATGATAATCTGACGGCATTTTTTCATTTTGATTGAGACGTTAGGGAATTCTGAATACAGAGAAATATTTGTCCGAGTTGTTACCGTAAAATTACTTGATATTTTGGGACGACAATCAGTAGAGCATTGGGAGAAATAAAATAAAATTGTAGCGTAAATATAAGTCGATTTGGTAGCGACTAGCAATAAAATAAATCCATATGGATTGGAAAAGGCGCTCCTTTCATTTTGAAAAATGGTCTTACTATATATTTATTCATATATATATATATATATATATATATATATACCTATCTTGGCAAGAAAATGGAAAAAAATGTTTATGTGGTTCTCCACCAGGACATACAATACAGGTGCGATGGGTAAATTGTCATCATTTTATATTTTTAATTTTGCGCATGCGCGTTGTTTTTTTGTTTTTTTTATTATGTCACCTGTCCAGTAATTTAAAGTCAGTTAGGCACCGTCTGTGAGAAAAAGAGCAACATGACGCAATTTATTCCACCAGAAATTTGGAAATGGAAAGCTCTACTGTTGGCATTCGCACCGAAAACTGCAATACGAACATTTCAGAGTGTTCTAAGGAGAGTGCAAAGAAATCGGAAAGAGTTAGATGAGTCTAATGGTGATTACGATGGTACGAGCTCGGAAAAAACAATCTGATCGTTCTGATAAGAAAAAAAACTGAATTAGTCAGACTCTCAGCATTCACCAACTTAAACAAGGCGACCGTGTAGAAGAGTTGCAGCAGATTCCGAAGTCGTCTGGAGGCCGTGGTTGAAGCTAATGGCAATTTTATTGAATAAATTTACTCTTTAGTATTTTAAGATATGTTGAGTAATTTTGGTAAATATATATGTTAAAATGAGATGTCAGTATTATTTTCATTATTGCGTAATTTAGACAACAATTTATCTATCACACCCTGTATATCAGATTATAACTTTCGTTTATACAACGTTTTCCTTTTATAATTAATATGGCTCTTCTCCTGGTGATGACGTAGCTTCTTTTTATCATCATCAGGATCATTGACAAATAATTATTTTTGCTTCGTTTGAAATCTTATATGATACAAACACGGATCGCCACCGCCCAAAAAATCTTTCAGTAATCTGAAACTGTTAAGTAGTACTTTTTTTTCTTTTTTTTTTAAAGGAAATCTTTGATTCTGGCAGAAAAGTTTATCTGTATCACAATGAATATTTTCTCATTTCTCATATTTCCTCAGCAATTGTTTTCTCAGTTAGAGCATATCTGAAAAGACATCTCTGTTTAATTCTATGAAGAGAGAAACATTATTTCCAACATATATCTGTATGAAGAAATTTATTATTATTCAACTGGGATTCTTCACTTGGTGGCTTTAAGGTTACCTTTTTGATGTTCCTATCTATTTTGACAATCTGAAGTGACACCGAGTACAAAATTTAATTTTCTTTCTTAGATTTAATTGGTTCGTTTTCTACGGCATCCAAACTTACGCCTGGTATTCCCAAGATAGTATTTTCATCGAAGTATTGACCCGGCTCGACGTTCCTTAACTTCAGTGATCGTACAGGAACTCGTGTTGGAACGTGATGTAGACGTAAGCCTATATCTATTAGGGTAGACCCAGTGCATATTGAGGTCATCACAAATCAATTCTTATTAGATCAAGATTCCTGATGAAAGATAATTCGATTCAGACTTTTTTTTAGGTATTTTCTTGCTGAATTATATGCATTTATTTACTTTCGCTTGCCTGAAGAATATCATTTTTATTGCACCTATCTCTATTTCGGGTTAATCTATTTTTCCATGAAGGAATTTAAACAGTATCGTCTTCAGTAATACGGTAGCTAACATATTCCATAATCCCTTTTTTATATCAATATTCAATATTTAAATTTATTTCTATGTTGGCTTCTTTCATCTTTGATTTATTTTTTGTTGTTGAAATAATTTATTATTTATTGTTTGGAATTTCTATTGCACTTGATTCAGTTGCATTTTGTATGCGTCCTTTCACAGCTGTTCACAGATCTTTCAATCTGAAATTACTTCTGCCTTATAAAAATTTTATTCCCACCCCCGCCAACTTTTTATTGATCATATATATTTGTATTTTGTCTTGCATTTCTTTGCTGCCGGCAGAAAACAATTGGGTATAGTCTTTCGATGTTTGTATAGTTAAACATGCCTGCCTTTTTTCTATCTAGCACGATAAAGTCCCACTATTTACGAAAATCCCGGATCAGCTTCATTTAGTTGTGCAAACAAGGAAGAGGCTTATACTTAACATCAGAAAGACTCAGATGAAGTTTCTGGGACAGATAATGAGGAAGAAAGGTCTGGAGAAACTGATACTCACGAGTCAGATAGAGGGAAAGAAAGACAAGTGAAAACAACGCATGACATACCTGGTGGGTTTAAGCAAGTGGATTACAGAAAGTGGTCTGGGGGAGGAAGCAGAGGGGAGGAACTTGTTTAGAGCTGCAAAGGATAGAAGGATGTGGAGAGCCATGATCGCTTACGTTCTGAAAGAAAAGAAACATGCCTTTGTCTGAAGATGCTTAGTGGTGAGTGGAGCATACATAATTTCAGCCATCGACTTATTCTATTGAAATCTACTTCTGGATTTCGTTTCCACTCCACTGGAATTATACGGAGCTAATTCCTGATTTAAATGTACTGAGACCACTGAACACCTTGTAAACTTTATTAGTTTATAATAAAAAGACCGATATATTAATTTATATATTAAACTAATATATTTATTGAATTTTCAAACCAATATTAACACGTCGTTAAAGGAATTTAATAATAAGTCTTCTTAATATTCCAGCACTCTCCGCAGTATTCAACATTTTTTTCTGTACTTTTTTCTCCTACTTTCATTTAGATTTTTCCCAGTCTTCCTCTAATTTTCATATCCCCTAGCTCTTTCCTATCTTTTCAGAACTGTCACCTGTTCTCCGATAATGACTGTCACTATGTAACGTTCCAATTTTTGTTAGATGACTGTCCTAGTCGAAATACTTCCCTACTGTTTCTTTTTCTTTCAGATATATGTGTGATCAGCTTTTGTACAGCGAAATCTGGCAGGTTTTCTTGTTTAATAATACTCGATCCCCTCTTCAGGATTCATTCACAAGGATAGATTCTTGTCTGCCTATACCACTGATATCTATCGACAAACCGCAGTCATGTGCACAATTTCCACTTGAATACATTCTGCACCTAGTCATATGTATAATTTGTCGTTTCACTTGCTACATCCACTGATTATGGGTTTCACTGCCTCCTCTTTATTTCCACACAGTCTATATTTCTTTCTTTTCCTGTGTTCAATATCTTCAGCCGCTCTTAAAGGCGATTCAGTTTCTCCTTTAAGGTTACCGCTTTTGATTTGTTTTTCGAAGTGCCTATATAATTGTTTTTCTTCCTGTTTTCAGTTCTTTGTTGTTTCCTGGGTTCTGGTTGATTCTTGTATTCATTATAAAGCAGTTCTTGGTTATTGTAAGTAGTTCTTATGTTCTGTTTGATTTCCTTAACTGTGTAGACGATACTGGCATCGATTCTAAATATTTATCTTCCTCCCTTTTATTTTAAAATATAACCGCTGTCGGCATTGTATGTCGAGTGTAGAGCCTTCGGCATGGCTACCCGTTTTCTCATTTCAATACCTAGATTTGAGTTCCATTCTTGTATAATCTAAAAACGGCCCATTGCAACTCGTAATGGAAATTATCCAATGATTGGTTCCTTGAAGTTCTTTCTGCCTTATTTTGTCCCTAAAAGTTTCTTTTTCCCCTTCAATAAACTCCATTACGACTTGTCAGTCCCTAATTCCCTCCGTGCCTGAAGAATCCGGATCTTTGTATAATACTTTGAATTACTTTTCCGTTTCTCGCGACTCTGTGAATCTGTAACCTACTTAGCATTTTCAGTTCAACGTTATCATCGCTAGAACAAATAATATTAGAGACAGCGAGTCTACAAGGAAGATACCACATTTATTTACATTATTTATTTTATTCGGACTGTTATCCTCATCTTCATTGTTATATTCACAACGTTCACAGGACGTTGTACGCTTCGGCCTTCTTCAGGTGATTGGAATTTCGAATGGAACCTTTTATTTCGTTCACAACGTACCATGCATGTCCCGGATGTCTTAGTTATTTCCCTTTAACTCAACTCTCCAAAATTTTGGTCCACCACTGCTATAGCCTGGTTTTGAACTCTTTAGGTCTAGTCACTGGATCTAACCAAAACCTTTATCCACTGGGTCATGTGTCTTTTTGAATATGGCAATGAAGATGAGGATAATAGTCTGAATAATGTAAATAATGTAAATAATCATAATACCTCCTCAGAGTCATAGACAGTCCACTTTTTTTTATTTTGAACTTTCAAATCCCTATTCGAATCTTTCAAGTTCACTATTATTTTCTTTTCGTTATCCATTCAGTAATTTTCTTTCAAACAATTGAGCATCTATTTTCCTCGTTGTTCATCACTATTCGTGAATCCTCATTAACCAGAAACCGTGGATTTCATCATATTGAAACGTTCTCTAACTGGTAAATGTTTACAACCTAATTTAATCTTATGGCCTGGATGGGATAAACATTTGAATCACAAAGTCCCAGAGGATTTTCTTTCATTAGCTGGGAAATATTCTGTTCAGTGACTATACCACTGTTCTGTCCGATCAAAATGCCATCGTTTGCACAGCTTCTCGGGAATTAATTTTCGGCTTGTAAAGCGAGCAGCAGATTTCTTCGATTATTGGCGCGTTTCGAATTTACACGCCATTTATAAGCATATTATACGTCAGTAGTTGTTTGGATTTGTTTTGATCATGACATTTTTTTTTTTGCAAGATCAGTTTAGTTTTTAATCTCATTATCCATTCGGAGATCATTGCTTCTTTCAGATATTTCGGTAATCATTGTGCTCGTTTCTAATGTTTAATCGGGAATTGCTTGAAACAGAATCCATGGATACCATGATGGCGAGGTGATGATTTACTGTTTTTGTAGGCTTCTTCCGAACATTTCAATACTGTCCCTTTTCAATCCTGTTAACTCGCTCTGTGGATCGTCTAGCCAGTTGGCGCCTTAGATTTGCTTTTGAACTCTGCCCCTCCAGAATTGTTTTATTTTCGTAGCATCATTCTCTACGTTCACTTTATTATTTCCCCCTTTACTTATTGGAAAAACATTCTCTGTTTGTTATATATCCTCGGTATTCGTGTTCTATAGCCAAGTTTTGTGCCTTGATAAATGCCCTCAGAGAACGAAGCGAGTCGGCTAACTATAGTTGTTTTCTCTTATCTTTTGTTACTTTTTTATTATATATATATATATATATATATATATATATATATATATATATATATATATGATGGACTTATGATGGACTCTCCCGTCGGTTTCGACGTATGAGGTTCCGACAACTTTGTTTATTTAACCTTGTGTGTGAGTTGCAAGTGACATTTCAGTTCTGCTAGCGATTTGCAAAGAAGTCCACAGATTGTACAAGAGTGTGGATTCTTGGAGTATATGGCTGGAACAGCAGCAGATATTTTATTCCTTTCCCTAGTTTGACGAAGCTTGACAATGTTTGATGCTGCCTTGTTCTTGATGCCATTGTAGCATTGATAAATATTTAAACTTTTAAAGGAGCCTTTGTAATTTTTTTTTTATATTTACACTGTCATTTTAACCTGTTTAAAAGATTAGCAGTCGAGATTAAATTTGTTTTCCTCTCTATCCTATTTACTTTTCTGCTTCTTCTGTCAACAGTAATAATCAGAATTGTCACCTCACCGGGGGACCATGAAGAGAATAAATGTAATTATAGTAACTAGTAGTCACAGAAGCCCTTATATTAACCAAGAAGGTTAAAATTACCGATGGTAAGTCTCAAATCTGTAATTTGATCCCCACGTTTTGTGGGTATGATTTGATTTTTTTTTTCATCATTATGAAGAGTGTGTGTGTAGAAACACAAAATCCATAAGTATGTTACCTTTTCTGTTACCCAGGGCGTTATGATTTTGTCATGAACTGAGATTTACATCTCCGCACTGCCGATACCACGCTGAAAACAAACTTTATTCGTGCAACATGCACTTATTTCTTTTGCCTTTTTATTTCGGTTTTAGAAAAGGCGAAAAATACATCCGCTGTTGTTATTGCTACAATAATAATTGTAAACTTTATCAATAGTTCTATTCATTTTTTGAGCTTTTTTTCAGTTGTGTAATCAGTAAACGCTGGTAGAGGCGAGGCCACGATATAAAAAGAAATGATTTAGTGTCAATCAAAACAGTGAATTAGCTGTAATATTTTTCTATGCTGGTTTGAAAGGCGACTAAACCTATTTTCTATAATTCAACAAACAAATAGGTAATTCTCGATAAATGTATTACCGGGTTTGTATAAATTTAATCCTTGCAGTTTGACGAACTTACACAAAGAAAATTAAATGCATTTAAATATGTATACCATAAATTACGAGGTACAAATCGAATTTTCAAAACTCAAAAAATATTTCCAAAACATCTGGCCACCTAACTTTCCAAACTGCAACACTCTTGATTATTATGTGTGGGGCGTAGTTGAGTGAGAGTCCAACAAAACTCCTTGTAATGCCAAAGATGATCTGAAGGCAAGGATTATGGCAGTATTCACCAACTTAAACAAGGAGACTTTCCAAAAGAATTGTAGAAGATTCCGATGTCATATGGAGGTTGAGGTCAATGGCGATTTTATTGAATGAATTCAATCTTTACTATTTCAAGATATTTTTCTCTAATTTTGGTAAATACATCTGAAATGCCAGTGTTACTTTCATTTTTGCTACATTTATACTACAATTCATCCATCGAACCCTGTATATTACTGGATTTGAATATATTTAATCCTTGCTTCAGTGAAGTTTGGCGAACTTAAACCAAAAAAATTAAGTATGTATAATTATCTTTATTCAATTTTGGTAAAGCTTCCGCGTGTACATTCTGTCTCTGTTTCAAATGATGACTTCGGATATTGTAAAGTGGATAATGCTCTTCAGGCAAACCTGATAATTGATACATTTGATAAAACTTCTCATTTCCTCACATTACAATTCTGAGTAACTTGTGACTGAAATATTTGATTTAGAAAAATAATACTAATAAATCATTGCCTTTTTGCCCCAGACTCCACACTGATTCCATTTGCAAACATGTGCATTCACAGTAAGAAACATAAAATATTTGAACTGGAACTCAAAATGGAATACCTTAAGGGAAGCACTTTTGACAACAGTAAAAGCCATTACAAAATACACGAAGGAAAGAAGCGATGACAGGTGATATTCGAGATATAATGAAGGAATCAGTAGAAACTGGGCAGAATATATAATGTTAAATAAAAGCATCAGATATAAGTGCAAGCAAGCAAAAAGAACGTGCATGATTCAATGGGAAATCCACAAAGATCGAAAACCTGAAAACAGAGACGTAGAACGCATGCATAAAAGATAAAATAACAGGAAAGAAAACATACACTTCCTCAAGATGTACAAAACGTAGAAGTGGGTGGAGAACATTTACAACAAATGGGATGAATGCATCTGAGAACTATGAAAACAAAGGATAAAACCTACAATGAATAAAGCATATGAATGGAAAAGTCGTATTAAAATTCATTGTTAGGTAAGCACTGGTCAAGATGAAAAACAAAACAGCAGGATCAGTTGAGCTATAAAAGAGATGTTGACAGCCTCAGATTATATAAGGACTAAAATGCTGACCGAAGGGATAAATAAATATATACAACAGCTGCGAAGTACCAAAACAACTTGGTAGACCGGTAGCGTAGCGTAGCCCTCATGACTAAACTAAGTACTAATAAATGATATCTCAACCTATTGAACCACAAATTCAAACGACTAATTAAACTCGATATATTGTAAGAAAACTGGGTGTTTTTTTCATGTACAGAGAAAAAAAATACAATTTTTATGATCATAATTCTGTCATGGGAGTATGGCTAGGTAGTAACATCTCCGTGAATCGCCTCCGGTTTACGTCATAACTTTGGGGAATTCTCTCTTCACCAACAATATGAATCTATAAAAGGCAGGATGTGTGTGTGTGTGTGTGTGTGTGTGTGTGTGTGTGTGTGTGTGTGTGTGTGTGTGTGTGTGTGTGTGTGTGTGTGTGTGTGTGTGTGTGTAACGAACGCACGGCCGCAATTTTCGACGGATTTGCACCAAAATTTAGTGGGAAGGCCAAGACCGACATTGCATTTCCCAACTCCCATCGATAGGGGAAATAATGGATTTTTTCATGCTTCTACGGCAGTTTTCATGTAGTTTGCGGCCATTTTCTACTGGCCAGAGTGAGAGCCTATAGCTGGCTGCCACGAATAGGCAGGAAGATTCTATTGGTCAGCGTGAGAGCCAACAGCTGACTGACATGAATGTTAACTAGCATGCTAGCATGCAAAAAAAATCGATAGTTGCATTCGTCACAAGTGGGAAAAATGTAAATCTGCATGGCACTTTACTCCAATTGGCTCATTCGCTTGCTTAAACTCACCGTTGATTCTGATTCCGCAGAACTGGGTTGGGTGTGAAAAAGTATTTGTTGTTAACATTCTTTTTTTCATTCGGTTTTCCAGTTACGAGTCCTTTTTTTTTAAAGCTGATCGGTTTGTGTTCATTTTGTTTAGTTCTTTTTTCGTAACAGATTTAATGTTTAGTATAGAGCTTAGAAAAAAATTTGCAGTGTGAGATAGGCAAGAAGTAAGGCATGTAGCAACATCAGCACGGCAAGGGCACTCCTTTAAAGGCAAGGAAGGGCAAAAATATTTTAAGTCAAGTGATAGCGATTGCTGTATGAGTCGTACAATTTTTAAATCAAGCTCGGGCAACGCCGGCCCATGCTGCTTGTATAATCTATTTACAAGAAACTAAACAAAATAATGTTAGTAATAACCCCCTACCCCACAATCCATAAATGTGGCAAAAGCATCAGTTAACTGGACGACATCAATGCGGGACTATAATAATATAAAAACATTCATTCATCTGAAACACGCACACAGACACGGTCTCATTCAGACACTACAACAAATGCGAAAACACACGCGAAACGAAAGGCGCCCCGCATTCACCAGAGAACTGACATCACTGACCACCTAACAAGGGAAGGGATGGGGAATTAAAGAAAAATAGAGACAGAAATAAAAAGAAGCCAACGCGCACACACACCCCAGTTAATTTAACTGGAAAAAAGGAAACTAAAGATTCAAAAACAAACCTAAACTAGCCCAAGTTCAACCCAGGAAGAACAATATGCTGATGCCTAGCCGTCACCAAAATGCCACTCTACGTCAGCCCCTTTCACACGACAAAAACGCGCAAGATACACCCACTTTTTGGTAAATTCTGATGAAGTGAGCCGCCACTTTTCCGTCTTAATCTTGACTTTAAGCTGAGCTTAAAAAACAAGATCAGTTGGGAAGAAGTGTACCTCTCGCCATCATAGAATTCCTTCTGATGCGTCGTCTAAATCACAACTCATAACACCTAGTAAGCAAAAGAACACATATTGTTCAGCCTTCGTCATCTGCGACACCACATTGCTACAAACAGAACTGGCCTCAAGGACAAAGAACTTTCCTTGCAGCATGCGGACCATGCGGCCTTCAAAAAAACTTGCACAATGAAAGAAGACATGACCAATGGTCTCTATTTCCCCATCACAGCGTCTTCAGTTTGGAGATTTCTCCCAGCTCGCTGAACAAAGACTTTTGGCGACTCGGCTCATCACAAACGGACCCCCTGACTAACACTTGATATAAATAGGCATCGAACTGAGCAGGGCGCAGACCGGGCTCCCTGGTGAAAAATTCCTAAAAGTAATCACGAAAAGCCTCAGATATGCCAGCGTTTGAAGTCACGGTCCGCTTATCCGGCAATGTGACGCACACGATATGTCACCGAGACGCATTCCGAGACTCCTCTCCGCGCAAGTCAGCGGCCATATTCGTTGCCTCGGAGTACATTCTTTTTAACCTAGCCCTAACTACCAGACCTTGATACTTCTTGATAAACAAGGCGGTCAACTCTACCTTAGACAAGGTTATTTTACCACTATCACATGATTTAACTGCCCACTCTGCTGGAAACTTTCCTCTCCAAAATGCAGTATCTGCTACTATTTATAGCTGGGAGAAATCCATGCGTGTGTGTAAATTATCATAACAATAATAAAAACAGAAATATATTTTCATATAAAAAATTACCAACAATAACTATTTATAGTAAAATTACTAACAATAGTTCATTCACCATGAAAGAACTCTTTCATAACGTTAATCCATATAATATTGTACAACTTCTTAAATTAAACTGTATTCTAAAATATAACTTCAACAAAACTACAATATAAAATGCACATATCACCGCCTCTAGTAATTATGCCACACAAACATGTATGTGCACAAAAGATGATTATCATCTTCCATGTTTTTAATTATGAAAGTAGAATAACATATATTGTATATTTATTAGTTCAAAGCTCCCCCCAAAAATTAAATTCCGTCAGTAAATGATCCATAAAGTAGTAGTAATAATATGCCGTTAAACAAACAAATCAAATCAAATCAATGACTATGTCGGGCAGTACGAAAATGCCATGTACACTGGTCGAGGGGAAGTAAGACAAAGGCAAATATACTACAGAATTACCTAACCTATGGTTGATATCTTCAAAGTCTAGCAAGCGATATTCGATATCTGGTGAAAACGATCGAATCCGATTTTTTAAAAGCCATAACATTTTACAGTGTCTTGCCTTTCTTCACATTCATTGACTTCGTTATATAATTAGTCTAAATGTGTTTGGTCCTGACTTGGGACTCCTGTCACTTTCTCACCGATTTAATGTGGCTTCACTCTGTCTTTTCAATCAATATTTTCATGGCATCTGCTCTGATGAGCTATTTTCACTGGTGACCTGACTGCATGAATTTAAACGTGCTACTAGGTTGGCATCTCGGTCCCACCGTTTTACTGTCGAAACAGTTAAATGTAACCACCACTTCTATTCCAACAGCTTCTTCTCTCGCAGTTACCGACAGTGGAGCTCTCTTCCTCTTACTTGCTTCCCTGATAACTATTATCTTCAAAAAAATTAAATGTAATGTCAATCGACATCTTCTGTTGTCTTGATCCCCATTCTTCTTTTTATTCTCCTTTTTATCCTTTACTCGCACCCCCATACCCGGTCTTTTCCCTTACTTAGACACTCTATAGCTCTTTGTGTACTAGTGGCACTTCTGCCCTGCTTGGGGTGAATTGCTTTAAAAAAAATTAGAAATTCAGTTTCTCCTTTCAGATATCCTTTGCGTAGCCATGAGCTTCTAATTTCTGTGCAATATATTTTGTGAATTGAAATGTTTGTAGTGTTATGTCTTGTTCGTCTATTTTTTTCCTCTTGGTCGTTTTCTTGAAACTTTTTGATGTTATAACCTTTTATTACTGTATTCCTGAAATATTTTGATCGAATAATCAAAGAAATTCTGCATTGAAAACTATTCATCTCTTCTTTCATTTCCCGTAATTTTATGACTCGGGTGCAAGAATTTATACATTGTCATCAACATGGTTCTTTTGTATTAGCTGATTTGTTTAACGGCATATCAACATTTTATGGGTCATTTAATGCCGAAATTTAATTTTCTTGGCAGATTTGAAGTAATAAAAATATATGTTATTCTGTTCTCACAATTGAATACATGGTAGATGATACTCAGCTTGTGCATATACATCTGTGTGTAGACATAATTACTACAGGTGGTGATATGTGTGCTTTGTTTCTTTTTTTAAAGTTATATTTTGGAATAATTTTCAATTTAAGAATTTGTAGGATTTTATATCGATTATTGTCATGGAAGTTCATGATGCTTGATGTCAACTCCATGGGCCATTTGATGCCGAAATCTAAAGAATTTGAACACAATTGTATACCTTCAAGTAAATATAGTGATTTTCCAAGCGTATCTTGGATGTGGCACAAGGCCGAAAGTAAGGGGCACCCAGTGAGGATCGAACTCACTACTCATTTGTAATTGTTCTAGCGAGACAAGCTTGCTAACCATTACACCACCTCGAGGTGCTCCCTTCAACTAAATATATTTTGAACGCAATTATATGTTTTAACTACAGATAAAATGTATTGCTGGTCATGTAGTGTCGATCTTTTTTTATATGAAAATATATTGTTGATATTTTTACTATTAAAATGTATTTTTATAATTTCATAGTGTTTTTATTGGCAGGAGACTCACTATTTGCCCATAGCTGGAAGCCTAATAGGTGCTACCAGCCCGGATCAGGGTAGACAACAGCAATGAGGAAGTCGTTCCACGATCCTCAAAACCTCCAACCTCCGGATCAGAGGCCTTACTGCTGCTGGATGCTTGTTTTTCGACTGAAATCTCTCCGTTATCATCTTTTTAATTAAGCTATTCACCCCAAGCAAAGTAGGAGTGCGACTAGCACGCAAGGGGTTACAAACAATGAGAGCAAGAGTAAAGAGACGTGATTGAGGAAATGATAAAGAGAAGAATGGGGAATTAGATCAAGGCATCAGAAGATGTCGACTGACATTACATTTGAATATTTTAAGACTATAAAGCAAGTAAGACGAAGGGAGTTCCACAGACGGGAAGTGCGATACATGAAGCTATTGGAGTAGAGGAGACGGCTAGATTTAACCGTTTTGGCAGTGAAAGGTTGGGACTGAGATGCCACCTTTGTAACACGCTTAAATTCATGCAGTTCGGGAACCAGCGAAAATAGCTCGTCGGAGCAGTTACCGCGAAAGTACTTTTAGAAATGACAAAGTGGGACGCAACGCCTCTTCTGCGAGAAAGTGACTCATTCGAGATGCCAGACCAGGAACAACCACATTGCATATCTGTTTCTGGATTATTCACTTATTTAGTACTTTTTATTCTGTTTGGCTGTTGAGTTTAGTTTCTAAATGTATGTTCGCTAGCTAGTTTGTTCGCTAGCTGGCTAGCTAAGCGAACAAACTAGCTAGCTAGATAGATGTATTCGTGTCTGAGATTATATACTTGTGTGTGTCGATGTATACGTATTATATGATATCTATCTATCTATCTATCTATATATATATATATATATATATATATATATATATATATATATATATATATACCTACATAAATATGTTTTATCTGTTGTAACCTAATGTTCTTCATTTTTCCATGATATTGCAAGATATACAGCCGTCAACGTTTGACATTTGATGCTAATGAAATCGTGAAAATCCCGGGGTGGTACACTGAAGAAACCGTGCCCTGAATATTTCCTCCAAATAAATCAGTAATTTCATTTTTTTCTGACTATAAAATTACTTTTCAAAGACACCTCCCAACAAAAAAACATGATGTGAAAAAATCCAGTACTCTGCATATATTTTAAAATTGGTATGCCTGAGCCATAATTTCATAAGTTAAAATTTATTCTTTTTTGACATTTTTTTTCTGTTTGTCAATGCTAGATAATTTTGATGCGGAGTAATTTATAAACTTTGAAAATTATTTCAGAAACCTTTCCTTGAGTTCGAAATTCTGAATCTCAACCTTATTCAGTCAATATTGCGACAGATGTAAAATAGACTTTTTTTAAAACACACGTCAATATTTCAAAATCATAAAACTGATGGCATATATTTACATAAATTAACTGCGTGTAAAAACACTTGTAGTCTCAAATAGAATTTAAATTTTTATGCTTTCTGAATAAACATAACTGCTCTTCTGCGAAAAGTTCCTTTTATCCAGGACCCGTATAAGTATCTCCATTTTATTTATTTTGTTTTTAATAAGCTGAACAGATTTTAGTTACGGTTTCCTGGGAAAGGGTGCATAACCTGTCGTGATTAAAAGTTTCGGACAAGACCAGTGCACTGAAACCCTTAGTCTCTAACTTGTTATATAAAATACAAATTTTGTTGTCACCTAATTATGCACAATAATGGATCATATGCAATATAGGTTACAATTCAACTAGAAAAATTGAAAATAAATACGCGTCTCGTCTACAGTCACTTTCTCACAGACGCGCCGTCGCCTCCCTCTGTCTGTTCTACAAATACTTTCATGGAAATTGCTCCGAGGAGCTGCATTCGATGGTTCCCAGACGTCATGAGTTCCAGCGCCTTACGAGGCTAGCATCCCGCTCTCACACCTTCACTGTCGAAACTCCAAAAATTAGCCGTCTCTTCTACTCTAATAGCTTCATGTCTCGCACCTCTCGCCTGTGGAACTCCCTCCCCATTTCCTGTTTCCCTGTGAGCTATAATCTCCAGCTATTCAAGTGTAATGTCAATCGACATCTCCAGTTGCCTTGATCTATCCACTACCCGCATCCTTTCTTCTATCACTCCTATCTGATCTTGGTCTAAATTTTCTGTAACCCCTTGCGTCCTAGTGGCTTCCCGCCTTGCTTGGGTGAAATTCTTAAAAAAAAAATATATATATATATATAAATATAAATTGGATACATATAATAGATCATTCAGTTTGAAATAAATCAACAATGTTTTGCGGCAATTTTTAACATCAACTTGAGATTTTTCTTGATAAAACTCTATCTATAAAAGGCAGGATGTGTGTGTGTGTGTGTGTGTGTGTGTGTGTGTGTGTGTGTGTGTGTGTGTGTGTGTGTGTGTGTGTGTGTAACGAATGCACGGCCGCAATTTTCGACGGATTTGCACCAAAATTTACATGCACATGCTCCAAGTTAGCGGGAAGACCGACCTTGCATTTCCCAACTCCCATCGATAGTGGAAATTTCATGTAATTTGCGGCCATTTTCTACTGGCCAAAGTGAGAGCCTATATACTTTAAAGGCAAGGAAGGGCAAAAATATTTTAAGTCAAGTGATAGCGATTGCTGTATGAGTCGTACGATGTTTGAATCAAGCACGGGCAACGCCGGCCCATGCTGCTAGTAGTTGCATAATTTAAGGTATTCAACATTACGGATAAAACACATACGGAATTTTATGTAGTACTTTTTTTTTTCGAGACTTTGTATGAGCAAAACAAATTCACAGATTTGGACGAACAAAAGGCCCCAAAATGATATCAAAATACCCAAGTTTTTTATCCTTTAATAATCAGTTGTGCATAGATTAATTTGTAACCTATATAAAAGTAGATAGAAAAAAGTAAATGTTGATAAGATACAGTGGATCACAAACCACTGCCCGGTGCACCCAATGAGGCTTGCGTCTCTCCCGGTTGGGGTTTTATTAGGCTAGTACGGACTGGATTTGATTAAATTATCCCTTGTAAAATATCTTGTAGTGTCAAATAAAATTTAAACTTTTAATCTTGCACAGGACACAAATGACAGGCTCCTCGGTTTGGGATCACTCGGTTAGGATCTATCTCTCTGGCTTCAATAATCAACTGTGAGCATTCAGTAAAGGCATTCTCATTTTTGTTCCTCTTGAACTTTTCAGTAATAATTGTATTGCAGACCATTTCAAAGCCGTACTTTGATATTAACCTGATATAAGGCATTTTGATATTAACATGATATGAGGTATAAGGTTACATTTCATACTAAAACACCGCAAGCTTGAATTAATGGAATTGTGATTCAACAATATTAAATCAAAATATTTCTGGAGATGTTATTCTATATCTACTGGTATTGTTCCGATTTAGAAAGGGTCAGGTGTAACATAACATTTCACGAAATCTGAACAAAATGATATTTCTAACTCTACAGTTCGGTCAACTGATTTCCGAATTGACCTTTACAGAAAGCGCACAGGATAACTTAATATAAAATCTGAATACGCTTCTTCCTTTGTGGAAATCCAATGCATACTTTGCATATAATCGTCCACTTGCTAGTAAAACCTTGAAGGAATTATATAATGTGCGTAGGAAAAGATTAACGCCTGCAATATCTTAATGCTTAGGATTCATTGGTAAACTTAATTAATCCTAGAGAAATAATCTTTTCTTTCTTGTGCAGTTTCTCAAATGTCTCTCTTATAATAAAACAATGACTTGTTGCGAGTTTCCGAAACACCAATCTGCTAGTTGGCGTAGGTAAACTCTACTGGAGACGTCCGTTCGTGTTACTTCAACACACGCAGATCAACATGTGGTCTACATTACGATTAAGCTGAACAGATTTTAGTTACGCTTTCCTGGGAAAGAGCACATAATCTGGCGTGATTAAAAGTTTCGGACAAGACCAGTACACTCAAACCCTTAGCCTCTGACTTGTTACTTTGTGCTAGAACAATGGACTGCTTCCGAATAGTTTCGTCCCCCCAACCGATTTCGCTCACAAGGCTTGGGTCAAACCGTGGCTTGATTTTCAATCCCTTTCAAACGTTGGCATCCGTTAAAACCGTCTTCCCAGGCCGATATAATCAAGAGCTCACCTGCCTGACTTTCGAATAAAATAATATCTTCTGTAAACATTATATAAAATAAGTTTTATTTAGTCTTGAATCAAAAATATATCGGGTGTTAATTCGTCCTACTTTGATGTGTTAATAGAAATTATCATGAATATCAAAATTAGATATATTTTTTTATCATTTTGTTGTGGCGTCTTCTTACAAATTTCCATAACTAGACCGAGCCCAACGTTATAGTCATACTAAAAGGCAATGTTATTTTTTTTTGTTTTTACTAATGCTGGCATTATTTCAAATTATTCTCCTTAGCAATTTTTCCTGTTTTATTTTCTATTTTTATCGAAGCATATTTTGCGGAATATTCTCCGTTACACGAAAACGTCGAAGTGCCAATCCGTTAAACAAAATGAATCAGTAATAAAATGGAGTTGCCGAGAAAATCTATATCCTGGAAGTACATCTTACATGCACATCGTTTTAACCCTTAGAGCCCCGCGTTCCTGAACAATTTTAACCATTCTGCCTGAATTCCTGAGTCAAGATTTGCAAATATTTGGTATGTAATGTTTCATGGTAGATATAAAAATAGTTAAAACTGTTTCGCCACCGTTCAACCGGTGGCTGAACATTAAGATATTTTTCTCTACCACTGTTCAACCGATGGCTGGACATTACGTCATTTTTCTCTGCCACCATTAAAGCGGTGGTCAGGGCTCAATGGTTTAAGATTCAACCACAAAAGCCCATACTTAAACTTCCGAAAAGGGAGAAGGCTTCTATAAAATGTAATAATTATTAATAATAAAAATTATCTGTGAGAGTCAATCTCACAAAAGAGGACATGCGATTTACGAATTCGTTAAAAGCTCTTTTTATCCGAACATAACATTCCATATTTTTACATCAACATTCTTTGAGACAGTTAATGCTTTATCTTAAAGCGTCTCGAAGCTTGGACACAAACTTGCTCCCAAACCCATTTTTTATAACGGAAAGTATCGCTTGTATACTCTTTATTATTCGGACCAACGTGGTCTTTTTGGATGTCATACTCACCCGTTTTTTTTTTCCGTTGTGCCGTCCGGCCTTCTTTACTTGACTGTCGTCGGAATCGGTAACATTCTGAGAATTTTGAGCTTAACATTTATTTAATTCAGATGTGGATAATTCTCATACCGTTTTCAATGATTAGGTGATATCACTGATTAGTAAATACATACACATTTAATTCATGCCTGTTTCCATTGTCTAAATTTTTCGACTGCACAAGTGTATGTGACATTTTAGTACTAGGAGAACCAAGGATTGAACTCACAACCGGCAGCATGTAAAATATATTTTAGTTAACGAATTCATTCACTAGTGACTAAGTCATATGCCTTCAATACCTGTATTAGGTAGTGTTGAAAAAGCCACACAGTTTGGTTCGGTGGAAGAAAGGACAAACAATAGCAATGATGAGCCTTAACGAATATAATATATTACCTAAGCTTGAAAAATAGTTTTTTTTTTCAATTGTAGACAATGATACCTTTTATGAAACGGATTAACGTTCATCAAAGATTTTCGTAAACCTTATTACAATTACGTACCCAAGTTTGTGTTTTGTTTTTGTCCTGGTTTGAAATTAAAGTTGTAGTATCGTATGCAAATTAGATAGACAAGTATAAATAGAGAATAATTGGCAAACAGTGGCTATGCCTAGTAAACCCGGTTGCTATACAGGGCAGGGAGAACTGTACTACGACTACTAGTACGTAGAGAGGTGTGCAAAAACATAACAAAAGTATTGTTTGTGTTCTGTAAAACTTCATTATCCTTTCAGGTTTCGTACTTTCTGGGCTGCTGATAAATCTTTGCGTTTATTTTGAAATATGTCTTCATTGCTTTTGAACCACGCTTCGAACATTATTTAATTTTAGGACTCGTGCATTAAAGCAGTTATTGAATTGGAAATTGTCAAAGGTGGAGAAATTACTAGGTTTTTATAAACAAGTGAACATTTGTTCGGACATTGATTGTGAAAGATTCGTTTTCTGTTGTAAAATTATCTCAAATTCATCCATTTTTCTTCTACAATGAATTTCCCCTTGAGATTGTTTTCTGCATCTTCATCGCTAGTTCCTTATTATATCCGTTCGAATTCGCACAGCTAGTTTTTATAGATGCGGCCGTTATTTAGTTTCAAATACGTCAGAGATGTCACAACCATTTGTTCCTGCCTCAGTAGCAAATCCACTAGATCGGACAAAGAAAATTTGGTTGTTGTCTTGAAAAGGACCGCCAATCAGTGGTTAACTGGAGCAAGACATGACTTATAAATTTGAACGCCTTCAAAACAAAACTACTTTCATTTCATCCCCACATGTTTCCTGCCTGCCATCAGCATGGCTGGTGTTAAACTCCAGGACAGCAACAGTCTACAGCTTCTCGGACTCTCTTTTTCTACTGACATTAAGTGGAGTCACTATATTGAATCAATTGCTTTTCTACTGCAAGGAAAGTTGTGTCGTGCAAGCAAATGTTTCCCGTCAGAATCCATCTTGCACAAGAATCTTCTTTTTTAGATAATAAGAGATTTAGTTATGCAATCTTACTAATTAAACCTATAGCTACGGAGAAGAGATGGATTCAACCCTTTTCCAATGGTATTGGCACGTAGGTGAATATAATGAACATATCTGAAATTGGATCTCGGCTCTCCAATTAACAATTCCGAGCCATTGTCCATTACACCACCCACATATCTAGGTTACAGCACCTGGTATTTCCAAGCCACACCCCATCTAAGAACTGACCAGGCTCGACGTTACTTAACTTCAGTGATGGTATGAGAACCGGTGTTTCAACGCTATATGGCCGTAAACCTCTGAAGATGGAATTGAAGTGTGGAACTAACAGTCACCATGTATTGTTAATTCTTATGCCCTCGTTGCCTAAATCAAACATGAGCAAACTTTTGCTGACGGCGGGGTGTGGGGGGGGACGAATGAGGTACAGTAAATAAGGTGGGCCCCACTAATAAAAAATTCAAATTATTTTTTCATTAAAATCACCGAAGCCATTTCCACAACAAAAGACCAAGTGCATGAGCATCGTCATCAAAATTAAGAAAAAGTTGATTTTTTCTTTGAAGAAATTATACCTTCTATAATTAAAAAATAACTGAAATATTTGTCTAATAATATCTTGTGATTAACACACGCTGTCAAGTTTTGATTTGTTTCTAATTTATTCATTTGAATGTACAAAATATTTGTAAAAGAATAAGTATATTTATTCTTTAAGGAATTGAATTTTTCTGTGTCTGAAGATATTTACACGTATGACCTTCTGTAGTGGAAATTGCCAATGGCTTGAAATGCTGACAAAGTTACCTTCAACAAAAAATTACCAAATTTAAGAAACATTGTAATTAATCATTGTTCATATATATTGTTATGCACGAGAGTGTGTGAGGGAACAAGTGAAACGAAAGGAAACAAACAGTATTTTAATAAACGTCATTTTCCTTAAGTAATCGGGCGTGCTATTCAGAAAGTCAATCGAACCGCTTCTGGCCATAACTAGTCTGGCCATAACTGGTCTAGATCAATAAAGGCTCAATCTCCAATATTGGTTATACTTCCTCTATAAATATAGATAATTAAACTCTCAAACACACACACAACGTAAATTTATGAAATTGTTTTTTATGTAAATATTGAAAATCTAATATTTAAAACTCTTTATTCGAATAAAACTCACTGTGTGCCCCTTACTCTCGTCCTTGTGTCACATATAAGCTAAGTTTAGAAAATCATTGGGCGCTTCAACGTAGCGTAATAGCAAGCTTGTTTCGCTAGATCAATTAAGACTGATGGCGAGTTCGATCCTCACTGGGTGCCCTTTACTTTCGTCCTTGTGTTACATATAAGCTAGGCTTAGAAAATCACCATAAGTAATTGACTGCCTCCACATGGATTAAAATGTTACAGCCACTAAACTGACGTAACATTAACGTTTGAATATATCAGTATCAAAAAGAAAACATTCGAATGGCAAAAACATGATTTTATTTAATATAATACCGGTACATAGTTGAGAACTAAATATGGCATCTTGTTTACTGTATATAAGGAAAGTAATAAAACGTACAACAATGACCACATTCATATATGTAGATATATAGACATTTCTTAATTTATGAATAGTTTCTAATGTAAAAGCGTGTGTATAAGAATTTATATGCGTCTTTTTTATCCTTATAAAATACTTGCAGTATCAATTTGAAATATTGTCATCTATTGCAGATAAACTGAATGATTTGCTTGCAAATTCTCGTCAGACGTAGCTTTAATAAACGTAAAACATGTTAGATTGTTATACGTTTCCTATTTGTTTGTTTTTTATTTTATTTTATCATCCTGTCGGATTCCAAACAATATTTTATCTGCATTTGATCTTTAACTCTCTCTCTCTCTCTCTCTCTCTCTCTCTCTCACACACACACACACACATATATATATATATATATATATATATATATATATATATATACAGTGACCTAAGGAAAGTTTTTAGTCAGGAGAAATAAACTACTTTCAATTTCAAAATTTAATTACGTAATCCCTATTTAACAGCATTTGGAACTAGTATGGAGTAGGTCCTCCATTTGCTAGTTTCAATACTTGTATTCGATTTCTATGGATTTAATCAAGTTATTGTCTGATCCATAATTGGACACTCCTTTAACAATGTTTCTTTAAGGGTTGCCATTGACATCATTTTGGTTGCACGCTCTTGAAGTCTTCGGTCAAGGTGCTCCCAAGCGTGCTTTATTGGATTCATGTCAGGATTTTTGGCTAACCATGGCAGTGACTTGATTCCTTGCCATTCATTCCAGACTTTTGCAATTTTGCTCGGATGACATGGCGCTGCATCTTCTTGAAAAAGGTAGAGATTCTTGTCAATCTGATTGGTTTCAAATAGTGGAAGTAGTCCTTTCTCTAATATTTGACACTATTTTGGACCATTCAACCGCTAGTCAAGTATCAGCTCCAAAACAGACAGCACACCACACCATTACTCCAATCCCTCCATGTTTCACGGTCGCCTGCAGACATTCAGTGTTCTAAGTCTCATTCTGATTTCTCCAAACATAAATCTATCTCGAATTCGAATATTGGCAGAATTTACTTTCATCTGACCAAATTACAGACTGCCAAAATTCATAATCTTTGCTCTCGAATACTCTCGCCCAGTCCATACGCCTGTTCCTGTTAACATCTGAAATCAAGGGCTACTTTCTTGCAACTCTTCTTTGTTAGCCTAGCTATTTCAGAGTCTTTCTCATCGCATATGGCGACATTTCCATGCTGTTGGCGCTATCTTTGACGCCCTGACGACGGTTTCTGATGACTTCCCAATTCAGTGCACTTTTCGTTCGTTCAGACACGATGCTTGGTCTTCCTGAACGTTGTTCCACGCGACAATGGCCTTCTTCATTACATTTCTTGACAATATTTGATGATCACGTGTAAAAATATTGTTTTTATTGTTGTGTAGACGGATTCAACCATTTTCTTTTGATTTCTTAATAGAGTTGTGTACGTTTTCTTGGAAGAGTAGTAATTCTGTTAGGAAAGGTGGTATAGGAAAAAGACCTGGGCGTAGATTAATATTTGGATAATATTCAATGGCGGCACTCTCGAGAATTTTCCTTCTGAGTGAGTTATTTTCGTATGAGTGTAGCATTTATAAAATCAAAATATAGATTGAATTTATTTCTATGTATGATTAGTGTATTAGTTAAGTTGTTTTTTTGTGGGATTTCTTTTGTGCTCATAGATGCGTTTTTTTTTTTTTATTTCTGCTTGTTTCTCCAATATATTGCGAGGAACAGTTTTTAGCAATTTATTTTATAAATGCCTACTTCAGAAATATTATTGCTATTAGTGTTTGAGGATCTGAGTATATCCATAACGGTTTTGGATGTGTTTGTGATTATTTTAAGATTATTTCGATGGGATAGGTTGTTCTGGATATTAATACAGTTTTCCTATTGTCTTTTACCTTTATACATATTGTCTTTTTCAACAACTTAACTCTGAGAAATTTATATATATATATATATATATATATATATATATCCAATTATATAATTTTGCTACAAAAGCTACTGAACATTATAGCATTACCAATAACCAATTTTAAATTTATATGTGGAACACGTGTTTATTTTAACCTATAAACAGACATAAACAATATACCTACTAATCCTTTGTCATTATAGTTTTACCAGCAACAAAATTCTATTACAGGCTCAATTATCTTTGTCTGTGTTGAGCTGCTTATCAATCAATAAGCAATCAGTAGTTTATCTTGTGATTCCATTGAAGGAAACGTGAACCCTTGTTGCACTGATGGTAATAATGAAAGCAAGAAAAACACGCAAGTTCAATCTTTTCGTGTTTTTCTTTTCATTCTCAGTCAAGCCAACTAAGAAAGTGGATTAATGTTGTCAGATTATATCGTGGGTCCTCCTGCAGTTGAATAAGTCACAGGTTGCGACAAGCAAATTGGTTTGTTGATTTTTTTTTTACGTAGTCTTTTCCCGATGAAGCGATTTCGGGTCGGGTGACATAGGCAACGTGACTTTCAACGAAATTAAGTCACTTAAGAAGAAAAGGAGATGAAAAGTCAAGTAAAATCCAAGTTTAAATGAGAAAAGCAAAACCAGAAAGGCACAACAAATAGTGAACGTTAATTCTTTCTTTTAACATAATGAATAGATTCACTTCTCTTCCCTTTCAGTATCTAAATCTCAGATTAAAAATGATGTGCTTATATTCTTTTATGTATGTTGGATGCTGCTGTCATTTCTATACCATGAAAAACTTCGTTTTCAAGCATGGAATCTGCGAAGAACAACATTAACAAAAGTATAGCATTACATTGATTCACCTTTTATATTTTCTATCAAATTCAGTTCCATAAACAGAGAAGTCACGGTGGAGTAATGGATAGCGGCTCGTATTGAGGAATCGGAGAGCCGAATTCGAATTTCGGTCGAATCCATTACATTCACGTACGTACTAATACCCTTGGGAAAGGTAGGAACCATTTTCTTCTCCCCGCAGCTATGCGTAAATAGCAGAACAGACCGAGTTCTGTAGCCTTGGATGGCAACTGGCCTACCGCAGAAAGAAATGGCAACTGGTCTACCACACAAAGAAATGGCAACCTTCTGCTGGAAAAAAAATCTGCCTCGTCAGTCATGTATCTTTCGATACATGTTCGCCTAAGCGTGTTTCACGCATGGCACATAACTGACTGACTGAAACCGAGAAAATCTATTAACGCAAGCGCAAATATTTTTACCAGTAAAGATACGTAAATTTCACTTAAAATATGTCTTAGAACATCATATTTCTAAGATTGGAATGAAATGATGAAAAGGCAAAGAATTAAAATAAATAAAAGCCAACTGCAATGTTAATTTCTGCTACCATATAGTTGCATAATTTTAACATTTAAGAGAAGAAATTTACTACAAGTAGTCCTTGTATATTGATTTTATATTTGAAGGTTTCCATTTACTATAATGAAATATTTACGTATTTATCAGTTGTAATCAAGAAACACTCAGGTTGCGGATTTCACTTTTCACTTGATTCGAACAGCAACTATTACAATGTGCGAGAAATAAAATATGACTGCTATGTTTTTTTTTATTGTATGCAGCAATAAATACATGCAAGTGTTATAATAGTTATTAGGTTAGACTGTTCTCAGTGGCGTAGCTAAGGGGGGCGAGGGGGCGGACCGCCCCGTGTGCCAGCACAGCAGGGGTGACACAATGTCACCCCCAGCAAAATTTTTCAACCAGGCTAAGGTGCCAAAAATAGTCTGAAAACAGTGGTGGAGACACAGGGTTTCGCAGGCTGGCATATGACCCCCTGAAATAATTTATCCCCCCATTTTCCCCCCCCCTCAGAAATTTTCTAATAAATTGTCGGGAAATTTGTGAGTAGGAAAAAATAACAATGTTTTCAGCTTTTGATTTGAACTGATTATTTTGTTGTATTAGGTTTGGTCTTGGATCATACATGTAAACAGTAACGTACCGGTCAGTAGAGTAAAGTAGAGGTAGAGCATGTATAAAAATTTAGCTGCAGCTAACCATTCAGCATAGGGTGAATCGGGGTCATTGGGGTGATATTTGAGCAGACCGCCCCCGGGTGACGTTTACTCTAGCTACGCCACTAACTGTTCTTCATGGGTCTAGAAATCTTTACAACATAAAAATACCCTCCATCATATTAAAAACACCAGAGACCAAACGCATCACTGTTAGCAAAAGGATGAGTCCAAAATGAAAATTACAAATCGGAAATACCAAAAATTTAAATATCTGGAAAGTGTTCTAACAGAGGACAGAAAACGCGACTCTTGAATCCAAATACGCATTAGGATATCTTACAGAAGCTGAGCAAAATATTTAGCGACATAAAAGCCTTTGTTAGAATCAATTAAAACAGCACTGAATTGTTACATATCTCTTCTACTGTATGACAGTGGATGCTGGACAATTTTCTCAGAGATGAAGAAGAGACTTGAAGCAACAGAAATGTGGTCCTACAGAAAGATGCTGAGGATACCATAGACCGAACATGTGAGCAACGACAAGGTTTTAGAGAAAATTGAAACAAAAAAGAAACTTATACTTAACATCAGAAAGCGACAATTGAAGGTTCTGGGCTACATAATGAGGAAGGACGTCTTGGAAAATCTGTTACTCACAGGACAGATTAAGGGCATTAGGGACAGAGGAAAAGAACACGTAACATATTTAACGAGCTTGAGTAAATATAAGGCGGAACATGGTTGAGAAATAACATAAAGACATAAGTTGTTTAGAGTTGCAAGGGACAGGAAATTGTGGAGAGCCATGAGCTTCTACGTACTGAGAGAACACGACACAGGGAAAGACACCAAGAAATTAGCATGTTTAATACAGCAGAAAAGACAATCGTTGATAGTTCTCTCGGTCAAAAATCTAGAATTAATATTTTTGCTTGACTATTAGGTAGTTACATGAATTCGTTCGTTTTTTATTATTTATTAAAATAAATTCTTATTATTTATTAATAGATTTGAGGAATCATTCAACAATCTATTTCTCTTCATTGTCTACGACCTTTCTGCGAAAGTTACATTACATGTTCAGTACCTCGACGATAGAAATCACTAGGTTTTATCCCGAAAAATTCAAGCCATTTTTCAAGCTCCACATCGTTGTTGAAAGAAGCACCTCTCTAATTGTTAAAAAGTGACCGTAAAAGGTGGTAGTCTGAAGGGGCTATATCAGGAGAATATGGTGGGTATAGCAGAACTTCGGAACCGAGCTGACTAATTGCATGTTTGGTACTGTTTTCGAAGTATGGGCGAGTATTGTCAAATTGAATAATCACAGTGTATCGTCAGTCAGACCTTTTCAGTTCATTTGCCACTTTGAGCTTGTTCATTTGTTCAATATACTGCTTAACATAGACATTTGTTGTTTTTTTTTAAAGAAAATGATCTCCGTACACAGCACAAATGTCTCAAGCAGATTAGGCATCTTTGTGACCTTGATTATGTCGAACATGCTCATTTTTGTCTACTAGGCATTCCATCTCAAAAAGGTGTCCAGTATTAAATAAAATTTCAATAATGATCGACATGTTTCAAAGAATGACTAGAGTTACTAAGAAGCAAAACAAGTTACGAAAGATTATTCTTCGAGATCATTCGCAGAACATCACGAAAACGAACATATCGGGTGTAACAGCAAAATTGTCCAAATCGTGTATCAGCATAATTGTCCATCCCACAAAATGTTTAATATCTAAAAAAAAAAAAAAAAACACTAGATGAATTGAGTTTTTTTTTTTCCAGATTTTCAAATAAGACGTTTTGCCTTCATGACAAGAAACACTGAAAAATCCAGCGAGAAGGAAAACAGATCAAAATCATTTTGTGTCAGCCTTACTGTCTTCCCAAGTGATCAATGGTTTAAAAGAAAAAGATCATTCAGGCTTTCTATAATGGTACCAACATTCATACACTAGCTTCCATCTTCAAATATTATTCAAAAAACATTAAGAGAACGGTGAATAAGTTTTTAAAAAAGACGGAACAGTTGAGAAGAAACCTGGATCAGGCGGTCACAACTGGAAAAGGGATCATCATTTCAACTTAGATATAAAGAGATCAATTAGAAAAGATTAGAAAAGATCCAACTTAATTCATAACACGTTTGGCACGTGAGAGAGGAGTTTGAATTATAACAGTCCAAAGAGCAATAAAAAAAAAGACTTGAAAATGAAATCGTACGTGAAACCTGTGAAGCACCTTGTTACTCCATGACAGAAAGTTAGAAAGTTGGAGAGGGCAAAGAACATCTTGAATAAGTTCAAAGTAATCATGAAATAGTATATATGTATTTGAACTTAAATTCAATCTTTTATGTGCTTCCGATCTTTAGCTATGATTAATTAATGACGAACATGTCATTTTTGTTTATGATCTATTTCATCACGATTTTTCTGTTAAGCCTGGAGAGTAATTATACATAATTATTGCTGAAAGTACAGTCCAGTAGTGTTATAAAAACCTCGGAGAATCCCTGTAAGATATCTTTAATCATTTATAAGATACAACGGTTCAAATCTTAATCTAATCTTGCCTTTACACGATTTATAAAATGAAAATCGACTTTTTGTGCAACTTTCTCTTTATTATCAAAATGTTTTTAATGTCTGCTCTAATTTGTTAAGCCGGGGTATTTTAAGTGTGCTTATATAAGTTACTTTGAATAATTCCCTCGTAGGCGTAGTTTTATTTAATTACAATCGTTCAGCTGCGTCCCCTCTGATTTTTGTAAACTTCGAAATCTGTGCTTACTCTTCTGTATTTGGGGGATTGTTTTCTATGAACTCGTGAACTCGGCGTGAATTTCTTGACCTTAACTTTATTACAAATATATTTCTGTAAAGTGAAATTCATCGCTTGTTTCCGATTGATTAATGGTTCTCGAAAGTTATTGGTAGCTATTCTTGGTCTACTAATCGTATGACTAGTAAGAAAACATATGTATGGATAGTGCTATTAACTCTCTGCTATTTTGAATGAATCTCTATCTATAAAAGGCAGGATGTGTGTGTGTGTGTGTGTGTGTGTGTGTGTGTGTGTGTGTGTGTGTGTGTGTGTGTGTGTGTGTGACGAATGCACGGCCGCAATTTTCGACGGATTTGCACCAAAATTTACATGCACATGCTTCAAGTTAGCGGGAACGCCAAGACCGACTTTGCATTTCCCAACTCCTATCGATAGTGGAAATAATCGATTTTTTCATGCTTCTACGCCAGTTTCCATGTAGTTTGCGGCCATTTTCTACTGGCCAGAGTGAGAGCCTATAGCTGGCTGCCACGAATAGGCAGGAAGATTCTATTGGCCAGCGCGAGAGCCAACAGCTGACTGATATAAATGTTAACTAGCATGCAAAAAAAAATTGATAGCTGCATTCGTCACAAGTAGGAAAAATTTAAATCTGCATGGCACTTTACTCCAATTGGCACATTCGCTTGCTTAAACTCAACGTTGATTCTGATTCCGCAGAACTGGGTTGGGTGTGAAAAGTATTTCTTGTTAACATTCTTTTTTCATTCGGTTTTTCCAGTTACGAGTCCTTTTTTTAAAGCTGATCGTTTTGTGTTTATTTTTTTAGTTCTTTTTTTGTAACAGATTTAATGTTTAGTATAGAGCTTAGAAAAAATTCGCAGTGTGAGATAGGCAAGAAGTAAGGCATGTAGCAACATCAGCACGGCAAAGGGCACTCCTTTAAAGGCAAGGAAGGGCAAAAGTCAAGTGATAGCGATTGCTGTATGAGTCGTACAATTTTTGAATCAAGTACGGGCAACGCCGTGCCATGCTGCTAGTTCTATAATGATTGAGGTGTCCTTTTCCTTAATATAGATGTCAACAAGAAGACAATCCGTAAAACACAGGAGCAGGCAGATTGTCGTACAACTTGTACAACACCAAATAAAATTATCCAGTGAAGATATTTTAATTTAACTGCCTTTTATTTGCACTTCAGGCTATAACATTTTCTCTCTCTCTCTCTCTCTCTCTCTCTCTCTCTCTCTCTCTCTCTCTCTCTCTCTCTCTGTATGTTTTTCTCTCTTCTCTCTCCTCTCTTCTATCTTGTCTCTCCTATTGCCTTTTTTATTCTCTCCTCTCTTTGCTCTCCCTCACCTTCTCTCCCTTTGTCTCTCCCTCTCCTTCTCTCAGTTTCTCTCTTTCCCTCCTTTCCTCACTTTTTCTCTCCCTCTCCTTCTTTCACTTTCTCTCTTTCTGTATTTCTCTCCCTTTCTCTCCTCCTCTCCCCCTCCTCTTTTTCTCCCTTTCTCTCCTTCTCTCTCTCTCCCCTTCTCTCTCTATCTCTTTTTATCTCCTCCTCTCTGTTTTTTTTTCTTTTATTGGAAATCAGAAACTCTTCTCTAGTAATGACTGTACAACTATTTTCCTGAAAGTTATTGTTACACGTTCAAGATTTCCACATATTTGTTTAGTTTTACTTTTATGTCTTGAAGTCTCCAATCTGCAACCTTTTTGCACGAAGTGTGAGAGATTTAAGATTTCCTTACAGTAGCTGACATAAAAATACTGTTAATAAATGATTATCACTTGAACTGAAATGAATTTTCACACCACTGATATAATATGGCACTTACTGAGGAACAAGTAACTTCTTTGATGATCGTTACTGATGACAGTTTCATTAACGTGTTGAATCTCCTTTACGCATGCGTAAGCGGAAGTGCCAAAAAATAGACAGTCATGTATTGACCAGTGCCTTCTTTCTTACGCGATGTGACATAAAGCCTACTAGATACCGAAATCGTTACCTGGGTACATCTATCCGAGTATATTCCGGGGCTGTCCATAACTGAGACGTTTTTGTTGGATGAGGCTCAAGGAAATCCTAAGTCTTTGGCTGTGATAATAAAATAAGCACATCCCACATCCCATCGCTTGTAACCATCCATAAAAATGAAATAAACGTTTTCATTGCTTAGTCAAATAAAGCTTCATAAGATTCTACTTAGAGTTGTTGCTATATTACTGTTGTAAGCTAGGGAAGGTTATTGAATAAAATAATCATACGAAGGTTGGTAATGAACGATAATAGGACACGAACAACACATATAAGATTCGCCAGCCGCGCGTAGAAGAATTAGTCAACTGCTAGAAATGAGTCAAGTGAATTCCATAATGAATCTCTATCTGCAGGATATATACCAACCACCCCAAGCGGTCGGATGTGGCACAAGGCCGAATTTAATGTAGGGTAATCGAGCCCGTAGGCTCGGCCAAATTTCCCCGTAGACCCCATGTAACACGGGGTCGGGTAGCTGTTACCCGAGACGAGACTCTAACCCATCGACATAGCCTCGTCTAGGGATCCTCTCTGCTTGGAGACAGAGAGTTGGACAAGGAAAGCTGGAGACGAATCTCCATCTGCAGACCAACATACAGTATTTACTACTGTATTTACGTCAATGGGTACATACCTATTATCGTCCGTAGGTATGCTACAACAATTACACTGGCAAAGAACGAAAACTTCTATTGATCTTGTTGGAGCTTTTATGAATGACATAATAATATAAGCTGTTATATAATATGCCATGTTAGCAATCTCGTGAAAGTATACTTTGTGAAAACAGATAAATTGAATTGCCTATTCACTAATCAAATAAGAAAGCAAGTGCAAATGATTAATACAATAGCATTTAATTAAATATGACTTGACAAATCAAGATGAACTGAAATTATATATTAAAATACCTCAAGAGATCCAGAAACATCTCGCGTAAACTCTGAATTGTAGAAATCTTATGAAACTGGTGAATATATAATGAAATGAACATATATAACGATATATTAAATATATATAAGGAAAGAGAGAAATTCAAACGATAAATCGATAGACAAGGAATTGAATGATATTCACACTACTTCAGCGTTTCTCAAACGATGGTCCTGTGCGCAGTAATACTGGTAACCAGTTTCGCCCCAATTTAACAGAAGAGTATTTTATGAATTATTTTTATGTTAAAAAATATTATTTTTTTAAAAGCTAGAGACACCAAGCACTTCCCAATCTAAGTGAAGTCTTTGTCATTTGGTATTTTAAACTGGATGCTAAATTCCTTAATTTTTAAGAAGTGGGCATGATACATAAAGCCGAACATTCAAAAAAAATACCAAAGCACACTAACCACAAGTTTCATAGAAGCATACTTAAATATACAATGTAATGTCTTAAACACACATGCTTATTTCAAGAAACTTCTTAATTACTTTCCTATTTTCCAATTTCATGAATATTTTACCTTCAGTCAGTCAGTTATGTGCCATGTGTGATACTCGCTTAGGCTATGATGTATCGAAAGATACATGACTGACGGGGTAGATTTTTCCGGCAGTAGGTTGCCATTTATTTCTGTGGCATATCAGAACTCCGTCTGTCCTACTATTTACCCATAGCTGGGGGCGAGGAAAATATTCGTACTTTTCCTAAGGGTATTAGCACGTAAGTAAATGTATTAGATCCGAATCACTATCCATTACTGCACCGTACCTCCCTAAATATTGCCCTCCAGAGTTTGAAGTAAAAAAAAAACGTCGAGATACACTAATTAATATATACTAATTAATTAATTTATTCAATTTGTTATAAACGAAAGATCTATGATATATCAAATGAAAAAATATCTGAAAATTGGAAAAAAAAAACTTACAAGCACTTGGCAAGGATGAATAACAGAAACAAATCTATGACGAATTTACAAGACAACGATCACCGTCGTCAAAAATACTTTGAACATCTGACATGTGGAAAGCCTCTTACTGCTTTATCGCTACTTCCACAGAAAGTGCTCGGACGAATTACATTCCTTGGTTCCTTTAGGTCTAACCTTCACGGCTATGACCCGCCATGCCACTTACATTGTAGTAAACCACCTACCTTCTATCCGTATTCTATCGTTCAGAAGTTCCTCTTGAACAGCTTCTTCCTGCGAACCACTGCTCTGTGGAACAGACTAACAGGGATGTTTCCCTGATCCCTACAACCTTAACCTGTTCAAGTCAAGAATTGACCGTTGTCTTGCCCTTCTGTTCATATAAACAAGCCCTTAACGTAACCCTCTACCTCGGGCCTCTACCCCCAGGCGTTGTACAGGGTGAAATTTACTGTAAATAAAACTGACGATGCAAAGAATAGAAACTGCAGGAACGTCAAGAAAGATTTCCAGAACAGAAAGAAGCAACCGTTTTTATAAAGATGTTCTGATATTTATATCACTTTGGATTGCAGACATTGAATCCTTAAGAACTGTGTAAACAAGAACGGGTAACTGTTTTATAAATTATAGTCAAGTGGTTCTGTCAGATAATAAAAAGACTTCGTCAGAGTGAAGATCAAAGAACAACAAACAATAGCAAATGCTGTTACTACGACTGAGACGTTAATCCTGGGGAGAATGAAACCATGATCCTAATAGAGTACTTTTGGAATACTCTCCTGAGTCAAAGAAACAAGTCCGAAAGAATAGCATTCTGGGATGGATTGAAATTGACCACTCTATTGCAGCTAATATAGTGTATATTTGAAAATTATTACACGAACATCTATTTTATGCTTTTGCTTTTTTGTGATTTTAATGGTGTTTTTTTCACATTGCTTATATATAAATAATGAAAAACGTATAAGGGTCCTACACATTTTCTATATTCATTTTTAACCAATTAGTTAATCTATTAATTTATCCATAACATCTTTTTATGTAAGATGTTTCTTTAGGGTGCTTAAGAATATATCTCCCCAATTTTTTTGTCTTTTTACACGTAAAGTAGGTTTGGTTTGGTTTATTTTATTTTAATGTATATCAACATAAATGGATTATTTAGTGCAGGCATGATTTTTAGGACAGGTCCGAATGTATTTTTGTAAGAAATCAGTTTGTAGATCAGCTTTCATGGACGTACTTTTGTAGAGGGTTTTTGTCGAGAGTCAAATGTATTGCTGGTAATTTTTTTCAAAGATTTATTGCTGGTATTTTTACTATAAAAATCTATATTTGTACTTCAATAGTATTTTGACCCCATTATGGGGGTTAACTATTTACCCATAGCTGTGACCCTAACAGGTACTAACACCTCGACTCAGGATGGACATAGAAACAACAGCAATTTGATGTTGTTCCACGCTCCGCTAAACTTCCCGATCAGAGCCTTGCTACCGGATGTAGTTTATCCTCATACTCAGTCTGTTATTTGCTGTTTCCTTTCCATTGCTATTCCATATTTCCAGTGAATCATTCCAGGATGAAACGACTGAAAATATCACCCAAGGGTCTTGATATGAACTCTTCTCACTATTTTGGCTAAAAAACATGACTGTATATTCTCCTCATGGCTAAAAATAAAGCTGTGTGACTGGGTATACAAAGGTCTTGCTTAATCTTGTTTCAAATAAAAAATGATTGGCAAAATTATGCCTAAATGTTTTTTTCACAAATCACAAAGTTTTAATGATTTCTCTTACATCTTACCATTGTGTCCTCTTTGAATTTGTATTAATTTATTTTCCCCGGTCCCAATATCTTCTGGGGATCAATGTACAAAGAAATTTATAAAAACTATTCACCTAATATTGTCCAGCAACTTTTAACTATTGCCTTTCAATTACGCTACTTCTCCAGGCGCAGCAGGATATCTCTACAGTTATCTTTCTTTTTTTCTTTTTTTTTCTTTTTTTTCTTACCGTCTTGGTGGGAAACATAGCGCCCACGAAGTAGAAACGCGTCTGAAACGACCCCCAGCGGAGTTTTCTCCTATTTCTTTATTCCCATCTAACTGAAACTTTCAATACAAAACCAGTCTAACACTTAGTATTTTTTTTCCTTTTACATCTAAAGCTTTTATTTAATTATAAAACCAGATTTTACTGCGTATGTCTTTAAGCGGCTAGGGAAATCTCTTCACGGATGGAGAATAGACTAAAAGCGACGGGAATATGATTCTACAAACGGATGCTGAAGATACCATGGATAGAATATGTGAGCAACGAAGACATGTTAAGCAAAATAAGAACAAGGAATCTAATACTTACAGAGACGGTTGAAATTTCTACAATACATAATAAGGAATGAGGACTTGGAGATTTTAACACTCACAGTACATAGTGAAAGCAAGAGAAGCAGATGAAATAATGATTAACTTACCTAACGAGCTTGTGCGAAAAGATGACAAAACAAGTTATTTTATAAGGTTAAAATTTGTTTACAGCAAGAAAAGAATTTATTTACGATAGCTCATCTCCTGAAAGTCCATGGAAAATATGTCTGAATACCTCAACCAACATATCATAAATTCTACCATATTATAATAATTTATGCAGATGATTAATTTTTAAGATAATTTTTGTAAGATGGTAAAAACCGTCCATTGTCAAATGAAACAATGCTGAGAGAAGCCGCCATCTCAGAACAGCTTCGGTGAGACTTCACTGTGTGATTCTACACAATAATGCATAGTATTGTTTGACGCTTCATTTACCTATTCACGTCTGGTTATGAAATATAAAAAGAAAGTTTTAAAAATTCGTGGCGACGTATTTTTTTTTTTTCTGATCAAACACGAGTTTCGATAATTTCATTATAATTTTCTAAATCTTCAGAAATCTATAAAAATCGCATATACTGATTTCTTCTTTTAAAAACACTAACTAAAATATATCTAAACACAGGAAATAAATAAACTACTAAAAAATTTAATACAGCCGTTATGGAACTGCCAAATATATTTTAAGTAATTGTGCGATGGATAAATTGTCGCGACTTTATATATTTAGTTTCAAGCATGCGCGTTGTTTGTTTGTTTTTTACTTTGCCTACTGCGAAGTATAGCAGAATCTGTTGGACACCATCTGTGAGAAAAAGAACAAAATGTCGCAATTCACTCCGTCAAAAAATTTAAAAATGACATGCTGTACTGCTTGGCATTCGCGCAGGTAGCTCCAGTACGAACATTTCAGAAAGTATGGATATCAATCTGAGGACAGGATTCGGAAAGAATCGGATGAATCTAATAATGATTACGAAGGTGTTTAGAGTGATCAGTAGTGATGACGATGTTATGTTCCCATTCATCTTCCCATCAACACCGAAGCCTATATCAAGTGCCTTGACAAGGTAGTGCTGTCCTACATCAAGAGGGTGCCTGCTGGAAGACCCTACGTCTGACAATTGGATTCTGCATCATGCCACACACCGGAAGAAACCAATCATGGCTGTCAGACAATTTCTGCAACCACATCACCCCTTATACCTGTCTACCTAACTTCCCAAACTACAAACGCCTTGATTATTGTGTGGGGGCGCAGGTGAGTAAGAAACCAACAAAACACCTTGTAAAATCAAAGATGAAATGAAGGCAAGGATTATGGCAGCATTCATTAACTTAATCAAGGAAACCGTCCAGAAGAATTAATGCAGGAGATTTCGAAGTTGTCTGGCGGCAGTGGTTAAAGCCAATGTTGATTTTATTGAATAAATTTATCTTTAGTATTTCAAGATATTTTTGCGTAATTTTGGTAAATATATCATAAAATGAGATGTCTGTGTTATTTTCATTTTTCGTAATTTAGACGACAATTTATCCATCGTACACTGTATAGATGTTTGGGGGAAAACCTTGGTGATCATAACTAACAAATTCCATTTTTAATTTTTCTAAAATAAAGAATGAAATTTGTTTTTCAACTACTGAACTTCTAGCTTGTTTTATGGACTTTTTTCTGCTAATAATCGCTAACATTTCGTTCGGTTAATAAAGCCTTCTATTTATGATTCCGAACTTGAAGAATCACAATCGATCAGTGCATCAAAAACCCTATCTAGAAATCAATTTCTCTTTGTAAGTATGGTCAAATAATCGCTTGGCGACCAGTAATCAAATGCCCAGTTGCAGAAACGTTGTGAAAAGTAACACTCCTGTAGAAGAATGAACAACATAGTGTTAGTCTGGGGCCCAATAGTCTCTCAAGTCACGGTGCCTCTCCGAGGGGATATTTTTTTATAGTGACTTGCGGTAGATCGGTGTCCGATCGACAATGATAGAATGTAACTAGTTTAAATGATGAATGCAGTTGCGAAAAGCGACAGTTGTGATCTCAATTCCTACCATAGGACCAAAAATGGCTGCAAAACAGCGATGATCCTTCAAACAGAACGTTGGATGCTTTCTGTTGCTGAAACAAAAAATGATGGAAGTATTTAATTTTTTTATTTTTCTTCTTCCGTCGTAATAAAAAAGAACATTTCTGCATTTAGCGAATATATTAATTGCTGGAACTATCTTAAATCACGGCTCTTAGAGCCATACGTTAGTTCATCACTGAAATTAATGACGAAAGAAAAGAGAAAAATGTTTGATTTACGAATTTTAAATTACGAGAGACAGTTACTGAAAATGTATCAAGGAATTCTTAATGATAAAACTGTCACTGTGATACTTAAAAGGGACGTCGATACATTTTTATAAAATGAAACAGATTTTGAAAAGGCCTTATCTCAACAGACACCCTTTTTGCATAAACCGATTTTTGTTAAATTGGTACCTGACTTTGAAAAACTTTTCTATCAGAATATTGCCAGTCGCTCTAACAAATATCAGTTTGCTTATTTAAAAAAGAAAAAGGTGAGAAATCTTGAAAAATTGCGCATGTCAACTTACGCTCTTTCTGAATCACATCAAAGGAAATGCTTCCTTCTTTTATATATCCGTGTCACTTCAGGATGTAAGGGATCATAGCCTTCCACACCTTCCTATCCCTTGTAGTTCTTAATAAGTTTTGTCTTGTTATTTCCCCCATACCATGTTCTGCCATTCATTTCCTCAAGCCCATAATGTCTCTTACGCGCTGCTTTCCTCTATCCCTCCCGCCCTCCATCTTGTATTATATGATCCTGATCTTTATTAATTATGGAATTGCCGTTTTCAAGAGAATTTTGCTTTCCGCGTGCTGGTGTTCTTTTACTTCTGGTTTCTTTTACCTCCAGTTTCTTATTTTTTAATTTCTGTATGCGAACTATTTTTTATGAAAACAAGTCGTGTTTGCAGCAGATGTAACGCGTAAGAACAACTCAACACCGCCATCTCAACACCGCCGACTGAGCGCCGGGATAACTCAGGACTGAGACAACTCAGGACCGAGAAAACTCAGCACCAGAAAAACAAAACTTTTTTTTTTTTTTTTTATAACCGAATAATAGTAATATATTAATGATTAAAACCTTAGTTAGTGAATATTTTTCTTCAGATAAGACATTTGAAAAGGCATTATCTAAAATATTAACCAGTTTTTTAATTAATTTAATAAAGTAAATCGCAAAGAAATTTATTGTTTAATAAAGTAACTTGACAGATAAAAAAAAATTCAATAAAATACACTTTCTTTTAATTATTGAAGAAAATCGAAAACTACAAAACAAAATTGAAGCATTTTTTTGTAATTATCTTTAATAGAGTAAACTGTAATGTAATTTAATTTTTTAATATAAAAAACTGATATTCTAAAATATTTTTTATAAAAAATAATTTAATAATTTATGATTTACTTTATTAAAATTAATTAAAACAAAAAACTGTTGCTTTTTTTTACATAATAAATTTACGAATGTTGTATTTGAAGAAACATATCCACTCTTAAGGTTTTAATCCTTAATAAATTACTTTTATTTGGTTATAAAAGTAATTGTTTTGGTTCTGAGTTATGTCGGTCCTGAGTCATTCCGGCGTTCAGTCGATGGTGTCCAATCGGTGGTGTCGAGTTATCCTGCATCTCGATGACAAAAACGTCTGCATTAATCTTGGCATTTTTTTATTGGCTGTTACAAAAAGCCATACTTTTTTTTTATAAATAAAAGCTGTCCTGTTGTGAAACGTTTTTGAAGAGTTTGTCAATTTTTTGGAAGTGTCTAGTATGCTTGACAACAATGTATTTATATCAGACTCAATAAAACAGAATTGATTAATTTTATTTTGTACTACCCATCGCATCCGAATCATATTTCAGATATTCAAAATTTAGGATAGGATTTTTCTATGAAGTCACAACTTTCATCAGACAGGTACTTATATTTCCAAAATAAAGCCCAGCCATTTCATTTGTAAACTTTGGCGTAATTCAAAACTGTCGATGCTTGAAATTCCTTTTGGTTGGAAAACAGCCAGTGATCTGTACGCTCATAAAAGATCAATTTAAAGTACCAGAGGTTGTCATTGAATTACGCATTTGTAAATGCAAATATCGAAACGATGACCTTTTGGTGCGCAGATGTGATTCTGCAGCGGCTGTTCGAATTGGGAAGAGGATAACGAAGCATTAGTGATTGAAGACGATAGTTCCGAAGATCAGTTTGATTTATGATGCAACCAAACTTGTTTGGTTTTATATTTTATTTCTTCAGCTCTTCGTTTCTGTTTCTACAAACACAAAAAGTTAATCTACTCTTTTTTTCTGTCTATTTCTTAGGTTCAAACACTGATTTTTTTTTCGTTCTTTTGCGTTTACTCCTTGAACTTGGTCGATTAAAAAAAATCTAACTGACAAAGGATAATGCAATTCCAGCTAATAAAACATACTTAAGAAGATTGTGAAACAGTTTCTTTCCCCCTAAATTGCCATGATACTTTTTCCGGGCTAGACAACAGCGGCGTCTCCTTTCATGTCATAGGGTGGATTTTGAGGAACGTCCAAACACCTCTTAATTGTTCTTGTTCCCAGATCCATCCTGATCAGGGCTTGTAGCACTTGTTAGGGTCCCAACTAAATGGTAAATGGTGAACTTCCAAACAAAAACAAAACTATGAAAGTGTAAATGTACATTTTCGTAATGAAAACACCAGCAATATATTTTTATATGAAATGAATTACTAACAATACTAAATTTTAGTAAGGTTACCGACAATACCTATTTATAGTAAAATTACCGATAATGCCGATTTATATTAAAATTACAAAAATTATCTATACATAGTAAAATTACCGACAATATCTATTTATAGTAAAATTACCGACAGTACTTATTCATAGTAAAGTTACAGACAATACCTATTTATAGTAAAATTACAGACAATATCTATTTATAGTAAAATTACAGACAATATCTATTTATAGTAAAATTACAGACAATATCTATTTATAATAAAATTAAAAACAATACCTATTTATAACGGAATGGCCAATAATACATCTTGTATGTAGTTGAAGGCATATAATTCAACCAACATGAAAGAACTTTTTCTTGACATTAATCCATATAATATCGTATAATTTCTTAAAGAAATCAAACTCTGTTCAAAAATAAAACTACACCATAAAACACACATATCACCGACTCCAGTAATTATGGCCACACAAACATGTATATTCACAAAAGCTGAGTATCATCTACCATGTATTCAATTGTGAAAGCAGAATCACATATTTGTATTACTTCAAAGCTCCCAAGAAAATTAAATTTCAGCATCAAATGGCCCATAAGGAGTTAATATGCCGTTAAACAAACAAATAAAAATATTCAATTATTTTTAGATATAATCAAAAACTATTTGGGAAAGTTTTGTTTACCCCTAAATCTTAAACGAGAAAATTCCTGGAGTAACAAACGGTGTTATATATTTTCTAGTCAGAGATTGCAGTTATTAGTAACAATTAATTTCAGTTACGAATAAAAGAAAGATGACTTTTGGAGGCGTATTTATCCATTTTTACCTAAAATAGGCATAGTGTGGATTTAAACATTGGAATACATTTTCTATAATCCTCAGACTAAATCTTGTAAACAATGTCCATCATTCCAAGAATCTTGCCTTCACGAAGTTGGTTATTTTTGTTCTGCGGTAGATCAACCTGTGTGTTATTTAATGCTTAAATCTAAATATTTTCTCCGTTTATTTTATTTATTTATATATTTTTATTTTTTGAGATTTTGATGGTATTAGTGAAACAAATCTTACTAATTAACCCATAGCTGAGGAAAAAAGAGGTGAATTCATACCTTTCCTAAGGATATTTGCGCGTAAGTGAATATAAAGAACAAAACTGGAATTGCAGATCGGCTCTCCGATTAACAATTCCGAACCATTATACATTATCTCACTGCACAAGTTTTTATGGAGCTTTCTGTGCGAATGCCAAGCAATTCAGCATGTCGTTCCTACATTTCTGGAGGAATCTTTTCAGACGGTGTCCAAATGAGACCACTATGTGATCCTACTAGTGTGCAGTTCACAAAATAAAAACGAAAAGAAAATTCATGCACGAAATTAAAAATATAAAATGGCAACAATTTACCCATTGTAACCTGTAGATTGTTTTCTCCTATAGGTATTTCATGTTTTTTTTTTTAAATATTTAAATTAATTTAAGATAAAATTTTCTAATTATAACTAGATTCTGCTATAAATACTTTTGCTGTTGAATTCGAAGTTGACGATTCCGACTAGATTGGTCAATTTTTCGAAAGATTTCAACAATGCAATTTTTTTTCTCGTTTTATTGCTTTATGCAGCCATTGTAATTATCCGTGTTCTGTTTTTTGTATCACTTTCTGGTGGCTTGACGTTCGTATCTGATTATGCATGTCTACTAGGGCAATCCCTGTGGCAGACACATTTGTGTTTGTTCAACACCCACAGGGCCCACCTGTGGTTTATGCTGCAACTATGGTGAACGGATCTTAATTACAGTTTCTGGCGTGATTAACAATCTAAACGAGGTCAGCACTCACAAAACCTCGGTCACAATGACTTAGTGCTATCACAGAATTAACATAAAATTTCGTTAGAAACAAAGAGTTGGGATCTAATATCAGCGCATCCTATATTGCAGGGAATACTGGACAATAACATCACAAATAAAAAAAAAAACTTGAGGCAACAAAAATGTGCTTTTACAGAAGGATATTGAGAATTCCATGGGCTGAACATTTGAGCATCGACGATGTTTTAAAGAAAATGGAAACGAAAACGACACCTATATAAGTATAAGTCAGACATTTCTAAGGAACAGTGAGGAAAGACGGCTTGGGAAATGTTATACTCACAGGACAGGTTAAAGGCAACAAAGACAAAGGAAAACCGTGTATTATCTACCTAACGAACTTTTGTAGATGGTTGGCAGAATAAGGTTTACGAAACAGCAAACTTAACTGGCAGCTACAAACAACAGGAAAGTGTGGAGAGCTATGATCACCCAAGTTCTGAAAGCACATGTTACAAGGAAGAAGTATTCAATATACACGAAATATTCGGTACTGTTTTCTAGCGTATTAGTAAGATCGCTGTTCCCTTTGACTTCTAACAGAAATTTAAAATTAATTCCCGAAAGTAATACGGATTCCATATCTGATAAGTAATATTGCAACTTTGGTCATAGCATCTCTAATTAAGTTTGAAATTGGTTCATAGATTCTATTCCCTAAAGCATTACAAGTCACCCTGTGTCACATTTAATTACACGCACAGATCCATATATATAATCAGCTGCTAACGATGCAGCCATTGCAAATCTACTGCTGGAAAAATGCCTTTTCCGTGACGACAGTGACTGTGCTCTTCTCTGCCATCTCTTACCGGCAATCAGATCTAACTCATTCCTTCTGTTAGTCTTGCAGTCCGGTAAGGAAATTTTTGTTCCATCTGTTATTTTTGGCTCTTGTTTGTTGCTTAATCACGTCCATACTATCGTTTGTCTTGGTTTCGTCATGTCGTCATCATTTTTGTGTCGTTCTGCACATCATTATTGATATTATACGCTTTGCCATAAATGGCAAGGTGATTTTCATTATGTCTCTATTATTATGAAACTAGTTTCAATCAAATGATACCCGCTGTTCTGTTTCTTTTATTCAACGAATACATATTGCCACTTTTGTGATGTTAACGAATACTCGTTGTCACTTCCGTAATGCTCGTTGTAGTAGAGACATTTTAATCTCGGATACAACGATAGTAACACCGTTGAACAATACTGGTGTCCGACGCCTTCGAATAATCTCGAACTAATACTACTTGCTCGGTAAAACTCGCTCGACTAGTAACCACCTTATAGTGATCTGATTATAGAAATAGTCTAGTGAATAGAATAGAGAATAGCGGTCCGTATAGTAATAGAGGATAGACTAGAAACAGAGATCGTTAGTTGTCAGCTACCGCCTACATATATGCGTTTCCTCTATAGCCAGGTAGTCCACTCAATTCAATACTGGGATCGTATCTGCTGCTCACTGGCGATCTATGTTCAAACTCAAGTGTCCGCAGCGACACTTTATTCCTGTATAACAATTTTTCCTCCTAGAAAGTATGATGTGGAATTAGAATGAAAGCAGTAATGGCATATAGTCTGAATCTATCATAGGGATTATGGACAATATCTCGTTGAAATGCCGGGTCTCGTACGATCACCGAAGTTAAGAAACGTCGAACCTGGTGATTACCTAGATGGTTGGCCACTTTGGAACACCAAAGTAAACTTGAATGTGCGGGTGGTGCAATGATAACGGCTCGAAATGAGAAATCGAAGTGACGAAGCTCCAATTCCAGTCGAGTTCGTTATATTTACTTATGCGCAAATACCTTTGGAAAAAGGTGGGAATCTACCTCTTATCCCTCCCAGCTCTAAGTTAAATAATAGGACTTAAATCACAAAGTAATTATCCCCTAAATTCTTGCAATAGAAATTATTTTCTGTCTTTAAATAACCTTTAAAAGGTTGATAAGCCATAAAAAATAAATCCAACCATCCAGATAAAAAATTCACAAAGTGAAATTAACAAATTCGAAACACTTGAAATAACACATTATACGGATCACTTATAACATATTTAATAGAGGAGTTTAGTAAATAGAATAAAGAATAGGCTGTGCGAGGAATAGTTTTTGTCCAACAGAGCAAGATGCCAAAATACTTAGTCCTGGGTTTGAGGATAAGATCCATCCGGCAGCAAGGTCTCTGATTGGAAGATTGGAGCTTTTGAGGAGTGTGAAACCACCTCTTAATTGCTGCTGTTCCCAAATTCACAATGAGCCGGGTCTTAGGACTTGTTAGGGGCCAACCTATGGTCAAAGAATGATTCCCCCCTTAAACAAAACAAAAACAAAAACACTAGGAAACTAAAACTATAATTTGATAGTCAAAATACCAGCAATACATTTTTATCAAATAAATTACCAGCAATACATTAACAAAGTGACTAATAGATTCTTTCTAGCAAAGTTAAAACACACATTGTCACCAAAAAAGCAATTTGCTATGATTCATCCTATTTCTTGTAAGAAGAAACAAGTTTTCACTCCTTGTTTGATTTTGTAATAATAATTCGTTAAAAATGTAGCTAAGTAAGTAAAATTTAATTATGAATGTAATTTAATTCTCTTAAATTAGTTACAAAGTTTGAATTTTCATATTTAGATTACGACATTAAATATTACATATGGGTCGGTATGCTGCTTAACAAAAACAACTAAACCAGACCAAAGACTAAACCTCAGAACTTGAGTTGTGTTCTTAAACAACTTCGACAGATCAAGACTCTCCTATGGATATTTTATATGGTCTCCAACTCGTTACGAAATGTGTAAGTACTAGTGGCTTTATTGACTTGCTTGGGGAATGATTACTAAAACTGTTTTAACTCAGACTCCTTCATTAGATCTTATAATCACATCTACATAATCACAATGATCTTTAACAAATAACAAATAAACACACCATTTGACAACTAAAATGGATAATACGTGTAACTCTAAGAGATAATGATATAATCAAAATGCTAATCTTTCACATATCTTAAACAAATGTTAAGAAAGAACCGTTATCCATTAATACTAGAAAGAGCAAGAAGAGTGGACTTGAGAAGCCTAATTTCCTGAAAACTTTTTTAAAGCAAAAGACATTATAAATGTCTATCGAGAGTAATGCTGACTATTCGGTCAGTGAATGCCAAAATTCCTTACTTTCCCTGGTTCCGCCATGTCTCACCTTCAGGGCTAGGACCCGCCATGCTACTTACATAGTAACAAATCACCCACATTCCCTCCGTATTCCATCGATCAAAAGTACGTTCCACTCAAACCGATTTTTCCCGCGAACTAATGCTTTATGGAACAGATTTTCAAGAGCATTTCCCCGATCTCTACAATCTATTCATATAAACTACCCCTTAACGTAACCCTCTACCTTGAGTGAACTCTGGCCTCGTACAAGTATTGGGGGGGTGCCAAACTGAAACAGTAAAATTTCTACTGACATTAAATATGTTTGTTGAAATTATTTTATTTTTAAAAAAGAGAAATAGAAAAAGAGAAAGAGAAAAAGAGAAAAAGAAAAAGAGAAAAAAAGAAAAGAGAAATAGAAAAAAGAAAAAGAGAAAAAGAGGAAGAGAAAAAGAAAAAGAGAAAAAAGAAAAGAGAAAGAGAAAAAGAAAAAAGAAAAAGAGAAAAGGAAAGAAAGAGAAATAGAAAAAGAGAAAAAGAGAAAAAGAAAAAAGAAAGAAAAAAGAGAAAAAGGAAAAGAGAAAAAGAGAAATAGAGAAAAAAGAAAAACAAAAAAGAAAGAAAAAAGAGAAATAGAAAAAGAGAAAAAGAAAAAGAAAGAAAAAGAAAAAAGAAAAAGAGAGAAAAAGCGAAAAAGTAAAAAAGAGCAAAAGAAAAAGAAAGAAAAAAGAGAAAAAGAGAAATAGAAAAAGAGAAAAAGAAAAAAAGAGGGAAAAAGGAGAAAAAGAAAAAAAGCGAAAAAGAAAAAAAAAAGCGAAAAAGAAAAAAGAAAGAAAAAAGAGAAAAAGAAAAAGAGAAAGAAAAAAAGAGAAAAAGAAAAAGAAAAAAGAAAGAAAAAAGACAAAATGAAAAAAGAGAAAAAGAAAATAAGAAAAAATAATCTTGAACAGTCGCAACTATTTCCCTAGGAATTGTCAATTTTATAACATCTTCAGTGACACACTAGAAAGATGTAAAATGCAAGTCGAGGAGTTAATGATAAAATTGTGTATTAACGGCAAATCTCTTCGTTTCTAAATTTGATAACGTTAAAAGTGGTTCTAAAACATAGGGAATTCAATTGTCTCGAATCTCAAAAAATGCCACTTTTACTACATTTTAATTTTGTTTTCATTCGTTATATCATTTTTTCTGGCACATAGGAATATACTTTCTCACAGCTGCCAAGGATGAAACCTATCATATAATACAAACTTGTCAGTTAAAATATATATTACGCGGTATTTTATATATTTAACGTTGGCAAATTTTTAAAAAAAGAAACATAGGACATAATATCTGTCAGTTTTTCTAATTTTTCTATATTTGGCTTCATAAATAGACGAAAAAAATGATGCATAGATAGAATCTACAGAGAAAATTGCTACTTCGCATTTTTCATTGAGACAGACGACAGACACTTTTGCGATTTTAAATCGCTGACAAACTGCTGTAAGGACGCCTTTCAAGTTAGAATGGAAAGAAATACTTTGTTCAATATGATTTGACAGACAAAAAATGAAATCGTTAATATCAACCGGTGACGTCCTAGGCTTGTTGACTTTTATTGAGTTTTGAATACATAAAAACTGAAAAACATATTCAATATTTGTTTTAACATTTATATGTACAGTTTAAAAAGCATTTACTATCACACACACACACACACACGTGTGCGTGTGTGTGGAATGCGTGAAAGCCAGTTAGATGTTTTAAATGTTTATTTTCTTCTTGACGTTTCACTCTTTTCACGGGAACTTTGCTTTAAACATAAATGGAAAAGCCTAAGGAAAATTTATTACCATGGCAGTACTACAATTGCCATCGCAGTCGTACAATTTATTACCATGACAGTCCTACTATTTAAAACCGCTTCAGTCAATTTGAAAATATCCATTAGTTAATAAAATTCAAAAATATATCCGGGAACAAATCCATGAGATCTGCACATTGGAAATGTCAAAATAAAATAATAATTCATGCAGGAAAATGAAAATCAGGAGGGAAAGTTATCTACAAAAAATAGGATTTATATATTATTTAGCTGTTAAGGAAACTATAAAATTTAATTCAAATTTACTAAGCTGTTTAATCCCTATTCAATTTAATATTTTAAATATGCCCATTAAAAAAGTGGCAAATATATTCTTTGAGAAAATACACCAGTTCTAATTAGTGATCCTCTAAAAGCTCGGATCTGAATGTTATGAATTACTGTATCTGGAGTATACTCTTAACTCACTTGCAAAACCAACGTTGTGATATCGTCGACATTGATTCATTGAAGCGGAACTTAACTAAAACTTGGAATGAATTTCCTCTTGACACTATCCGCAAAGCCACTGCTTCCTGGTTTCCACGCTTACAACAGATATCACAAAGTTTGATCTCCATGAGATGGTGTAATTTAAATAGGGGATGCTCCTGGTCGCCTAATTAGAAAAAGTTCATTGCAAAGTCCTTAGCCTAATCTGACTAATCAGGATAAGATAAGCTCAGGGCGAATGAAGGTACCAACGGCTCGCCTCTATTGAGAATCGTCTTTCGTTTTCAACTTTGACTTAGGTTGCTTTTACATCGATGCTCTTAGCACATTTCAGGACTCTCTTGCACTGATTAGAGGCAATTATGAATGCGGCATATATTCTTCAGTCCCATTTCCGCTGACAGAGATGGTTGTCATGGTTACGGTGAGCTGTAGCCGTAACATATTTAGACATGAACTAGGGTTGCCTTTGATATTTTTATGTAGCATAAAACTTTCCATATCGGAAAGAATACATTTTCAAATGAGGAAGGCTGCTCTAGAAGATCTCTTTTTGAAGAATTCTGAGTTTAAGATATCTTTTATTTTAACTATCAGCGCCTTGTTGCAAGAAGGTTAAGTTGTGAATGATAACTGTGACGGCATCGTATCCTGTTGAAATATTGCGGGTAACTTCAAAAAGTTACAACACAGTAGTTTAAATATCTAAACTTGCATACCGTTTGAATTTACTTTTTGTTATAATTTTTTAATAATGCCGGAATTATTTTCCTTCCGTTACTTTTTTATATATTTTATTCTACCTGTATTTTTGAAACAAAATATTTTCTCTTAGTAATTTTTAATTTTCCATCAGAATACATCAAAATTGCTTTCTTTTAAATCTTTCATTTTTCATTCTTCTTAATGTGGCGGTTTTATTAAAATAACCAGCCCCATTTCAAGTACTATAACTATATCGCACTCTTCGACATTAAAAGAAAAGCATTTTTACATGGCGATATATTTCTAAAGGCCCGCTGATGTTATTTAATGTTCTTGTATCAATTTACACATTTATAAATGATAAAAGGAAACATCAATTATTATTTATTAACGAACAAAACCCACAATTTTATTAGTGTGTGTTTTAATCAATAAATGAATAAAGTAATGTAGATGAAGAAAAAATCAATTCAATGATTTCCAGTTTCAAGTAATTGTGTATTTCTTCAAAGAAAAGAGATAATGAATTTTTAAATATTCACGAAAGACTTCCATCTTTATTTCTTTCAGTCTAACTGTTATTAATCTTCAGATTCCTAGTAGATTTCAGACTCTTCAACGTTTGCACTGGACTTTATGTACGATTAATGGTTGATATTTGCCGTTTATCTCCAAAGAATCAAGGTTAGAATAGGGAAAGTAGTTAAGAAGCTTATTTGTGTTTCAGATATGATGAGTATTATATATGAAGTAGATCATTATTTGAATAACAAGCAAATTCTTATCTTATGTTGGTAAGTTTTGGAAAGATTGTGTAGTGTAACGAAATGCTGAGATTGATATCGAGATAGATAACAAATGAAATTGATATGCGCCTATATGAATAAATAACTTCTATCGCAATAGTCCCCAATCGCAATTATAACTAATACGTTTACCAACTGTTAACTATCATTTATAACTATATAAAGTGCACTTTAACATTCACAAACACAGACACACACACACAGAGAGACACGCATATATAAAGCAATGTCAAAGTCTAATTATATTGACATTCCTTTTGCTTACATCAGTAGCATACGTGAAAGTTCCGAAGGAAGGAGTAATTAACACATACAAGCCAGTAATCAGAAAATCAATTTAAATAATTTATATAGGTGCGTTAATTAAACAATTAGCAATGTTCCGAATCTTATAAGCAATACATGTTCTAGGTACAGAGAGAGACTCATTCTGATTTTCAGCTTAGGTTTTTGGTCAGTGTATATTAAGTCTTTCCGGCCATGTCTGTAAGTATGAATAGTTATTAGACTTATTTATGAATAGTTATTAGGCTTATTAGTTAATAGTGATTAGTATTATTACCTTATATATATATTATTTTGTTTGTTTATATTATTAACAATAATCTGGTTTTGCCTATCCCATGATAAATTGTAAGGTCCGACAGTATTTAAATGTTCAGTGTTCCCATTTCACACGCTAATATAGATTTACCTCTGAAATAATAGTTGCAAGGATGTAGTGAATAATACAGGGTATCCCCCCAAAAAAATTTACATCATTTTGTAGTCTAATAACATAGCGAATTCTCGCTCAAATGATCGCGAACTTAAGTCAATGAGAATCTACCAGGAAGATGGATCGGGCGTGCCAGTGATAATGACAATGTGCTGCTTAAGTGACCACCACGTTCACCTCACTTCAAACCTTGTGATTTTTTTCTCTGTAGGACTGGTCTATATCCCCCTCTTAGTATAAATATCATGAAGTTTTGCTGATTTTAACGTGGGGACCTGAGTTTTTCCAATCTTTCCGCTGGTCTAAGGTGGTCAGATGTTTTCTAAGCTAGTCATAGCCGGTCATACCACTGCTACGAAACAAGACTGAGTATTCTGTCGACGTAACGGGAGAGAATGCCTCCGGTACGGAACAGATACTACAACTGCAGCATCTACACCGTCGGGAAGTTCTTCATACCTCCCCGCTTTTGCTGTATCCTCTAGATACACGTTCCATTCTCACATTTATGCACTTGCGGCAGAGTTCACGTCATCATTCAGGGTATTATGATTGCATCCTAGGCGATTTTGCTGCTGTCACTTATAAGAAGTAACTGTTCGAATAAATATTTTCCTTCTCCGGATAGAATTCCTATAGAGGACCAGTTCCAATGCCACTATATACGCAACAAATTTGGATAAAGACTGGCTTTGGTACTGTTAATGGGAGTTTATTCCGTTTTTCCCAGTCACTTGCGTTGCATAATGTTGTAAACTTTGATTTTCATCACCCATCATAATATTTTCAAAGTCACAAATAAAAACCCATAGAAAAAGAACGATTCTGATGCAAATGATTTGGATATTTTGAATAGGTTCGATATAGAATGCATGCTAATACACAAATAATGAAGAAAAGATTCATGTTCGCCTACATCTGAAGGGACATGGAATTCTAAAGCTATGTTGATTTTAATAATAATAATAATAATGTACTCTATTCTCTAATTAAAATTTAAAGTTGAGCATTATCAGCTCCATCTCGTCTCTTTCAGAAAACAATCTTCAATCCGATTACTTGTGAAACACTTAAAATGTTTGCTCGTAAGTTGTACCAATCCATCTTTTTTTACGTGGTTGAATTTCATTTTAAACTTCTTACAGAAGAAATGCGTGATATGCTTAAAATCTGGATTCATTTATGACGCACAACAGTTAAGATCCGTAAAAAAAAAATGTGCAAATTTTGACATTAAAAAAACACTCATGTGACAACTATGGCATAAGCGATGTTTTGAAATGAAAACTTTTAAAAATCTCCATATAAAGCTGACAATATTTAGGAATGACTCTTGTTGTGTCATCTTTTATTGTCTAGAGATTTCCACCATATACCAACACATCTGACAGCGTGTAATCAAGGTTTATGTCATATTCGATTTATTGAATCCTAATGGCGATTTTTGCTTGCATATATATTGATTTTCTAAGCGTAGCTTATATGTGGCACAAGACCGAATGTATAGGGCACCCAGTGAGGATTGAACTCACTATTGAGTCGTAACAGATTTAGCGGAACAAGCCTGCTAACCATTACACCGCGTCGAGGTGCCCCTGTTTGCATATATATTATATATAAAGCAAACTAGACAAATATTTATGAAGGAATTGTCCAATTTTCATAGTGTTTTTTTTTGGGGGGGGAAAACATTTAGTTGAGAAAGAATCTAGAACTTATACTGCGATCAAAGAGCCTTCATAGAGATATAAACGAATTGAGTATATGCTGTAGTTGTAGTATCTGTTCCTTGCTGGAGGCATTCTCTCCTGTTACGTCGTCAGAATCCTCGGTCTTGTACCGTCGCGGTGATATGACCTGCTATGACAACCTTAGAAAAAATCTGACCAGCTTAGACAAATTAAGACCTGTGGCCTGAGTGGAAACACTCCGGTCCTCACGTTAAAAACTGACCTTGTGTCAAAACCTAGCTCAGTGTAGGTGGCGGTCAAAGTAAATCCTGGTTATAGCAAAAGCAGTATTTAGTGGTCGTCTGAAAAATAATACAATAGTAATCTGCACCGGGACTTACCCTGAGCGACTGAACTCAGCTAAGTAATAGACACATTTAAGAATCTCCTGGGAGAACCACCACAAGTCAGTGGTCTTTCACTCATTCAGGCTCGATGAAATTAAAATACCAGTCAAAGATATTGTCAACAACGAATCTCCAGATCTTGACAATATACCAACTTTATTGTGGAAAGATCCAATATTCCATGACCTCCTCCTACACCATTCGCCACCTTCAGCTTGGTTGAGGGTGGAATCGTCTCTGTTCCAAAAAAGGGCAATTTAACAAGTCCAAACTAATTCTTATGCCAATTGCAGCAAAAGTTAACAATACCTGCAGAAATCTTTTGGAATAAATATATAAAAAATAAAAATTAATAACAGTGCTAAAGTATAGGTTTTATGAAAGTAAGTCTCTCTTTTAATAGAAAATGTATTCGCGTCTGAAGGAACAACAAACCCGTGACCCCTGCAATTACATACGGGCTCTGATATTACTATAATTTCAGAAGAGACTTGGATAAAAATAGGTGCACCAAAATTGATAAAAACGTTACCTCGAAGCGCGTATTGCCTGGTGGGGGAGGTGGGGAAGAAACTAAAAATAATAAGTGAATTAAATTACAAATTCTTGTTTCGAAACGAAAGGTAATTCAGAAGCAAATGTGACAAAAGGAAAACAGTTAATTTTTTTAGCTTCTGATTGGCTACACTTGTTTATTTTATGGAATGAATCAATCAATTCTATTTGTGAGTCGGTCAGATGTTCAAATGTGAATATAGACAGTTTAAAGAAAAGATTATACAAAAGAATAAAGACTTGTTTACGGAGTAATTTGTCTCTGCACTAAAGTAAAGGCACCTTTGCAGGTAAAAGAAAATGTGAATCTAACATTTAAACCAAAAAGACCCATCCGTTTGCTGCCATTGAGACAATGAATAAGTAACTAGACAGACTACAAAATTTAAATTATTTCACCAGTTGACTCTTCAAGTTGGTCAGCTCCATTGTAATTGCCAAAATAAAAAAAAGCCTGGCAAATTACTAGTGTGTGCAGATTTTTTAACTGGGTTGACTAACGGCCTCCAAGACCATAATTATCCGTTACCAACGGCCGATGGAGTACCTACAAACGGGGTAGCTAAATACTTCAAAATAGATTTGTTGGATGCATACCTTCAAGTTGAAATGGAAGAAGCAAATAAAGAATTTCTTGTTATAAATATGTATAAAGCGTTATTTCGGGCTGGTGTTATTATGCGGGCTGGACTTGATTTCTTCAGTTGGATACTTGGAGGATATTATTATTTGAAGGTAAACGAACATAGAGGCCACGTAGCAAAAGTGTTCGAACGAATAAGAGTTTGATTCTAAACTGTCTGAAGACAAACATGAGTGTGTGTAAGGTATTTTGGTGTATGAAGAAGCGAATGGCGACAGATAAATTCTTATAGTGAATGAGTATATTGTAACCAATGAATGGGTCGTGAATTATATTCGCTAGTTATAAAATGGCTAGTGATGAACAACCTAGACCAGTCTCTAGCTTTTTTTTTTCGGACTTGTGCCGCAATTACTGTATCAGTAATAAATATTAGATAGATACGAATTATACGAGTTAAATATTTAGGCCAAATTACAGATATAAATGATCGTAGACTCGATCCTGATAAAATAAAAGCCATAAAGGATATGCCGGCTCCTTCAAATGTTTCGACATTGCAATCATTTTTTAGGAATGGTGAATTATTATAGTTGGTATATACCGAAAATATATGAACTGAGACCTCCATTGAATGATCTACTAAAAAGAATTGGTCGGCTGACTGCCAGAAATCATTTGAAAAGATTAAAAATACTAACTTCTGAGCTTCTGCTTTTGAACTCTACATTGGAAATAATAGTAGCTTCTGATGATAGTGAATATGGGATTGTATTTGTGTATTACTACACAAAAAGGACGGAAAAACAAAAACTGGTGTTACTCATTATGACAAAAACTTCGTTACAGGAGGAAATAAATTATTGCCAAATTGAAAAAGCATTGGCAATAATTTTTGCAATAAAAAATCCCAAAGAATACTACGCGTTAGAAGGTTTGTATTAAAAAACCGATCATAGATCACTTTTGGAAATACTCGGCTCGAAAAAAGGAATTCACATACATTCGTCAAAGCGCTTACAACTATGGCCTAAGATGTATATCTAGGATATGATTTCATAATTGCCATCTAAAAAATGGGACATGGAGATTAATACCTAAGCGGGGGGGGGGTACTTGAAGGAATAAATAAGAGAGTTATCAATTACGAAATGAGATATTAAGAGTGAATCTCAGAAAGACGACCGTGTTTTTAAAAATGAACGAAAATCTGAGGAGTGGTAAAAAAGGAAAAACAAATGAATTAAAAATGTTCAGTGAAGTTAGTCATTTTTCATATGTGATTGATATTTAATATATGGAGAACTAGTAATAATACCAGAGACTTTTTAAAAACAAATATTGAAAGAGTTCTACGGCGGAAACCGCGGGATATCTGGCAGGAAAGCGTTCATACGAAGTTATGTATACTGGAATGGAATGAATCAGGATGTCAAAGGTCAAGTGAAGTCTCCCCAAGACTGTGCGTTGACAGCTAAATCGCCACCAGTAAAAATTCAAACTTGGCCAAATACAAAAAAAGCCATTGTTCTAGTTACATATCGATTATGCCCAACCAATGAATGTTTGGTACTATTTAGTAATATTACTTAGATTTTGCTCAGTGGGAACTTGGAGAGGGGTGGTCTTTGTCGTCTAACGTAGAGTTAGAGGCAAAGATCCTGTCGAAGAGGTTCGCCTTCTCTCTCGAGGATGATATGACCTCGAGGCCATTTATAATTATGAGCACTGCTACTTTACCTGATAATTTGGTTGTTGATCTTCCAGAATTCACGTGTTCCAAATTGTTTCTTTTCAACTTTGGTCTAGACTGCTCGTGCATAACTGCACTTGGCGTTTTTTAGAACTTTTTACAGAGATTGCGGGCAGTTATGAGTGTAGGTGTAGTGAGGGCCGAAAATACTCCGCTCCATACGATAAATATTTAAATTGTGGTTTCGGTGAGTTATGGCTGCTGGGCATTCAGGACAGCAGTTTTGGAGACAGTGTGTTTGGAGAAGGTTTAGAGAGGCGTTTCCATCATGTAGGACCGAAAGCTGACCCAGTCTGCATTCGCATAACGAAAAATAGTTCCATGGAACGGTACATCAGGGGATACCTTAGGATTGGCATTAATCTGGACACTGATTAGAGAATGGTCTGACGTGCCTAAGGGGGACTTTTGCTAAGCATTTCTCAGGGCAAGAGGTTAAAAAGAGGTCGAGGAAGTTCGTCTGATGTCGGGCCGAATCCGGGACACGGGTAGGTTGGTCGATTATCTAGGTTAGTTCATAGGTGATCGAGAAGTATCTGCCTTAATGTTGGTTTTGTTGGAGTGGACTAACCATTCTTTATGGTGTGGATTAAAGTCACCGCAGATATGAAAGCTGACCGAGAGAAATTGAGTTAAGATATTATCAATCTTCTCAGATATTCGGTCAAAGATCACTGTCCCTTCATCCTGATAGTGATAGAGAGCAAATACGAATGTGGTACTATGGATAAATGCCACACTGAAGCACACACAGGAAAGATCGGGTTCCTCGCTTTTTGCGTCGCTGCCACAAGGAAACTCGTCCTTGATGTAGGCTCCGAGTCCGTGCCCGTGACGATGTACCTATAAAGGGTGAGTAGGCTGGGACTGTGAGATCCTCTAGTGCGCTTGAAGTGTTGATACCGGTTTCAGAAAGTAACAGTAAGTCTGGTTTGGATTGAAGAAGATCCTGTTCCACTTCTGCAAAGTTAGAATGTAAACCCTCACGTTGCTGTAGGAGAGTGTATACGTGGGGTCGACTTTGATTTTTTTTTTTTTTTAGGTTGCGTTTTATAGTTTTATTTATTTTTATTTTTCATTGTTTGGTGGCAGACAAGTAGGCAGTGAGTTGCATATAAAATAACCTGTAGAGAATCGTTCAGAGTTAGAGCTGTAGTGGTTCCCTTCATCATAAACATAAACATTTTTTTTTACAATTTCGATGTATACGTATATCAAATGTAAAATAAATTAAGTGTAAGTTCAGAGCTCGTAATTTCATTGATATTATTATTATTATTATTAATATTAATTTTAAGCACTTTAAAATGTATTTCTTTTTGTTGAAAGATATTGTTGCAACATAGGAAGGGTTACTGAATGAGGAATAACCAAAACGGAGTTCGGAAATGAAATGGTAATCTTTATAACATCAACACAATACAATACTCGCCAGCGTCGTCTAGTAGGTAAACCACTGCTAGTTGGGAACTACTTGGACAGCATATTGATATTTATTGTATATAAATACAATTATGGCACAAGACCAAAAAAGGGAGAAAGGGTTGAGCCTGGACTTCATTGGATTATCTTATACCTAGCTAATCCGATTAACGACCCATTCACACATTACAAGTTACACATTCACCAAAATAACTCATCCGTCACCAATCAATCCTCCATATGCCATAATGCCACATACTTCCAGGAATGGGCCTGCAAAACGCACCACGTGATATAAAAATTAGGTCGACCTAAAAGAAAAAGTCAAGGCTAGCCCCGTTCACATGAACCAAGCTCACCTTAGTCGCCCACCTTTTCGCTAAAATCTGTCGAAACCAACCGTTTTCTATCAGTTCTAATCTTTATCTTGAGCTGAAAGAACCGGATCAGATCCTGATAAGAAAAAACGGTTGCCTCACGAGACTTCCTCCTTCATATTGGTTACTTTTGGATAAGCACGTTTTGATAATAGCTTTTGGATAAGATATATTTTCAGTCTTTCTTTACAATTAATCCCTATAAAGTATTTTACTATTATCTACGAGTATTGATCTAATATTATTAATCATAGTCTAGTTTTATGTGATGTGCTGATCGATGTTAATAGGATTTTTGAATGTTGTTGTTTTTGATGGGGTGCGGTTTATCAACCATTTGGGGGTTATTTAAAGCCGAAATATATTTTGAATTATAAGAATGATACTTTTTGCGAGAGAATATTTTATTAACATATTTTTTAGAAAATAGCTATTTAAATAAGTTCTTATTTAACACATAGGTGGTTGAGATGAATTCATACCTTTTCCGAGGGTATTTATGTATATGAATTGCACCAGAATGAACACAAATGAAATCAACCATAAAAATCAGTTGATTAGAAAAAAAAACTGTTAAGTATTATTTTCTTGAATCAACATGAATGTTATCTATGAATATGGTATATATAATAAAGCAAACAGTAAATTTACAAAAGGTTTATAATTACTGAGTAACCTCCATTTGATGAAGCATATTTCTACGGAACAACGACGTCAGTGTTCGACTTTTTCACTTGCGTTTCTTTACAACTTCAAAGACAAGTCTTTCTAAAAGGAAAATCTTCAAATCAAATTGGGTTCAATTACAACTAATCTATAGATTTTATCAGCATAGAATTTAACAGATTATCTACAAAACAAGGAGACAACCTGGCCTTAAGCGTGCTAAGACTGTTTGAAAGCAGATGTTAACTTTGACATTAATGTCACCACGGTCACAACGATGTTACTTCTTTTGCATCATATTCATCGCTACTGTCAATAAAATTCAGGGTTTTACATTTGAAATACGTGATATATCCTGCTACATGGTAATGAATGCTGTACAATCTCCTCAAAGATGAAGAAGAGATTTGAATGTGGTTCTACAAAAGAATGCTGAAAATACCACGGGCCGAACATGTAAGAAGTAACGAGGTTTTAGAGAAGATGGAAACAAAAAGGGAACTTATACTTAACATCAGAAAGAGACAGATGAAATTTCTAGAGAAGGATGCTGAGGATACCATGGACCAAACATGTGAGCAACATTGAAGTTTTAGAGAAAGTTGAAACAAAAAGGAAACTTATACTTAACATCTGGAAGAGACAGTTGAAATTTCTGCGGCACGTAAAGAGAAATGTGGCTTGGAATATCTGATACACAGGGGACAGATTGAGGAGAAAGCGGGAAAGAGGACAACAGTGCGTAACATACTTGCTGTAATTGAGTCAATGGATGACGGAACAGCGGAGAAATAGCAAAAGACAAAATTTATTAGGTGCTACAAAGGACAGGATGTTGTGGATAGCCATGAATGCCTAAGTCCGAAAGGGACAAGGCGAATAGAGATACAATAAGAAAAAGTAAAACTTTGGAACTTATAATGCAAGTGATGCAAAAAGATCATTTTCTGCAAATAGATATATTCTAAAGAATAACCTACTTTCTAAATACTAACTCGTCTTTTATTTTCAACATCCTATAAAAAGCAAAGTTAAAAAAAAGATAATCTAATTTACGCCTAAAGTCCCTTACTAAACGAAGTAAGCAGCTGCGATCTTTACAAAAGGAAACATTTTCTTGCTTTATAGTGAAAAATAAGCTAATTTAAAGAAATTTATCAATCTTAGAAGATACAATACACAAGGAAAGCCGTAGGTGACATTCGTATTGTTGACTGTATAAAGCCATTATCAGTAATGTGTAAATTAGATTTTAAATGATTTCATTATAGATTTACTCAGAGTATGTATACTTATGTATAGTACACATAATAGCTATTTGATATTGTTTATAATAATACCGCATTTTTACTTTATGATTCGAAATATTGTTCTCATCTTGATCAATATAGATACAATGTTTTGTCCAAGTGTCCTCTGGTCCTCATTGCTTGGCTTATATAGGACATATTTTGATTATTGTAATATTTTGTCCTTGTGATGTGTTATTGCTCGTTACTATTGAATTGATGCTTCACTGCCCGACCCAGAGATTGACCATTAGATTATAACAATGCAAATATGATCAACTCTTATATCAATGGCTATACTGTCCCTAAGGATATTAGAGTATAGTTGCTTATGTTTGTGTTACAGCCATCTACTTGGTCGTGAGTTCAATCCTTGGATCAGGTAGTAACCAATAACTGGCATAACAAGAACAATATATTCAGTTGGCCAGAAAGTCCTGACTCAATTAACCGGTTCAGCCCGGTCTGATGGGATGATACTCCAACAACTGTTGCAATATCACGACTGCTGGTAGAAGATTCAACTTTTAATTCTGCCACTAAAGCCTTAAAGGTTGATGGTTGGCCGGAACGTGGTTGATCGTCAAGGGTAAGATCCCAGGAGATGAAACGTCTGTACCGCCTCAAGACCTTCGACTGTATGTGCCTTCTTCATTATCACAAATTTCCTTCACAACAACTCTTGTAGAAAATCTTCGCTTGTAACAATCAAAACTCAAATTCCACTTTTTTACAAAGAAAAGAGTACTGAACTGTCATATGATGTCTGTCCTTCTAAATAGCAGTGAATGCTGGACAATCTCCTCAAAGATGAAGAAGGGTCTTGAACTAACAGAAATGTGGTTTTACAGAAGGATGCTGAGGATACCATGGATTGAACATGTGAGCAACGACGAACTGTTGGGGAAAATTGGAAACAAAAACGTAACATACTTAACATTAGGAAGAGCCAGATGAAATTTCTGGCACACCTAATGAGGAAGGAGGGCTTGGAAAACCTGGTACTCAGAGGACACATGGGGAGGAAGGGACAAAGGAAAGCAGCGCGAAGCATACTTGATGAGATTGAGTAAATGGATGGTAGAAAAACGTTTGGGAGAGATAGCAGAAAAACAAAACATTAAAAGCTACAAGGGACAGAATGATGTGATATGGCCATGCTCGCCTACGTCCTGAAGGGATCCGACACATAAAAGAAGGTTCCGACAGTTGTTTATTTCATAGTTAAAAAAATAAATAAAGAGGAGTCTAATCAAACACCTACACACAATATAAATAACGTTTATATTAACATACACGAGAGATGCTGAAATATTGTCGGCCACACAAAAAGCCTATCCCCAGAAGATTTTTTTTTTTTTGGTCTTAGTGTTCAGATTTACGGAAGAGGACATTTAAAATGGTTTAATCCCCAGATATACACAGTGTTTCTTTATCCCTAGCATTTAATTTTGTATTAATTTCTTAATTGATTTCTTTTCATCTAGTTGCTATGCCTGTAGATAACGGCTCGGAATGAGAAATTGAAATGCCGAGTTTGAATTCCTGCCTGGTTCGCTACAATCCTTTGTTTACAAATATCCTTTGAAAAGGTCTGAATGCATCGCTTCTTTCAGCTTTGAGTTAAATAGTAAGACTCGTATCTGGAACAATCAATTTTATTATCAAATTTCGCAAAAATATTCTGGTCAGAATCAAAAAAATGATTCAACTTTAAATACCCCACTTTGGGAAAGGTATGAATCCCATTCTTCCCACTCCCAGCTATATAAAACCGTAAAAATCAATCCAGTCTTATTCAGTTTTATTCACGAGTCAGTCAGTAGTTCGTCAGTCGATGTCGGGCGACCGGCTGATCGGTTGAACTCTCTGCCTTCGGGCGACCGGCTGATCGGTTGAACTCTCTGCCTTCGGGCGGGGAGGAACCCGAAAGAGGCTACGCCTAAGGGCGGATTCTCTTTCGGGGAGGTAAACCGACTTTGAACCCGTTTATACGGGTTCAATTGGCATATTTTTGGCCGAGCCCATGGGCTCGGAGATCCCACGTTAAACCAGCCTTGTGCCACATGATGCCCACGTGGCGGGGGGTGACTAAATATATTCAGTTTTATTCACGTTTCTTTTCTTTGGCACTTGACGGGATTATATTTCCTTCAAATTCTTTACTTTTAGGATTACTTTATTTTTTTTAAATCCGTCTTGCTTTTAATTTGATTTGATTTTCAAAATTAGTGCAGAGATCAAACATGGTCTCCCAAATTTGAGAAATGACTGCAACATCCTAAGATGTAGTTTCTTATTGAATCTGATTGAATTCTTTTTATTATTATTGCTACTTCTATGGTACCTACTCAGTAAGTTAAATAACGTATTACAGCGCTATATTCAAATTGATCATCACTTCTAATAAAAGCTGACTACTTAGAATATTACATCGTTGAGTTTCCGGATTTTGCATTGTTGAGTAATGGAAGCGGCTCTGACTGAGGAATCGAGAGACGAGTTCGAATTTCAGTCAAATCCATTGCATTAACTTATGTACCAATACCTTTAGAAAGGTATGAATCCACTTCTCCCCACCCCCTAGCTATATAAAAATCAAGCCAGTTTTATTCACGTTTCTTTTCTTTGGTACTTTACTTGACGGGATTATATTTCCTTCCAATTCTTTACTTTCAGGATTACTTTTTTGTGCTTCTTTTTTTAATTATTTCCTATTTCGCACTTTCCTCTGTATTTTTTCTTTCGGCTTTTTTTTTATTACTCTTTTATGTCTGTCTTCCACTTATCAAAAATGTCTTTATTTACTCCTCATCCGCCTTGATTTCTGATGATTTGTCTTAGACGCTTACAAACTGGCTCCAAACTTAAATTCTCCGATGTTAATAATGACGAAATCTCAGTAATCAAATATTTTAAACATCAACTTTTTCCCGTTTCTAATTTCTCATGAGGAATTAACAGAGAACCTGTGTAATAATGGATAAGGAGAATGGTATAGGTAAATACTTTTATTATTCTTTGAAATCCTTCTTGTTTTTAATTTGATTTGATTTTCAAAATTAGTGCACTTTACCTCCAGAGATCAAACATGGTTTCCCAAATTGGAAAAATGACTGCAACATCCTAAGATGTAGTTTCTTATTGAATCTGATTGAATTCTTTATTATTATTATTATTATTATTATTATTATTGCTACTTCTAAGTTACATACTCACTAAGTTAAATAACGTATTACAGTGCTATATTCAATTTGATCATCACTTCTAATAAAAGCTGACTACTTAGAATATTATACTGTTACATTACCGGAGGAGGCACAGTGGCGTAATGGATAGCGGTTCTGATTGAGGAATTGAATGAGCCGAGTTCGAATTCCAGTCAAATCTTTTACTTACGTACCAACACATTTGGGAAAGGTATGAACCACCTTCTCCCCACCCACCCAGCTATAAATACCGGGTTCTGTAGCCTTGGGTGGCAACTAATCTACCGCAGAAAGAAATGGAAAACTACTGCGGGAAAATATCTGTCTCGTCACTCTTGTATCGAAAGAGACATGATTGCCTAAGCGTGTATCACGCATGGTACATAACTGACTGACATTCCCGAAGTAATACAGCATTTGATAAGAATATATTTAATCAAGGATACTTGATATTATTGACAAACTAATATCAAAAACTATCTACTTTTCTGGATCTTTCCGGATGTTAGAGAACAATGAATTCATTCTAAAGCACAAGGGAGCGTCATTAAATATGTAGCCTAATGAATTGTTCACTAATTTTATTTTAATAATGTTTACCCATACTTCATCAACAAAAAGGAAGTTCCACTTCTTCCTGCGAACTACTGCGCTGTGGAATATATTCCCAAGAGGATGTTTCCCCGATCACTACAATTTTGACCTATTCAAGTGTAGAATTTCCACTCCTATCCATATAAACTACTCCTTAACGTAGCCCACTACCTCGAGTGACCCTCGGGCCTTGTATAGGGTGGTCCTCATTATAAAAAAGAAAAAGAACAAGCTTTAGGAATATAGAGCTGAAGTAGTTTTTAGGATGAACCTGAACCTCAATCCTTAACAGACAAAAAGAGATAAATCTCTACTCCTGCTCAAAATACCTAGGCGGAGTTTGAGCCCGGCTATAGGCGAGTCTATCTACTACTATCAAATTTTATATTAACATTTTATAGGATATTATATATGTGTGATTAATGAAGAATTGTTAGCTTACATTGAGAAGAAAGATAATTGAAGAATAAATTTTTCGTGTAGAATAACTTTTTTTTTTTCATCATTTCCATCAAATCTGTAGATTTACTGAGTTACCTACGTCTGTATTTTTTGTTGCGAAGGTTTTACCTACAAATGGTTATAATGCCAAAAGCTCTTTTTCGTGAAAGGGTTCTTTGCCCTGGGACTTCATTACATAAACCTAGCTTCATCACAGTGATAAACGCATTTCCTTCACATAACTATATTTCAGGACGTTTTAAAGAATACTTAACCTGCCACTGGCTTTGAAAATCCTTCTAAAATGGTAATATTCAAATATCAACTCAAACACGCGTTGAAAAGTTGGTAACATTTAGTTATGCAGAACAAATGAATAGCACTTAAATAGTCCAGTTTGTTTTCATTATTGCTTTTCTGAGATCTCCATACAATTTTTTGTGATGTCAACGAACACTCGCGGCCATTTTTGTAATGTCAACGAATACTCGTTGTCACTTTCGTAATGTTCGTTGTAGTAGAGACTTTGTAATCGCAGATACGACTATAGTAACGCCTTTGAATAATGCTGGTGTTGACGCCTTCAAATAACTCACGCACTAATAGTAATCGCTCGATAATAATCGCTCAAATGGTAATCAGTATAGTGATCCGAATAGAGAAATAACATAGCGAATAGAGTAGAGAATAGCTGTCCTTATAGTAATAGAGGATAGAGTAGAAATGACGATCAATTAGACACATGCTACCTTCCATATATCCGTTTCCTCTATGGTTACGTGGTCTACTTAATTCAACAATGGGATCGCCTGTGTTTGCTCACTAGCGATCTATGTTCAAACTCAAGTGTCGGCAGCGACACTTTATTCCTGTATTAGAAAGAATTAAAAACTAAGACAATTCTGGTAGTGGTTACTTGGATTCCTGTTAACTAAGATTAAATGAAAGAAATGATTCCATCCTCTTTACCAACCATGAATGTTCTTTTATATTCTATTTGGCTTGTTTTACGGGATATCAACCTCAATGGGTTATTTAATGTCGACAAGATTTTTATTGCTGGTAATTTTTTTTTAATTTATTGATGATAATATTTTATTTTCAAAAATCCATTTTTGGTCATATTTTTCTTTTTCAAAAATATATTGCTGGTAATAATTTTCCCAATAAAGTATTGCTAGTATTAAAACCTATGTTTATACTTTCATAGTATTCTGACCCCTTTTGGGGGTTAACTATTTTCCCATAGCTGGGACCCTGACAGGTGCTAACACCCCGGGTCAGGGTGGACCTGGGAACACCAGCAATTAAGAGCTGGATCCATGCTTCTCAAAAACTCCTGATTAGAGGACTTCCTGTCGGATGTAGTTTATCGTCTTGCCCAGGACGCGGATGTAATTTATCATCATACCCAGAACGGTTTATATTCTGTACCACCCCAGGAAGTCGGTAGCCATTGGTTTACACAACTTCCCATTATTTTCTTTCTAACTGTTGACTCTACCAACCTTCTTTGTCCTTGTTCTGTCATTTAGGAACATAAACACGGCTGTGTGTTTGTGTGCATTTTAGGTGAAGTTATCTGCTCAATATGTAAACAAAGAAGATTGGAGCATACAAAACCCTTCTACTACGGATGTTTATTCCTTTTATACTGACTGTAGTGAAACAAAGCTCTCAGTGTCCCTTCCGTATGTCCGTTTTCTTTTTTCGTATTCATGATCGAGCTCAAGTCAGCCTTGTACAGAGTCGGAACAACCAAAGGAATGTTTCTACTTACTTTATCGTTGGAAGTTTAAAAATGGTTACGGGATATCCGTTTTCTTTTCCTTGGTTCAGAAGTTGGGGGAAGTCAGTACTGTTAATGTAGTCGCTCTCAAGTTAGCATTGCGCTGAGTTGGAACAACCAAGGAGAAAGCTTGATCTATTTCATAGGTTGGGGTTTTTGGAAGGTACATGCGAGCGTCATGCATCGGAAGGTGGGAAGAGAGTTCAGTCGACAGTGGACCGGGGAAACTAACATTCCAGCGGTAACGTAATTACCACGTGGTTTACGTCTTAGAGCAAAGGGGAGAAAGAGAGGGAGGAAGGAAATGTTTACCTGTTGTATAGGCTTCAAAAAAAGCCACCTAACGAAGTTTTTCGAAATCAAGTGGAGTAATTATATATCCGGTTTATTTACTCGTATGTGAAAATGTATTTCTTTTTTCTTTTCTTTTTATTATTCATTATTATTGCGTTTATCGATTTTATTTTATTTTCCGAAGCATTTACATGTTGGGTCTTCTTTCATATGCCGTGTTTGTTTACGATATTGCTGATCATGGCTCTCTCCAAGTTTGTCTTTTTTCTTTTTTAATCAATTCACTTCAAGCAAGTCGACATTGCCACTACGAAAACTTTAAGGAAAATACTTTAGATGGAACTGGAAACCTAATCCTAAGCAGGAAACAAGGATTAAACCTCTACTCCTGTTCAAAAGACTGTGGTGAGTGTGCATAGGACGAACTTATCTACTCCTATTGAGAAAATAAATAAATAATAAATAAAATTTCAGAATTTACGCGGAGATGTTAGAGCTCTGTTTTTGTTTTTTCTTACTTAACAACTTATTTAGATTTTAACGTGTTTTTGTGTCTCCTAAAAATGAAAAAAAAAAACGATTTTTGTAGGTCGACACATATATAACAGAATAATTTCTCAGCTCACATCCCGTTACCTTCCAAATTCTATTGCCATGTGTGAAGTGGGCAGGTCAAAAAGCGACTGAAAAAAAGTGTGCGTTTGTCCTATCACATGAAGACATATCAAAAAACATATTTAATTCACTTTTCTTTAACTCGCATATATGAAATCTAGTCTAAGAGAAGAATTCTTTTTCTTAAGAGACTCTGCTCATAACCAAAGTGACCAGGGGGACAGATTTACATCCACACACGTGAATGAAGGCAAATCTAAAATTAAAACTAACAACGATAACAGATTAATTGCAGGAAATCGCTTGTAAATTTTAACGCCTCATGCTTTCATTTAATCTCAATATTGAACCTTTTCTTGTTGCAATCAGTAAAATTATTACAAAATTAAGGTAAAGAGAACAAAAAATAAATCTCTATAAATTATGTGTAACTGAATATACATTTTTTTCAAAGAATGAAGTAAAAGAGACAGAAAGAAAGAAAATAATTCCAATATTCCCGAACCTATGTGAAGAGCATCTTCACATTTGGTCAAATGTTCTGCCATTTAGAAGGTTGGCGGCTATTTAGTGGAATTAATTATCTGATATTTTATTGCTTTTAACTCTTTACCATTGCTTTTGCGTCCTCATAGATATTTGAATAATGTGCGGTTCCTAAGAGCAAAATCTGATGGAGGATAAAGATGATTTTCAGTAAATACACAAAGCAGGTAGAGTATTTAAATAAAGACACGTTTTCTCGAATGGTTTATTTAACTTGTTCAACATGACGATCCTAAGAACTAAAAGTTCTACCAGGATTTAGTATCAGCTAAACATAATATACGTAGATAACACTGTGTTGATCACAGACTCGGAAAGAAAACTGAAACAACTCCTAGGCAATAAAAGCAAGAAGAAAACACTAACTTTAAAAAGACATAATACATGGTCGTCAGCAAAAGAGACAACCCAAGGTTTTAGCTGTGTATTGGGGACGTCAAAATCAAATATAGACATTAAACTATTTAGTTAGTGTAATAACAGACAACGGAAAATGTGACGCAGAAATCCAAAAGCGCATATAAAGAACGGAAGATGTCTTTCAGAAACTAAGAAACGTAGTACTAAGAAATAGTAAAATATAATTATTAACAAATAAGTGCTGGACTCCTTTGTAGTATATAATTTCTTCTATAGCGGTGATTCTTGAATAATTCCTTCAGATATGAAGAATACTTGCAGCGAAAGAAACTTGATTCTACCAACGAATGCTAAGAATATAATAGACAAAACATATAGTCAACGAGAAAGTCTGAAGGAAAATAAGAACTACAAGAAAACTTATATTTACTCTCAGAAAGAAACAGCTGAAATAGAAATTTCAACTATTAGTTTCAACTGACATAATAAAGAAAGAGGGCTTGGAGAATTTAACACTCACAAGAAATACTGAAGAAAGAGAACAAGAGGGAAAAACAGTGTATAAACCGCTTAAGCACGAATAAAAATATAACTAAAATAGTTCTTTGTTTTATGTAAGCAAACCTAACACATTAGATTTATTGAAAGGTGATCTTTATAATTGCAGACAATGTCTTCCTTATCTGTTTCTCAAATTTCGCAGTCTTTTTTTGTCATGAATATAATTATGATTCACTGTCATTCAGTGATGATTTCTCTATCCTTCTTTTAAATATTTTTGGTTAAAAATAAAATTTGTTCTGATAAATTAGGAATAGTACTCGCTGTTAAAAAAAATAATAATGCGATTACGTGATAGTAATTCAATGTGTTTGAATGACGGTTAATTAAATCAAGAAAAACTCTACACCCCACAAAAACGAAATTGTTATCTTATCGATGAATTTGGTCCCGGTTTGTTTTGCCTCTCTTTAGAGAGATGGCGAAAGAAAAACTTTTTTTATTATCAAATGACGGCAATTATAATTCTACTGTCAAAACTCACGGAAGCATCAGTGATTAACATTCATCTTTCTCGTGCGAACAATAAAAACACAAAATAAAAGACGCTTATTCGGGAAATCTGATTTCCAACGATACGAGAAGATAAGCGCTGTTCTTTTATATAATAATTACGTAGCAGAAAATCTGTTCAATGTTAATTACTTATCATTCCCTTTCGTTTTTATCTCCATCCTTCATTTTTTTTTCATCATTTTAATTTGTTCTTCTTTTTCTCGTTTCCTCATTTTTTCTCTTCCTCTTTTTTCAGCTTGTCTCTCCCTTTTTCGTTTTTATTGGTTCCTCTCTTTTTTCATCTTCTCTCCTTTTTTTCATCTTCCCTCTGTTTTTGAAGCTTCCCTCTTCCTCCCTTTATTTTGCTCCTCTCTTTTTTCTGCTTCTACTTTCCTCTTTTTTCGCTTCTCTCTTCCTCTCTTTTATCCAGCTTCTCTCTTTTTACAGCTTCTTTTCTAGTTTGTCTCTTTCTGTCTTCTCTCCGCTTCCGTCTTCCTCTCTTTTTTCCATCTTGTCTCTTATTCTTTTTTTTAGCTTCTCTTTTTCTTTTTTTTCCGCTTCTCTCTTCCTGTCTTTTTGCCACTTCTATCTTCCTCTCTTTTTTTCTGTTTGTCATTCTCTTTTTTCAGTCTCTCTCTTCCTTTCTTTTGTCAGCTTATCTTTCTTTCAGATTCCCTCTTCTTTTTTCCGTTCTCTTCTACTTTTTCCATTTTTTCTAAAGAATAAATATCACTCAGTCGTCACTGGAAATTAAAAAGCATTTCATACTAGTGCTATCAATATAATCTGAACGCGCTAATCCAAAAATAGAAGAATAATTTAAATAACTGAGTTTTATAGGTAAAAAAAATAATCACACATAATTTATGCCTTCATTTGCTTTAAATCTTTTCGACAACGCGTCCGAAAAAAATCCTAACGATGTCGTAGTCAATAAATTGTTTTGAAACGCATCAATCAGTTTTCTCATTGAAAGTTGCTGGATAGTTAAGTCCTTTAATATTGATAAATATTCCGCCAAATTTGGAAAATGGCGTGGTAACAGACTTCGATATTAAAGGATGTTACTGGCCGTTGCGTAGGAAAAAAGACGCTGATTCCATCATTCGTGATGGAAGGGATATATAATTCCTTTTATGATCAAGTGTTGTCGCTTTGTTCTCGTTTCGGGATGTTCATTTTAGCAATGCTTCAAGTCATTTGTTTACATTTAATATTATCTTTTGAAAATTCCTAATAATATTGTTGCTTGTGGAGATAATTATGCCTCATAATTATCTTCGTGAAAAAGAAGATGGCGGATGTGGCGAGGCGCTAATGTCTCCAACGATGATTGTCACGCAAATCAAAGACAAGCGTAAAAGGGCAGCGGAACTGTGCAAAATACTTTTATGAGTTCTGATCGGTTACCTTGCGTGACGGGCCTTTAGGGGAAAATAACTTGTTTACCTGGCGTCGATCCAGTTTCACTTCTAAGATTAATCGCCTGTCTTTGAGGACGTTTTCAGACAACGTTCTGTACATTTTAGCTAATATGATTTTAAAGATCTCATATATTTATACATGGCTGACTTTTGATGGCATTGTGAATATTACTTTATAACACAAATGATGGAATATCATATTTTACAAGCAAATAAATATAATACAATGCGTTATACAAATCCAAACAATATCAGGATTTATTTTATCCGTTTTGAGAATGTATATACAGGCTTTCTCATAATGATAGGAGACACTTTAAATGTATGTATCTCAGATCATAATAATGATATAGAGTACCAAATATATTTATTACATAAATGATGTACAAGTTTTCAACATATTATCTAAGATTTTGCTATTTCCTACAGGTATATGATATCGCTTTTTCTGACTGTGAACCCTCATAATGTTGTGGAGGATCTTTTCATTAATTTACCCTAAAATATTAATTCACGCCAAACAAAAAGAATTTATATTTGCTAACATTCACAGTAATGCCATTCCATGGCATTTCAGTTAGGTTGGACACTGCGATCGCCTCATATGTGGTCTACTTGGGTGCACTATTTCTATATGTGGGGGTTTACGTTAGCGCTCAACCCGATAAACAAGCCAGATCTTTATCTTTTTAATTGTAAAAAAAATCCTTGTAAGTACCACGAATATCATCCTAACTTACGAAATGTGAAAAACTTCTTGATTTTTGTATTTTTTATACTTATTCCTGGAGTTGATGAGAAACATGCTAAATAAATTTTGATTTAAAATTTACAATTTTCAAAGATTGTCAAAATTTAATTAACACAAAAAACTTTGAATTAAAATTTATAATGTCTTGGGGTTAATTAATATTCGTGACAAGTAACTTTATATTATTTGGATGAATTAACAGAAAAGATCTATCGTGGACTCCAAAAGAAAATGCATGCGTAGTGGAAACATACTTCACCAGCCAAGGATCCATCGTTGCAGACGAAAGAAAATTACGATAGAATTCTGAAAAGCAACAGGCATCATCCCGAAAGGTGATCCTGGGCCCTGTTAAAAGCTTTCGTGAGACAAGCAATGCCTACGATGTTTAAAATGAGAGATGTAATATTCAAATCTTAAATAATATTTTGAAATCTCGTGTATCAGTTATGCAATAAATATATTTTGTATTCTATATCATTTTTAGAATTCAAGATACTTGCATTTCAAATGGGTCACATCATTATGGGATAAGCTTTATATATAACGAGATTTTTTATTAACTAAATGAATGTTTGCTTTTGCTGCTAACATGGCTGACAGAATATGTGGTTGTCAGCAAAAGAAAAGGCCCAAGATGCGAACAACGAAATGGAAATGTCAAAATTAAACAAATACAATGTTGAAATGTCTGGGAAGGATGAGAAATTGGCACTGAAATCTAAAACACGCATTGAAATGTGAAAGATGCCTTCCAAAAACTAAGCAACTTACAAGAAATCGGAAATTTTATTTAGCAACAAAGGAAAACCTGTTTGATTTCTATGTATTATTAATCCTCCTATATGGAAGTGAATACTAAGCAATTTCCTCAGAGATGAAAACACGGTAACAGCAATATTATTCTACAGAAGGATACTGAGGATACCTTGACAGAGCATATAAGCAGGGAGTCTTAAGCAAAATATAAACAACAAAAGACTTATATACTGAATCCGAATAAGACGACTGAAATTTCTGGGATACATAATGAGAAAAGAGGACTTGGAGACTATGGCAAAAGAAACAATGGGAGGAGCCGGTAACCTACCAGACATGCTTCTGCGAATGGATGACGGCAGACCAGGGAATGGGAGAAATTATATAAAAACAAACATTAATAAGCTGCACAGAATAGGGGTTTGTGTAGAGCTATGATCACCGCACGTTCTAAAGGGACGCGACCTATAGAAGAATCGAATTTGAAAATTTTTTGCCCATTAGGTGTATGTTGATGTCAAATCATTTCAAGCCAAAGTTCTTAGTGGAAGATGAATTCCTTATTGACAAAAAAAGTGTTACTAAAGCCAGGGTCGATCATAATAGTAAGTAAAGTCCTGGTTTGAAAGAGGAGTTGGCAAATCTCTGGTGAATCCATTTAATTTACTAACTTGTCCATTAATAGAAAATATAGAAATCGTAGCAGATTATCTTTAATTGCAATACCTCAAATATGAGAACCTGGAGAAGTTTCAGAATTCCAAACTAACAGAAATTTATCCTGATATAATACCCGTAAATTTGTCTGTCTTAAAGATTTTGCCAGTAAATTTTGCTCATTCTCTGATAACAGACACCGTCGTGCAAAACATTTTGCCAACTTGGTAGATTAATTACTTAAATAATTTTACCCTCAAATCATTTAGATTAGTCGAACTAAAAGTTTTATATGCTATTGTAACCGATATTTTCATTTTTCTATATACTGTGTCTCTTCAGGACTTGGGGGATCATGGCTCTCCACAACCTTCTATCACGTGTAGCATCGTTTGTCTCTTTCCTTCCATCCACATTTTCACCATGCATTTACACAAGTTCATCAATTAGGTGGCTCGATACTTTCCCGCATAAAATTTCAACACTTTTCTTTGTTTCTAACGAAATTTTCTTAATAATTTGCTTAGCTTTTGAAAGGCATCTTTTTACCATTCCAATACGCGTTCAGATTTCGGTGTCGCATTTTCCATCCTCTTTTGAAAAATGTCTCAGATATATAAACTTGTGGATGAATACTAACAAATAATAAAATAGGCCTCAGTTTTCATATTCAAATTTGATATCTAACTTGCGCCTATCAACTAGTAAACTATTTCCTGGTTGTGAAAACTTGTATAAAATGTTCTCATTTACACAAATTTCATTAATATTAATAATATCATTAATATTAATAAATATCATTAATATTAATGAATGTATTAATTATTAAAGTAAATTCTCGTCTACTTATGCAGAATGTTCATAAAATATATCTGATAAGAAAATAAATGTACAAATAAGATGGCCATATTATTTAAATTGTTATGGTTAAACTTGTATTGTTACTGTGATGTGGTGCACTTTATACAGGGCTGACAATGAGGGGGCCTTCCATGAAAAACAATTGCCTATCCCTGATTCATCTGGTTATTTACTTATTGTGAAAAACTTTGTTATACTATGATATACAAATAAATTATAAATCAGAAGATGTTACATGATTATCTGAAGCCGTTACAAACATGATATCACATTCTTCTGATGGTAGTGACAGTGTAAGCATGCCTCTTAGCAACTAAGGCAAGTATAAACGCTATTTTATAAATTCAATTGGTTACGTAGAGTGTAAGAAATGTGTATGCACATTGAATTGATAACAATCATTAATGATAATATATATCTTTAGCATTTAGCATTGATATGTGATCGTTGAGCTTGGAATTATACGATTTGTAATAATTTGGGGCAAATTAGGTTCAAAGTGCAGCAATGAGGCGTTAAGTAGCGTGTTTCAAGAGTCAAAGTCTAACGATAATTTTGAAAATGGTTCAAACAAATAGACCACAAAATAAATATAGTTATAGTTCTGTGCTGGATATAATTTATTTCAATATGTTCGTATATAGGCAAAGAAGATTGGTTAAATGAAATCTTACGAAGGAAAAGTAATGAATGTTGAATAAAAGAAATCGTAGAAAGATAAGGGAATGGTCATTGGCTAAAATAAATGGTGAAAATATGAGGGAATGAACGTTGGCTGAGAAATCGGAGGAAGAGAAGGCAATGAACTTTGTTGAAAAGAATTCGTAGAAAAAGAAGGCGATGAAGTTCAGCTGAAAGAAATGCCACAGAGAGAAGGCAATGAGCGTGGGTTAATAGAAATCTTTAAAAAAATAAGACAATGAATGTCGGCAAAAAGAAATAATAAATGGCAATGAACGTTGCCTAAAATGAATCGTGGAATGAGAAGGTAACGATTGTCAGCAAAGATAAATCATAGAAAAAGAAGAAAATGAATGAATGCTAAATGAAATCTTAGAATAACAAGTCAATGACCCTTGGCAAAATGAAATCTTAGATTTGAACGTTTGTTAAATCGTAGAAGTCGATAACGTCTTCAAACAGAAATAGTGACGGCAATGAAAGTCGAATGAAGGAAATCGTACAAAATAATGCAATGAACCGTTGCGTAAAAAATCATACAAAATGGAGTCAATGAACGTTGGCTAAATGAAATCATAGACAGAGAACGAATTGAAGGTCGGCTAAAAAACAAATTAGAAACAGATGGTGATGAACGTTGGCTAACGAAAATCGTACAAAGAGAATGCAAATAACGTCAACTAAAAATAAATTGTATAAAGAGAAGGCAATGAACTTCGTCTAAAAGAAATCGTAAAAAATAAAGGTAATGAACTTTGGATATAAGATATCATTCAAAGAGAATGCAATGTAGGTTGGCTAAAAGAAAACGTAGAAAGAGAAAATAAGGAACGTTGGCTAAAAATAAATCCGTAAAAGGGAATGCAATGCCTGTTGGTTAAAAGATATCGTACAAAGAGAAGACCATAAACGTTAGCCAAAAACAAATCTAATAAAGACAAGGCAATAAACGTTGGGAAAAAGAAATCGCACAAAAAAAGGCAATGAATGTTGGATAAAAGAAATGGTAGAAAGAGAATATAATAAAGGTCGGCTAAAAGAAATCGTAGAAAAAGAAGTCAATGGACCTCAGCTAAAAGAAATCGTAGAAGGTGACGGCGACGAACGTCGCCTGAAGGAAATTGTAGAAATAGAAGAGTTTGAACTTTGGCTGAAAAGAAATCTTGGAAAGAGAACACGTTGGTTAAAAGATATCGTAGAAAGAGAATGCAATGATCGTCGGCAAAAGACATCGCATAAAGAAAATGCAATAAACATCGACTAAAAGAAATCTTAGAAAGTGAAAGCAATGAACGTTGGATAAAATAATCATAAAAAGAGAAGGAAGTGAACGTCGCCTACGAGAAAGTCAAGGCAATGAACGTTGACCAAAATGAAATCATAGAAAGACAACGCAATGAGCGGCGGACAAAAAGAAATACTAGTAAGACAGGGCTATGGACATCGGCTAATGGAAATCGCAGTAATAGAAGGCAATGAACGTTGGCTAAAGTCGAATGAGAAGTCAGTGAACGTCGGTTAAAAGAATTGTAACAAGAGAAGGCCACGGATGCCGGTTAATGGAAATCGCAGTAAAAGAAAGCAGTGAACGTTGGCTAAAAAATCGTTAATGAGAAGGCAATGAATTTCGGATAAAAGAAATCGTAGGAAGTGAAAGTTATGAACGTTGGCTAAAGCGAAATCGTAGGATTAGAAAGCAAAGAAAGTCGGCTTACATTAATCGTAGAGAGAGATAGAAATGAACGTCGGCTAAAAGAATCGAAGAGAAAGCGAAGAAAATTGTCAAAAAGAAATCGGAGAAACAGCAGGCGATGAACGCTTGCTAAAAAAATCAAAGACAAATAGAAAGCAAGAAGATTTTGTAGACTGAGGAGGCAATGAATGGGGACTAAAAGAAATCGTAGAAAGACAAAGCAATGAACGTTGGCTAAAAGAAATCGTAGAAAGATAAGGCAATGAACGTTGGCTAAAAGAAATCGTAGAAAGATAAGGCAATGAACTTTGGCTAAAAGAAATCGTAGAAAGATAAGGCAATGAATGTGGACTAAAAGAAATCGTAGAAAGATAAGGCAATGAATGGGGGACTAAAAGAAATCGTAGAAAGACAAAGCAATGAACGTTGGCTAAAAGAAATCTTAAAGATACATCAACGATCGGTGGCTAAAAGAAATCATAGAAAGACAAGGCAATCAACGTTGGTTAAAAGAAATCGTAGAAAGACAGGGCAATCAATGACGGCTAAAATAAATGCTGTTTCTGCATCTAGCGTTACCCAAATTAAATTTACCTAATCCTTTCGCTGACCCAGTCACCTAAAATAAAAATACATTTGTCCTTAAAAGACATTTTTATGATACATGTCACTTTCAGATCCAAATTGCAGTCATTACGCAGGTTTCCAGTGAACTACAAATTTTACTCCAGTGACAAAATGTGATAGTCTTTGAATGGCAGAGGATTATGATTTAACGGTAGGTAAAAAAAAGAGACCGTCATGAAATAAAACAAGATGAGAAAAATTTATGGGGAAAATGGCCAAGTTTTGTCCAACTGAAAGAATAAAGCCGAATATTTGGTGAACTCTGTAGTCGTATTTATGAAAACGTTTATCAATGGATTTTTTGCCTATTCACTTTCGTGTGAATATATATGAATGAGTGAGCATTTAAATCAAGGAGGTTGCGCTCTCTCATTATATAGAGTAAAAAAAATGTGTCTAAATCTAAGAGGACATAAGGCCGAAATAGGTCAGTTACCGTTCAGTTGACATTCATGTTCAAAAGAAAGAAATTTACATTGCTTTTGGACAGACCGAAAATGTCTGCTCTAAAGTAAAAAAATTATTGGAAAAAATAGTTTTAGAAATGCCACTCAATGCAAGCTGGTACACGACAACACAGAAGGATTTGTCGAACTCGATCAAAAGCGTCTTTATCAAACGTACATACACGCACACAAATTCATTACTAGTCTTCTGCTGTATCCGCTACATACATTTTCCATATTCTCTCGAATCTTTTACGTGGTTCTGAAGGAATATATATATACATATGAACAGATATATATATATATATATATATATATATATATATATATATATATATATACATACAATTAGAAAAGAAGAGTCCACTTACGCTTCATATTGTTTATAAAATAGAGTGGATAATTAGAGTAGATAAATTAATCAATAAAATAAAGCCAAAACGAAAGGGTACAAATGAAACCAGTACGAAAAAATTACATATATATATATATATATATATATATATATATATATACATGATTTTCATATATCTTACTTATTATAAAACGCAGATTGTGTGTGTGTGTGTGTGCGCGCGCGTGTGTGTGTGTGTGTCTGTAACGTTTATATATTGGATCGAATTTCCTACATTTTTTAGCCGATTTCAACAAAACTTCACAGGACTACATAAAATTAACTTGTGGTGGTTCTAACGGCGCCGAAAATGGTAAAAAACATAATTGTTTTTTAACAAAATCAATTTGAAAACACGATTAAGACACATCGTGAGAAGGAAAGGGGGAGAACTCACCCACGAAAATGTAAACAAAAGAGCATAGCATGATGAAAAAAAAGCCGAACTTGACGAAAACAAAACTTTATCGTCTAATGTTCATATTATTATTAAAGAGGAAAGATCAAAGTATTTTGGGGGTATTTTTTTACATTTTTAATCGTTCCTAGCACGTCTGAAATTTTCGTTAAAAATATTGTTTTTTGGGGTCAAAAAAAGGACAGATAATCAATCATTTTCAATCATTTTTTCGATTTGATAAAAAGATTAAAATCTGACTTTGATATACTTTTAAAAATCAATTATCATTTTTTTCAAAACTGATTTTAATAAAAACAGAAATTATACTGTTTATTTAAAATATTTTGAACCAAGCTTAACTTAGCTTCTACGCCGAAAAAATGTAATTTGAAAATAAAACAAAGCAGGTCATAACCTTTCGCGTCGCTTGACGATTGACGAAAGGCACATTCATGACGTTTAGATAACTTACGGGAGGATAATTCTTTCTACGGATGGAAGGAAGTGAAATTATTTAAGTGAACAAATTATTTACCTCGTTACTTTTAAGGAAAACTTTCAGCGCTCTAATTTTTTTTTTTTTTTTTGTACTTAGCTTTCATATTTACGTTTACGATGCTTTATGGAAAATATAAAGAAATTAAAAAAGACTGTTAATAGTGAGATTAAATTTCATAAGAAAAAGTTATCTAATTAATTTAGGTAACTTTCTTATGAAATTTTATCAGAAGTGTACATAAAATACTATAATTTTATGTACATTTATTACATTTTACTGTGTTATTTGTATTTCCATTCATTTTATTATTAATTTTGATATTTCATTTATGGAAAAATGTCATAACTGAGATTAATATAAAAATAAGATCATATAAATTAAAGTTTAGCAGTAGTTAAATTTCATAAGATGATACTGTTACTTGTAGGTACACTTCTCAGTTGAAATTGAAAACTCAAATTAACTTCTCCATACGTGTTTCGCAAAAGTAAAGGGCTTAACAGCGAAGAACAATGCTGAACTCAAATAATGCAACTAAATTGTATTCTGGTTGGTCTTCCGTACTTGATAATTACTGTCCGACTATAAACACAAAAAATTACATTTCTTAATTACCATGGATAATCTGATTGGTCCAAATTATACAATTTTCAAAGCGCTAGACAATGACAATCTCACACGGACATTTTGAAAGGTTGATGTTGCTTTTAACTAATGTTAAAATATTTTTAAAAATTCAATTTAAAATTTTTGAAAAATCTTTTAAAATTAAAGAAATAAGAAATAATTGTATTAAAAATTCAATTTTCATTGAAAAAATTTTTTGCTTTCAGAAAATATTGTCCATATTCATAAAAACAAATTAAAACAAATAAAAGCATTTGAAACTAAATAATATATTTGTTTTATTGAGTTTTGTATGTTACAATTCACAGCTGATTTTCAGGTACGTTGGCCAAAAAAAAAAACATGATTTGCATTCTTCAAAGCCTTGTGCTTTTAACTATTGTAATCACTAAAACTGATGGTCTCGAATTTCTAGAGTTTTTCATAAAATTAGTTATGGGGGTGTTAATAAATATAAAAAAAATATTTCTGCCATGACTTTAATAAAAAAAACATATTTATAATAATTTCGATCATCTGTGAATAGTTTCTGAAAGTTTCATTAACATCTGACAATTATTTTTATTTTTGCAAGATTTTCCAAATTAATGTGTGTAAATACAAAAAAAACGTGCTAAAAATTATCTATGTTATTTACTACCCCTTGTTGCGACAAAGAGAAACAAGTTTTTTTAAATCAAAATTTAGAATATTCTAAAAAGATGGAAAAAGTTTTTAAAATAAGTAAAAAAAAGTTTAGTCTATCCTCTTCATAAAAACATAAGCATTTTGACGATAAAATTTTGTTTTCATAAACTTTGGCGTCTTTTTCATCAGACTATACTCTATGTTTTAGCGATTCCGTGTAGTGACTTAGGTTTCTTACCCAGGTTGTGTGTGTGTGTGTGTGTTCCTTTATATATTGGATCGGATTTTTTACATTTTTCAGCCGATAAAACAAACATCCACTTTTTTTTTTTTTTGGCAGGTAGTATTTCTTATTGTCTTGCACACTTTTTTATTTATTTATACATTCAGAATGCTTTAAAAATTCCATTTAAAATAGACAATTGTTTATAATAAAATTCTAATTCTATTCAATCGTGGGACTCATCATAACGATTGAAAACAATGTTTTTGTTTGAGTTTGAGTTTGACCGATTCGTCAAAAAAAACAAAAAACTAAGACATGCGTGTCCGTCAACCTAAACAATAATCTAACTATCTCTACTGATTGTACGAATCGAAAAATCGGATAATTCTTTATCTTTAGGGAAAGATAATTCCACGTACTTTAGGGCCGTTTTTACAATTCCCTTTGCAATTTGTTACAAGGCAGATCAATAAGGCATTGGTTCTATTTGAAATTAATTCAATATTTAAAAGAAACTATTAAGAAATAATTTAAAAATGCCGACGTAAGAAATCTGAATATTTTGAAGATGATAATTATTAAGGAAAGAACACAGTACTTGTAATAAATTAATAAACCCAAATAAAGTTAATATTTTTTGTATTAGAAACAACGAGTGGAAAATATATTCAAATCAGAATTCTAATTATGAATCACCACAAGCAAAATATGCAATTTTTTTTACTGTAGAGATTACAGAGAAAGGCTACCTACATTTTTCAACCGATTTCAACAAAACTTCACTTTTTTTTTTTTTTTGGCAGGTAGTGTTTCTTATTGTCTTGCACATTTTTTTTTTTCTTTTTACATTCAGAATGCTTTAAAAATTCCATTTACAAGACAATTGTTTATAATAAAATTCTATTCACCAATCGATAGACTCATAACAATTGTAAACAATGTTTTTGTTTGAATTTGGGTTTGACTAATTCGTAAAAAAAAAAAAAAAAAAAAAAAACTAATTAAGACATGCGTGTCCGTCAACCTTAAACAATAATCTTTGTCAATTTTATTTTTCAGTCTTTATGATGGTCGATACTTGATCTATCTCTTATTGTTACATCCCCCAGGCAACGCGGGGCTCTACTATATATATATATATATATATATATATATATATATATATATATATATATGAAAATCATTCTAAAATATATAATTTTTTGTTGTGATTAGAGGAGTGTGTTGAATGTCGGCATATTTCAATACCTCTGTTGATATATATATATATATATATATATATATATATATATATATATATATAAAAGAATAGAAAACTGTAATATTAGCCGACTAAACGTTGTACGAAACGCGTTGGCTAATATTACAGTTTTCCTATTGTCTTTTACATTTATACACACACACACACACACACACACACACACACACACATATATATATATATATATATATATATATATATATATATCATTTTAACAGATATATTTCCCAAATTTACAAAAAACTATTTTGAAAAAATAGAGTAAATTCAATACTGGGATCGACCACGGCCTCTAGACTACTTCGAAATCTCCTGCATCTCTTCTACACGGTTTCCTTGTTTAAGTTGGTGAATGCTGCCATAATTGTTGCCTTCGGTTCATCATTGGTGTTACAAGTTTTTTATCTCAACTGCGCCTCATTCATAATATTCAAGGTCTGTTCTAGTCTGGGGGGTTAGGTGGCCAGGTATTAAAGAGTGATGTGTTCGCTGAAATTGTGTGATAGTCATGAAGGGGTTTCACATGTTTGTGTGGTATGGAGCTGAGTCCTGTTGGCAGATATAAGGTCTTCAAGAAATCATCCTCTTGACCCAGGGCAGCACTACCTCCATGTTAAGTCTGAGATCATCACAAACAAATTTGGGAGTACTTTTACTTACCAGAATGATCAGATTGTGTTTTCTGGGCTGCTGTACCTTCGTAATCACAATTAGACTCATCCAACTCTTTCCGAATCCTCTGTACTGTCGTCAGATTTTCACCCCAAAAGACTAAAATGTTCGCATTGATGCTTCCGGCGCAAATTACTAAGCAGTACAGCATGCTGTTTCAAAATATCTGTCAGAATGAATTGCGTCATGGTGTTCTTTTTCTCATAGACGTTTTCCAACCGACCCTACTATGATACATAGTCGATAAAATAAAACATCAACGCGCATGCGCGAAATTACAAATATAAAATAGCGACAATTGACCCCTCGTTCCTCGATATATAAATCCGTATTAGGAATTTCATGAATTTTTGTTTACATCCCATTTTTAGTGGGTTTTTTAACGAGTTAAATTTATTTATTCACAGATCGTATTTTAATTATTTTTTTCTCCTTTTAAAAATTATTTCATGATGATTTATTATTTTTAAAGTATTTATATAAACGACGTAAGATTAATATATAACATACAATTTTGAATATATTCAGTTTTATTTTTTCTGTATGCCATATCTCTTCAGGACGTTCGCGATCATGGCTCTTTCTAATTTCCTGTCCTTTAGTAAATTTTATCTTTTTATCTCTCCTAAATCCTGTTCCGCAAGTCATTTGCATAAGCTAGCTAAGCAAGTTACGCGTTGTTTTCCTCTGTGCCCTAGAAATGTCAAATGTCGTGTCTGATGTTGAGTAAAAGTGTCCTTTTTTTCTATTTTCCCTAAAGTTTTGTCTGTGCTCACAGGTTTGATTCATAGCATTCTCAGCCTCTTTCTGTAGAATCAGATTTCTGTTGTTTCAAGTGTATTCATCTTTGAGGAAATTCTCCAGTATTCACTAACATATGGTAGGACTCATACTGTTCAATACTTTTTTTCTTTGTTTCTAACGATTTTTTCTGTTTCTTAATACTTTTCTTAGTTTTTGGAAGGCACCTTTCGCTCTCCAAATGCGCCATCGGATTTAGGTTTTGTCCTTTGCTTCCTCTTTTAAAACACTTCTCAGATATTTAATCTTTTGTACCTGCTTGGTTTTTGCTATGTACAATTTGTAATTTGCATGTTGGGTTATTGCTTTGCTGCACTACCATACATTCTTTCTTCATGCAATTACGGTTTAATCCTTTCTTCTTGCTTTTCTTCAATAAATTCTGTAGGAGTTTTTGCAGTTTCTTTTTTGTGTCTGCTGTCAATACTGCCATCTGTATATTTTCATCTCAATCTCAACCTTTCAGTGTCAAAATAGTTCAATGTAGACGTCTCTTCTACTCCAATAACTTCATGTCTAGCACTTCCCGTGTGTAGAACTCCCTTCCCCTTATTTGCTTCCCTGGTAGCTATAATCTTCAATTATTCAAATGCAATGTCAATCGACATCTCCAGATGCCTTGATCTAATTCCCCGTCATTCTCTTTATCCTTTCCCGTATTACTTTCCTTTTGCTCGCACACTGTGTGACCCCTTGCGTGCTAGTAGCACTCCCGCCTTTCAGTTTAACAAGAATTAATTCAGATAGTATCAGATAGTATCCCAAAACGCATTCCTTCATGTCTTGGTCTAATACCAGTCCTACTCCACTTGCATATATGTTCCCTATTTCTATCACTGACGAAATCTCCATTTATTGTCCGCCTTGTTTTGCAAACGACTAAAATATTAACATTTAACCTATTCATTTCCTGCTTTATATTTTCTAGCTCGCCAAATTGATTTCGTGTTTTGACATTCTGTTCCCCGAGAAGTAGTATTTTGTTTAATGCGAACAGACGCTAGATGACGCTTCGTCTTCCCTTACTGGTTGACGAACTAATTCCAAGAGTTTAACCCCCTTTACGTCGTTGTTTTTGCTAATAGCCGCTCGATGACTGCTAGGTAACCCCTGTTGTACATGTCCCTCCTTACCGGGCGGGGAGTGAATTCACATAGACTTAACACCCTTCAAATCGTTATCTTTCATAATTTTCATGTTAAAATCCATGAGTTTTATTGGTCTTTATAGTGAAGTGATTTCCTGTTGCTTTCTCCACGGTGATTTTATTGAGACAGCACCTCTAGTTAGCTGGCAGTTGACTTAAAATTTAATCCGCTCTTTGATTGCTCTTATTTTTCATCCTGCAAGTTTGAACTTAGTTAAAGTACTAAGCAATAATATTTTTTTATATTAAACATGTCTGTAACAAGTCACTTTCAAAGAAAATACAATTCTACACATTCTTCTTATTATTATTATTATTTCAAATAACTACTTACCTTGACTTTTCTTTAATAGTGAGAGAGGAATATATCTACTCACTACTCAACTTTCTAACAGAGTCAAACGTTTCATAGTTAAAAATCAGAAACTTAAATTTCTTTCCCAACTCCTTGTGCCTATAGCCGGTGCTAAGTACAAGGCATATCGACGTATATCAATTTTGTTAGTAAACATGCCGGTCACAAGTTGCTTCCAAACAAAATAAAATTCTAAACAATATTATTATTGTTTTTTAAATTCAAATTAACTTCTAAACTTGACTTTATAGAAGTTACATTTTAATTCAGTTGCTATCTTTTTCTTTGTGTTTTGATAAATTATTAAATCCAAAGAAGGGTATGCAATGTAATCAATCCAGACCTTGAATCTCAACTTGGCGTGGCTTTCCTTTTTTTTTTCTATATATATTTTCGTGGCAATTTTTCTGATGAACTATACTCGTTGGTGCCTCGACTGAATGAATTTAAGCATACTAATAGATTGGTGTCTAAGTCTTACTGTTTTATTTTTGAACTAGCTAGATGTAACCGTAAGTTTTATATGAAGTTTTTTTTGGGGGGGGGGTCGTACTTCTCATCTGTGTCACTCTCTTCCGATTTCATGCTTTCAAATAATCTTGAAAAATTTTAAATTAGCACGCTAATCGCCATCTTCTGTCTTCCTGAACGCTGTTCTTGTATTGTCCTTTCTCCTCACTAAAGTTTTTTTCATTCTCTTTCCCTCCCAGTACCCCCCCCCCTGCGTCTTTGTGGCATTATCTCTTTGTTTGGGACGCATAAGATGAAGCTTTAGTAAATCATCAATTGAGATCCTCTCAAATAAAATTAGGCAATGAAAAAAGAAGAATTTTAGGGGAAGGAAATATGACAAAGTCGAAATGTTTTCGTGTGACTCGTTTCGTCTTTTAGAACTTCAACGTACTAAGTTTATGTTTACGTTGATGCAACTACACATGCGTACATACGAAAGACAAATGCTGAGAATTTAAAATGTATTGGGTATATAATCTATCAGATTTCATTTAGATTCTTTTTCTTCTTATTTTTCCATCACTATGGCTATTAAATATCCCACATAATTTATGAGGAATGGTACATACCCATTAGTGTCCATAGGTAGGTATATAACAAAAAGAAACTATTAGCATAGTACTTTCAAATGGATAAGAAAAAGAAACTCCTTCTTAGCCATAGATATTGATTTGGTCATATGCTGCAGGGAAGCTGAAATAGCTTGTATACTGTTTTAACCTAGGATGGGTTACTGAATGAGGAATAACCAAAACGGAGGTTGGAAATGAACATGGTAATCTTTATAATATTAACAAAATGCAATACTCACCATCGGCTTGAATAGGTAAACCACTGCTCGTGGTGGACTACTTAAATAACATATTACCCCACTTACAATCGTGTCCAACGTATTTATGAGGATTGGACATACCCATTATTGTTCATAGATACAGTATATAACAAAGTTGTTCTTATTTCAATGTATAGGAGAGTGGATAGTGGGAAAAAAATCTTCCTCGTTAGTCATGCATCGAAAGATACATGATCGCCTAAGCATGTATCACGCATGGTACATAACTGATTGAAATCTTGGCCACCCAGTATCTTTTCGGTGGATGGGGATTTTCACCCCTGAAACCACTATCGCTCAGTACTCACTACTACTGAACATGATCCCCCCACAACACTTTGAAGAAATTCTCTACCTAAGTTTTCTGGCCATAACGAATTGCGGTTTATTAAAGTAACTCAAATCTTTCTTCTTGCCCATAACTGCAACATTCAGCACATAAAAATGAAGAACTCAAAGCTGGTTTGCTTGTCATGCGCAGTTCTTATGACTTAGTAACTTCCATTTCTACTAAATGTCACTGATCATACTTTTTGGCTTACAGTGTAACTTTCTTGAAAAAATATTACTTATTTTCAATTGAATGAATCCTTCCTCAAAAGTGTCCATCCTTCCGTATCAGAAATGACATTACCAAAAGCATAAAAAAAATAACACTATAAATATAAATGACAAATAAATAAAATAACAATAAACAAAATGTAACAAAAAATAAATAAAATAACAATATAACAAAAAATAAAAAATAACAATAATAATGTGAAAAATTGTGTTAAATCAAAAGCAAAACAAGTATTTCTACTGTGAACCTTAAATCCGCAAAAGCGCAATTTCGATCAGGATTCCATTATAGACAAATTAAATGGAGGATGTGTTGGTATCAACTTAAAATAACTAAAAACATTCGGGAGGCAATACAATGGAGTAATGTCAGGAGGGTCATTCTAAAGAAACGTGTCCAAGTTGTATTACAATATTGATCATTTATAAAAGGATTTGAAAGATATCGATTATGTTCATAAAAATAATATACGGAATATTTATCTTCGGTTTTGACATTTTCAGGTTTTGACAAAAACTTCAAACAAATTTTGGTGATTATTTCTTTATACGCCTAATGATATTTATTTTTACTTTCTATCGGTATGTGGAAAAAAGTTTATCACTTTATCCAATACTTCATGCATAAATGTTACCCTGGATAGAATATAAAAAAAATGTAAAATAAGTAAAATATAAGAAATAGAGATAATACAAAACACAATAAATTGCTCAGTATCTCTTTCAATTAACCATGTTACTTATTTCATAATTTATCTAAAACAGGAAATTGATTAATGCGTTATTTTTTTTTCCAAAAGTGGGTTGAAAGCATTAAATTGATTGTCAAATAATTGAAATGATATAATGATACATTATTTATTATGAATTTAGATTAATTTAAATTCATTATAAGCGAATATTAATTACACCAGTTTCGGCCCAAGTGTTTTTGGGCAAAGGGCACAAGTTTCTGGGCTATTCTTTACGCTGAATCTGAAAATCAAGTCCATTTTGTCCCATCACATCACGTTTTCTCAGTAGAATTTTTTTTTTTTTATTTTGCTTAAAATAGGCCAAAATGCGCCACGGCTTAAATATTCATGTGACATAGTTGAAACATTTCGTTTCATGCTAAAATGATTTATCATCCAAGAAAAAGTATCGAAGTAACTTTCAAAATGAATTCTAAACTATTTCAGTTCAGATAAGCTGGCTTGAAAATACTTGATTTTATGAGAGATATCTCATTGAAAAATGTTCTTGTGCCCTCAATGTTCTTAGCATGTTAAAACTGTGATTTGTGTTTCTTCTCTACTTTTCATAGAAGAAGCTCTTTAGAAGTTATTAAAGAACAACGATTTTAGTTTTTATTAGTAGTTTTCACTTTGAGCCTAAAACCGTCATAAGATTTTATCATATCACTTGAATTTACGAAGGTCTGGTATTTTCATGCACTCTCTGTATAACATGCATAGCAACATCGGTAAATGAGGGCTTTTAGGGAGTTAGACGAGTGTATTTCAGACTAGCAAAATTATTTTCTTTATCAGGGCTTAAAATAGCTATCAAACATCAGATAGGCATAGACAACTAGGCACTTTGCAGATGGGATGTTAACATGATGGCTGATTTCTGATGGAACATCAAAAGAGATCAACCGTTTCAAAAGCACCGTAGAGTTTCCAAGAAGATTTATTACTCGAGATGGACAAAAATGAATGTATTTTTCATTCCTTTGTATCTTTGTCTGTTTTGATTCAAAAATTGATATGTTTGTCTTAATTTTGTGTGAGATTTTTTTTAAACCTTTTACTGAACAGAAAATGCTGAAAATACATTCTTTAGGTTATTGGAATACTTTTTCTTTTATAAGTTATTCTAACCTGATAAAGTTTAAAGTTATTTCTACTTGGCACTGTCATATTACGGTTAAATGGGTATTTTTGGCCAAAAAAAATATATATTATCTGTACTGAGAAAACGTGATGTAATGGGAAAAATGGACTTGATTTTCAGATTAAGCGTGAGAAATTAGCCCAGAAACATGTGACCATTGCCCAATAACATTTGGGTAAAAAAAATGGCGACCGGTGTTATGTATAAGATTTATTATGCAAATTTAGAGCAGCCATTGCTTTACCCATATTTCCTAGCTTTTTCTATCCAACAAACGATATCCTGACCACTTTCATCGAAATATCTTCCTGAAAAAAAGCAATGGTTTTTTTGCCCTTGTGCACGTTTTCTTTTCTTTTTTTTCATTGGAGAATGTTCATCTGGAGACAAAGATAACATCAAATGAATTACTTGCGACAAATTTTGGTGCTGTTTTGTGGTCTTCAATTGGTAAAAAGTTACAAAAATGTAAAAAAATAGTCTTAGCTGGCAATATTAAATGTGACAGATGGCTATAAAACCGTACTGTCGATTATTTACGTTTGACTATTGCTCACGTCACGTGCCAATAGTTGTTAGTAAAACGATGCATTAAAATAAGTAACTAAGTAATCGTTTTAAGTTCTCTGAACATCAGCGGCAAATCAAAACATATATTGACTGTGTATCATATGAAGGCATATATAAGTGAAGTAAATAAATGACATATATAAAACGCCTCACTAGAGGCGAACTCACGCTGAGATTATAATGAATTTTCACAACTTAACTCGTTCCTTTCATAAATTCTGCATAGCTTACGATTGTAGATGGAAAAAAATGGATCCACGGAAGTCGAAGAATTTTGATATACTGTTATCACGAAATATTTAGGCGTAAAACCATAGATAATTTTCAAGACTCGAACAAAATAGCGAATATAGGCAATTTATTCTTGTAACAAATATAATCTGAGAAGAATTCTCTTATTGTTTTTTTTATGTAAGATAATTACAGAGAAGTTCATCTGTTGCTGAAATTGTGTTTACTGTATGCGATGTTTCAATATAATCGTGCTTGTATTACAAACAAGCAACCATATTTGTTTGCATTTGGGGAAGATTTCAATTATTTCTTTTATCTGGCAGTTGGCTAAGAATCTTATTCTAAAACACACGATTGTTTTGTCAAATATAATTAGGTATACCGGCTGTTTCTATGTTAATCACTGTCAAACGTGAATACTCGAGTTTTGTCTGGTTTTTCTTATCTTTTCAGCTGAGATCATTACAGCTAATAAAAGCTGAAGTTTCTTAATGTCTTCTTGAAATTCATTTAAATAAACTTCATCTACTTTATGTAGATGACTTTTCTGCAATCACGTTTACTTGAGTTGTTCAATAATAGCAAAATCAAAGCCATAGATTTTTATTAAAAGCGAATATTTTACTCGGACTACGATTCACTGGGGAAAAGGCAGAATAAACAAGTATTTCACATCCTTAAAAGCTAAACTATGTAAGTAAATGGAACTGAGACCGAATTTCATCTATGAAAGAAAAACTCCGCTGATTTGGCAATTAAGATTGCGCATGACAAGATAAAAGTTTGGTCCAAAGCATTTTCCCATTATTTGCAAATTTATAGCTAAGCCTTATCCATCATCAGTCCTGTGTCTGGTGTCAGTACGGGGCCGAGCATCTAATCATTTTCCTCCAAATATGTTGAAAACTGGACAGGTATTCATTTATACATATTGTGTCTTACCTAAGACATGCTACGCATAGACTTGGCGGAGACCATCCCTCTCCATGTCAAACAACAGACGATGTCGTCCAACTTGGATGGCCGCCATGGTAACGGATACGTGGCTGATGATTCCATGGTGTAAAGCATCCGCCCTGGCCTTTTACTTCAGTTAAGAGATCCCTCCGCCTAGCGATACTATACTTACTGCATATGTTGTCGAATAAATTTGAGAAAATACGTTTGATACATTCTAACATGGCACCTTATTTCATCTGAACGAAGCATTAGTTCCTCCTGACAAATACTGACAGATGAAACGGTATCCGGTCAGGGACGAGGATTATATATAATATAAATTTCTTAATAATTAATGGATTTATTTTTAATCTGACATTTTTAATATTTCTAATGTTATTGTAGTGGATAATTCGTTTTTGAAATAGACGCCCCCTTTTTATCTATTACCCAGTGTATATGTCATTCCTCGAAAGCGCAGGCCAGTGGACGTAATACATATAATATATACGTCATACAAATAAAAATGGGACGTCTATTTCAAATATGTATAATAACGTAAATATATATATATATATATATATATATATATATATATATATATAAAAAGAACAGTAAAATATATAATCCGGTGTTCTTATAGATATTTCTATTTTTACAAAATAGTGCTCAATGTAAATTTATAGAGCATTAATATTATGAATTGATTGATTTAATATGTCTTTTTTCGCTACACAGTTCTAACCATGTTTCAAAAATGGAAGCTAAAAGCCCCGAATTTAATTTTGTAATTAAATTAAAGACATTAGTTCCATTTCATCCTCAAGCGAATTTTGGAGTAACTTTTAAAATTACTGGGTTTAAAGTCACAGCTAAAATCATGATTCACGTTTCCAACGTTACAGATAAATCCACTTCCACCAGACAAGGGGTGTCTGCGTGTTCATTATGTCTGTATTTTGATGTATCAGTTATTAGTTACGTTTTGGTATGGGGTAGGGATGTATTTTTCAATGAAATCTAACATCCGTTAAAAGCATGTCGTCTGGATTTTTTTTAAATTTTATTGTTAACGACAAAAATTCTTACGGTATTTTTTTCTATTTGTATATTTAAAGATTTTTGGGGTGTGTTTAGGTTAGAATACTTTTTAATTAACTACGATTTTAAATATTTTCACTTTTAATTTTTAATTTTTAATATACTATATTTCTTTTAAGAACAATTAAATGTAATTAGAATCCCTTACAGTATGTAGAATTATTTTCACATCAAGTATAAGTATGTAAATTATTAGGTTACAATTTTTTTTTATATTTGAATATTATTTAAGTAAAATTTATGACAATGACGGCAAAATTAGCTACTTAATTTCACTGATTTAGTAAACTTTAATTTTATATATAAACCTAGTAATATATTGTTTCTCATGTAACTTACACGAGAAACATATTGTGACCGTATTCATAGTTTATATTATTGAGTGTTGGCTTTTTCTTTTTTATTAATAATGTTGCCATGATTTTTAGCCTTTTTTTTACATATGAATTGCGATACACACACATACGCGCGCACACACATGCGCACACAGACACATATTATATATATATATATATATATATACGTATAAATATATGCATATATATAAGTATATATATATATATATATATATATATATATATATACACAGACACACATATATAGACATATATAGACATACATATGCACACACACACATATGGTGCGATAGATAAATTGTCGTCTAAATTACGCAAAAATGTAAATAACACTGCTGCCATAGTCCTTGCTTTCAGTTTAACTTTAGTGTTAAAGGGAAATTTGTTGGCCTCTCGTTCTACTGCGCCCAGTACATAAAAAATCAATGGTTTGCAGTCTGTAGAGTTAGGCGGCCAGATGTAAGGGGTGATGTGGTCGCTGAAATTGTCTGACAGTCGTGACTGGGTTCTTGTGTGGTATGAGTCCTGTTGTCAGACATAAGGTCTTCCAACAACCACCCTCTTGCCCAAGGACAGCACTACCTCCTTGAGGTAGGCTTCTTTGTTGAGTCTGAGGACATGACCAACAAATTCGGGACTTCGTTTCTCATCAAAACGATCAGACCGAGTTTTTCTGAGCTGCCGTATCTTCGTAATCACAATTAGACCCATCCAACTCTTTTCCGAATCCTCTGCACTGTCCTCAGATTGACAGCCAAAACTACCGGCGCGAATACCAAGCAGTACAGAATGCTGTTTCCAAATTTCTGTCGGAGTGAATTGCGTCATGGTACTCTTTTCTCACAGACGCTTGACCTTACTATACTGTGTATCGACAAAATAAAAAATAAAAAACAACACGCATGCGCGAAATTGAAAATATACAATGGTGACAATCGCACACATACACATACACAACACTCACACACACACACACACACACACACACACACATATATATATATATATATATATATAGACAGAGAGAGAGAGAGAGAGGAGAAGAAGAAGGAAGGAAGGAAAAGAGAGAGATTATCATTGTTCTCGGTTATTTAACGTTCGCAATTTCAGAGATTTTACATTTAATTTTTCTCCTTTAACGCACCAAATTTATTAGTTTTCTTGAACTATGACAGAGTAACGAATACTCTACTTCGAATATTGCTTTATAAATCTTGCGATTTCGTAGCAATTTTTATTTCTGGAAAACAGGACTCTTTTATTCCTCAATTTTGACACAGTAAACTTCACTATCATTGTATAGCTCACCACAGAAATGAAACTGGACAATCAAAACATCTATTTAAAATATTTGGCCCGGATTTCTCCTGCTACCATCATCCATAAGAAAAGAACGAAACAATATGAAAAAACCGTTCTCAAAATGAAAGATTAATAAGTAACATCTATTATTTTATTTTGTTTTGTTATGGGAGTTATTTCAGAGGAATACAACGGGGCAATGAGTTGTATTTAAATAAATCAGTGTTTAAATTTATCAAAATTATATATATTTTTCCCGCCAATCAATGGTTAAGAAAAACAATTTTTTCTCATGAGTTAAAAATATATTCATTTTTATTATAACAACTGTTTACAAGCCTCATTATTTTGTAATTTTTTAACTGGTTAAAAATATTTTCCAAGCGCAGCTTAGATGTGGCACAAGGCCGAAGGTAGGGGGAACCCAGTGATGATCGAACTCACTACTTAGCCGTAATTGTTCTAACGAGACAAGCTTGCTAACGACTACACCGCCTGGTTAAAAATATATAGTGTTAATTTGAAAACATAATTTCGAAGAAAATGTGGCGCAGCATCTCAGAATAATACAAAAAGAAGTTGAAAAGATGAGTTTCCTATTCGATCGAGACACTGTCAAGCCAACAGTTTTTTTTTGTTTTTTTTTTTTGTTTTTTTTTTGTTTTGTTTTTTAATATGTTTGTCATCTAATGTCGGTTACGTTATCTGTTTGAATGTTGTCATCTAACACCAGGGAATTGATGAACTCAAACTAAGGGATAATGGTAGACTGGTTACGGAATTTAACGATATATCAAATTTACAGTGTTATTTAATATCGAAATCGACTTTTTTTTGTTTATACGAAAGTTAGCTGGCAGGATAATGTCGCGTTTAAACGGGGGTCCGCGGGCCGTGTTATGAGGTGGTCTTTGCAGTTGGGCTTCTTATCATTAAGCATCGGATGTAATTATGCTCTGGCAACAAGGCAAAAAGAATAAAATATTAGAAAATAATTAATTGTTACATCCGAAAATGCGTAATTTTGTAAATTCTGTTTCTCATTCGTAATAATGCCTCAAAGTTGCGGGTCTCAGCACTGAGAATGTCAACCAAAAAGTGCATCCATTCTGCGTCAAGATTTTCCCAACATACATCAAATGCATTTCTGATTAAACTTTTACGACAGATCTTGTAAAGATTGCAAACTAAAACGAATTTGTCCCGTTCCCATATCCGGAGAGGAGTATCCATGTGGCTCTCAGGAAAATTTTATCGCTAAATAAAAGATAACGTATGATTTCGAAAGTTGAAAAGTAGAAAAACTGGTCAGCGTACAAAAAGATATTTGTACATAAAGCATTGAAGCGATAAGATTAACTATTTTCACTATTCGATCTTTTTTTTTTTTTTTTTTTTTTTTTTTAAGCATTTCACCCCAAGCAAGGCGGGAAGCCACTAGGACGCAAGGGGTTGCATAAAATTTAGAGCAAGATCAGATAGGAGTGATAGAAGAAAGGATGAGGATAGTGGATAGATCAAGGCAACTGGAGATGTCGATTGACATTACACTTGAATAGCTGGAGATTATAGCTCACAGGGAAACAGGAGAAGGGAAGGGAGTTCCACAGGCAAGAGGTGCGAGACATGAAGCTATTAGAGTAGAAGAAACGGCTACATTTAGGAGTTTTGACAGTGAAGGGGTGAGACAATTTTGCTGCTATATGCATATGCTTTTGTTTTTATTGTTGTTGTTTTTTTCTTTTTTTTTCTTTTGCTATCTTTCGATAAACAGCAAGTGTAGATTTTAATATCATTTCGAAAAAGTGCGCGGAAAGTGACTTAACATTTAAAATTCGCCGTACGAATCAATGACTATTTGATCAGCTAACGCAGTTTAACACATGACAGAAGAACGTCTCACCATTTTTCTACGTAGTTTTAAGCAGAAGAGAAATTCGTATTTTGTTCATTTTCTCTTGTTTTGTTTTGATTTTAAAAAACAACTTTTTTTACATCTTTGAATTGACAAATCTCCGTCAATGACTCATAGTACTAGGGCCCATCAGCAATTCGGTTTTATTGTTCTACCTAACAATATAAAGCCCTAACACCCAGTCATGCTGTTCTTTTAACTGTTTCAGTTAAAAAAAAAGCAAAGAATAAAGCTAAAAGGCGACGTCTAAAATAATAGATACGACATACCCCGATCGAAGACTGAATAATGTAGCTGAAAAGTTTTTTTCCCATTATATAGAGAATAACTTACTCCCCATTAATTAACATATCACTGAAGTTATAAACTAATATCGTTACTTTCTTTCAACAAATTGAATAAATATTCACTTCAAGATAGACAGGAAAATAACTTTAAAAAAAAAACTTTTTTTTTTGCTTCAGACCTTTTCATCTAATGGAATGGTTTTTTTATTGTGTGTATTGAAGCATACCATGACTCAATATATATATATATTTTCAGCTTCATGTTTGCCGTTCGTACATCGTAATGCTTCGACAATTTATTGGCAATCGTGATATGATTACAGGCAAAAAGAATCAAGCAGCAGGCTTTTCTTTTAGAAAAGAATGATATTTTTATCTATTTTTATGCATTGGGGCTTCATACTTTACGAAGGAATTCCATTATGTTTTTGATCGCCACATCAACGAACTGAAAGCACTTTTTCTTTCACTTTCTGTAAACAATATTTTGTCTCATTTGTTTGCCTTGATTGAAAACTAACTTCCCATTATTGACATGAGACTATTCCACTAAAAAAATGCAAGCTTTGCGGAATGGCAGTTTTTTGTTTGTTTTTTCTGTTTTTGTTTTTTTGTTTTTGTTTTTTTCTAGCGTTTCTGTGCACGATTTTCTTTCTTAATAAATATGCCCTACGAAAAGGATTATGTGGAAATGAAATATTTCATAGGAAAACAAACAAACAGTGGATCACTGATTACTAATTTCTAGCTGCTATTTTTTCTTGATATTCCACATCCATTAAAGCAATTTTTTTTTGTTTTTTTTTAATTCTTTCTCATTTTCTCTCTAGGCAACTTCTTTTTATAACATTTATTCTTTCTCTTTCTCTCTTTGTTTTTAAACGTTCCACAATTTTGCTGATTTTAAATTTCCGACCATGGGATCCGGATTCGAATCTCACTATGGTGACTTCTCGTTAATATCATCTCGGGTAAACGATATTTGCGTTTGGCATGATTGAGAAATGCATGAAAACTACACCAAGGGTTGTCCTTAAATTTATAAGTGAATTTGGCTCGAAGTAAGTGCTTGAAGGTCGTCGATGGTTAAAAGTCACAAGTCATGGAAACCTCAAGGCCTTCTTCAACTACTTATCACGCCAGATTGTACGCTTTAGAGAAAATTAAATGTGTACAGGAGGGTGTCTGCAAAAGGTATTAAATTTCCACTCTAATAGACAACATAGTCAATAACGGTGGAGATATGGATAGCAACTCGGATTGGGGAATCGGAGAGCCGAGTTCAAATTCCAGTCGAATCCATTACATTCCATGCTAACATTGGGAAAGGTATGAATCCTCTTCTTCTCCCTGCAACTATGGGTAAATGCCTTGGATGGCAACTGGTCTACCGCAGAAAGAAATGGCAACCTACTGCAGGAAAGATCTGCCTCGTCAGTCATGTATCAAAATATACATGATCGCCTAAGTGACTGTGTCTCCCACGACTTGCAAATTCCTATTACTACATCTATTGTGTTAAATACCATTCGTGATTATATTTATAAACATATGCTGATTCGCACCGATATTTCGAGAAATACACGCCAAACTTTCTTAAACACGATGTATGTACTATATATAAAATGTAAAAAAAGAGCAAAATCAAGATGAGCTAAACTAAATAGGGTTTTCTTCTTGAACTTTAAATATATTAGTGATGAGGACCCAAAGTTGGGACCACGGAAGGAATACACGGAACACGGATTAGAGGTAGGAAAGATATATTAAACAAAAAGGTTACAAAGATAGTGTAAGTGTAAGCGGAGCTTACTATGTGCTAGTGTCCAATATTGGTAGTCGTACGCGGCTGATACTATGGTATTAGAATACTCTCTTTCTCTCTATTTCCTCCTCTTCTCCTAGAGTGTTATATCGCATACCTTATATAGTCCTGTAAGAATCCATGTTGTAGGTATGTTACGGTCTCATAACACCCTCCTTCCAAGAGTTTTCTTTTTTTTTTCTTTTGAAAAGGAGAAAAAAAACATAAAACTGTTAATACTTTTTTCTCTTGGGATTTACGTCGTGCGGTTGAGTAAATTTCCTTTTCCTTCCTGAGCGTCGCACTTCAGGAGAGACTTGGGGCGTGTCGAAATCGAAGTGATCAAAAATTACATCGATCGGCTCTTCACAGCAATTTTGTAGTGATTCCCCCTATTCCTTCAAACGGCATTTTCTGAGCTGGTTCCAATGGCGTTTGTGAGTGTTTTTCGGTCCTTGGACAATATAGACCAGTTCGCCATTTCTTTGTTTTATGGTGCCTACTTCCCAGAATGTTATGTTGTTTTTGTAAGCCTTGAAAAAGTCTTTATCGCCAGGATTGAAATATTTCTTACGAGGCGATACGGTTTTTTTTAACTTTGCTTGCCGTGTAATAAGTTTGTCGAAGATAGACTTGATTTTCCTTGCGAACATTGTTTCTGCAGGCGAGCTTCCAATAGGCGTGTTCGGATCAGGGGTTATCCGACACACCTGCAGAAACTGTTGCAATGCTCTATCTATCGGTGTGCCTAGTGCCTTTTTAAAGCCCTTTTTAGAGTGTCCACGAAACTTTCGGCCTGGCCATTCGACCTAGGGTGGTACTGAGGCGTTGTAATGTGGTCCACCTGATATGACTTGCAGAAGTCTCTAAATTCACTTGATGTGAATTGAGTGCCATTATCTGTAACTACACAATCTACCACGCCAAAACGCGCGAATAGCTCGTGTAGAAATCCGATCGTGCAGTTTGTGGTTGGTCTTTTGCATTGTAGGACCTTACATGTTGTCTATAGGCCCTGCAAAATTGACATGAATTCTTTGCCATGGGTGGTCTGTGTTTGGCCATGGTTGGCACGTCATGGTTGGAGCTTTTGCTGCAAGCGCGCATCCTTTGCATGATTCTATCATGTCTGCTATGTCCTTGTCCATGTTTGGCCAATAAACATAGCAGCGCATGAGGCTTTTCGTACGGTTCTTCCCCGGATGTCCCATGTGAAAATCCCTGAGGATTTTTCTTTGTAGGCTGTTTGGAATCACTACGCGGTCATTGTATAGTAGGACATCATCGCAGAGGGAGAAAACTTCAGGCACATTGGGGTCTTTATTGCGAATTTTGCTTTTTATGGATTGAATTAATTCATCCTCTTGAGACTCCCTTTTTATGTCGGCCAAAGTAATTGGGAGCTCTCTTATGGTACTCGCGATCATGTTTTTGATTTCACAATTTGTCCTTAGAGTAGCAATGATGGAGTCTTCAAAGATTTCTGTATTTTTTGGAATGAGTCTATCTCTTTGTTGATTTGCTCTAGAGCAGCGAAAGGGACATTCCGTTTCTTTTTGAATACCGGTTGTGCACCGTCCTTCACCTTGAACTTAGCTTTCATTTTAGTACATTTCCCAAGGCCGCCAGAAAAAACCTGGGGAAATTGTTGTTTGAGTTCCTTTTTGAGATTTACCAAATTGGACGTTGTACTTTGTATCTTGCGACAAAATGTACTCATTGGGCAATCCCAAAGATTGAATTTTTCTATCCAATCTGTTCCAGATAAGTTATCTGAAGTTTTCAATACGTAGGCTTTGAGCTTTTTGGTAACTCCATTTAGTGTTACTGTAAATATTACCTCGCCTAAAATTTTTTCGCCAGTTACGGATTCTGCTGTTTTATCCGTTTTTAATAAGGTCGGCTTGTTTAATTTTCGCCAAGTACGCCAGTTAATGGTTGAAATATCGGGACCCGAGTCAAGCTGGAATTTAATGGAATTATTGAAAATATCCACAGTTACATATTTCCCTAAATTCCTATCGACAATATTGTCAGATTGAGCTTGCCTAATTTTATTTTGGGGATTTCTCGTTTTGTTGGCGTACCAGCACGAAGTTAAAGTATGCCCTCTTTTATTGCAATTTTTGCAGTATTTTTTGTTCAGAATTTCATCCAATGCCATTTACCACAATGGGCGGTTTCTTTAACCTATTTGGAACACGGATTAGAGGTAAGAAAGAATATTGCGGAATTTAGTACATGAGATTTGCCTTTTGTCTTTTTGAGGGGAATAGGAGGTAGACTTGTTTCTGATTTTATTAATCTGAGCCACACCTGATTCCTCGATAGTGTTTGAGTTACACTTTACAGATATTACTCTTTGACAGTCCTCTGCCAGTTTTGGGAGAGTCAATCCTTGTTCGTTCTCAAGCTTGGTCAGTACCCGTCGTCTGACTTCGGCGTCTTCTGCTGATACTAGACCTTGTGCGAAAATTAAGCACTTGAAATCATCGGCAGTAAGTTTGGATAGTTTAGAATCAATACAGAGCTTGTTTACCGATGCTGCAAACGTTAGAAAATCTTGCTGGTTGTTCTTGACTGTGTTCAGGCATTTCCAACATTTGTGGAACAAGGTTGGGTTAGGCCCGAATAGTTTCGATAGAAGCTTAATAGTCTCTAAAAAATCCAAGTCAGTGGTTTTCTTGGGTAGTATGAAGTCTACGAACCTACTATGTTCTGTAGTTCCCAGTTTTCTCAATAGTAGACGTACCTTTTTTTACTAGGCCATTGTTCACAGTCTACGTTGAAAATATCTTCGTAGCGCCTGTAAAAAGCCTCGAACGTTTTGTCGTTCTCTGGTACGTATTCAAAGGTTTCCATTGAATTGTAGATTGTACTCTGGGAGAATATTGTATATTTTTCAGCGTTTGAGACTTTTAATGCATTTACGAGTAATTCTTTAAGTTGTTTCTGTTGTAGTTCAGCATTCTGAAGCGTAATTTGTTGGAATTACATAAACAACAAATGGTTGTTGTTGTCTTTCTTCTGATTTTTGTTGCTGATCCAAATGTACTTTTAACGTTTGGACGATTACTTTTTGAAAATCTTCCATATTTAGACAAACAAAAATGACAGCGATTTTTTTTTGCTTTGAAACCAAGGGGAGGTACACAAAAAAATCTTGATAGATTTTTTTTACAAAAAAAAATATGGACAGACAATTATTAAACTAAACTAATTATGTGTTTAGCTTTTTTGCGATTCCGTGGTTCCGTTAATTTTATCGTAATTGTATAAATTTTCACCACACTTATTATATATATATATTTTTTTATTGAGGTACAAAAAAGAGAAAACTCGCCTTAGTGAATTTGAGGGGAGAATAATTTTATGCACGAGATTCAACTCAGTTACATAAAAAAAATTTTAGATATTTTTTTTCGAAAACTTGAGTCGTAAGTAGTACTTCTGCTCTTGTGTTTTCAGTTTGTTTTACGAACAAACTGGGTTTTTTTTTCTGTGTGTAAGAAATCGTTCTCGTAATGTTATTTGGACAGACTATAATATTCCGTAGATGTCGAATCGTTAGTTCGTTACTGCTGTTTGGTATCGGAATATATTTTTTTACGTAGACGCTGGGTGTTGCGTTTAAATCGCTAATGTAGTAATACCAGCTTAATTTCTCGTTCAACACTGCTGTGGAAACGCGTGGAGTTTCTGTGTATTTTTCGAGTACTCTGTCGCTATTGATATGGTGAGAACGAAATTCTCGAATCTTTCTGTCGCCACTGATGTGGGACTGGCAGGGTATTGAGGTTTTCGACGTGAATGCGTTTCTCGAATTCTTCGTTCCCACTTGATGTGGGACTGGTAAGGTATTGAGGTTTCGGCGTGTGTGCGTTTCTCGAATTCTTCGTCGCCACTGATGTGGACCCAAAGTTGGGACCACGGAAGGAAAACACGGAACACGGATTAGAGGTAAGAAAGATATATTAAACAAAAAGGTTACAAATATAGTGTAAGTGTAAGCGGAGCTTACTATGTGCTAGTGTCCAATATTGGTAGTCGTACGCGGCTGATACTACGGTATTAGAATACTTTCTCTCTCTTCCCTCCTCTTCTCCTAGAGTGTTATATCGCATACTTCATATAGTCCTGGAAGAGTCCATGTTGTAGGTATGTTACGGTCTCACAACAATTAGACAAATCATAAATATACCCAGTAATTACTTGACTTCACGTGTTATCCTCTACGGTTACAAGAGCCAGATTAGGCCAAGAATTAAATATTCTTATCATATTTGGGTGGGAGCTGTACAGACCACACTTTCCAGCCTCGTCCAAAAATCATCTCCTGGTTCTTGTGGGTGACGAATTATTTTCCACCCTCCGACCCCTCCCTCACAGGCGAGATGTAGAAAGCCTCTCAATGCTCTACTGCTACTTCCATGAAAAGTCCTCGGACGAACTACATTCCTTTGTTCTGCCAGGCATCACATCGGTGAGACGTCCCACTCGAACAGCTTCTTCCATCGAACCACAGCTGTGTGGAACCGACTCCCAAGAGGATGTTTCACCGATCACTACAATCTTAACCTATTCAAGTCTAAGGTTAACCGTTACCTTCCTCACCTACCCATAAAAACTAACCTAACTCTCTACGTCGAGGGTTCCCCAGGTCTTGTACACGGTGAACTTTACGGTAAAATAAATAATTTACACAGCAAACGGAGAATTTAAAATAATTGAAAAATTAATAACATTCAAGGTTAATTCAGTTCATTTACGCACTACCAGCAAGTCCTTTAATACAAAGTAACCAATCCTCCAGTGGATCGTCTCAGAAGCCAATACCTATTTCTGGGAACGGGCTAGAATCATTACCTGGCGTCCATAAAAGAGGAAGTGCCGAGGGTACAATTTTTATCCTTACTCCATGTAAATATGGACTCAGCCCACTTTAAACACGACTTTATGTCACACATTCAGCTTCAGTGGGCGGCCGAATAAATATTATTCACTTCCAATTTTACAATACTTTAGTCTTGGCCAACTTTGAACATCGGAAATCTTGGACTAAGAAAAGCAAATTTATCGTCACTTCATAGTTTTCTTCGAAGTGAATTAAAGAAAATCTGGAAGAACAAAACAATTAGAAACTCCAAAACATACACGCACCGAAAAAATCGTCTGATCAGTATTCTGATGGCAGATATTTGGCCATAACTTGAATGCACAATCCCGGCTGTCAACGTTTTTTTTCTTTGAAAATCAAGTCAGTTCAAACCTTTTCAGTGTTAAACCAACAGTAACTCTAGATGCAGTTATTAAAGCCGACATTAAGAAATTCATAGAAAAAACATCTAAATTTCGAAATTAAATGTTTTAATTGTTAAAAGTATTTAAATATCATGAGAGAAAGAATTTTTGGGCAAATGAACTAGAAATTGATAAGATCCCATGTTGTTAACAGCGTACAAATCAGGGAATATTTTTATGAACATTACCAAATGCAAATACCAAATTAATGAAAAAGAATACCATTCATTTTTTTCTTCACAATGATAATGTCCACAATTATGACTGAAGACACTAATCACAAATCTGTGGACAATGTTTACAATAATTAAATCCAGCAATAATTCCTCTTGTATATGACCAAGAAAATTCAATTATAAACATTTAAAATTATATTTCAATGTTATTTAGTAGCGGGGTGAAATTAATCATACTTATTATAAAACCCAGGTTGTGCGTGTCTGTACGTTTATATATTGGATCGGATTTCCTACATTTTTCAACCGATTTCAACAAAACTTCACAGGACTATGTAAAATTACCTTGCGGTGGTTCTGACAGCATCGAAAATTGGAAAAACACAATTGTTTTTGCATGAAATCAATTTGAAAACACGATTAAGAGACATCGCTGTCGCGAGAATGAAAGGGGGACAACTCATATCGAGTTATACTTATTATAAAACCCAGGTTTTGTGTGTGTGTGTGTGTGTTTGTGTGTGTGTGCGCGCGTTTATATATGGGATCGAATTTCCTACATTTTTCAACCGATTTCAACAAAACTTCACTTTTTTGGGCAGGTAGTGTTTCTTATGGTCTTGCACACTTTTTTCTTTATTTTTACATTCAGAATGCTTTAAAAATTCCATTTACAAGACAATTGTTTATAATAAAATTCTATTCAATCGGTAGACTCATAACATGTTTTTGTTTGAGTTTGGGTTTGACCAATTCATATAAAAAAACAAAACTAATTAAGACATGCGTGTCCGTCAACCTTAAACAATAATCTTTGTCAGTTTTATTTTTCAGTCTTTATGATGGTCGATACTTGATCTATCTCTTACTCTTACATCCCCGGGCAACGCCGGGCTCTATTGCTAGTATTCGATAAGGTTGGCGTCTCCCATCTCTGATGTTGATCCTCGGGTGGGTTCTTTTATATTTATTCGTTCCCTAATACAATGGTAACATCTTTTTGACGTTGACGCTGATTTTTCAAACATCGTTAGAGTTTGGGTGACACTATCTTTTTGAAATTAAAATGGAAACGCAGGAACAGAACGCAGACAATAAATTGATCAAGGAATTCTTTTTTCTTTTCTAAATCGTTTTAACGGGAAAATGAAAATTCAAATTAGAAATCACAGAAGAGAAAAATCTCTTAATGTTGATAGGATTTATATTGAGATGCAACTTAAATCAAGAAGCAGATGAAGACAAGAAACCTGAACAATTTTCTGATGTCAAGTGGATCCGATTAGTTTGTTCTTTTTTTTACTATTTCTGTTATCACTTAGTTCTTTCTTTGTTTTTTCACGCTTTCTTTCTTTCTTTTTTTTTTGTTCTTCCTTCGTTTTCATTTATCTTTCTTCTTCTGTTCTTTCTCTCCATTAATACTCACTTCTTGTTTCTTCTATTTTTTGTACCATTCCGTTGCTTTTTATTATTATTTTCTTTTGAACTGAATAAAAAAAGATAAGTGCTTTTCTATGGGAAACTAAGAACATCTCTTAATATTTTCGTCTCCAAGTGAGACGGTATATCGTGTTGTGACAAGAAATTGGATTCAAAATTCAGCCGTGTACTTCAGTGAGAGTTCCATCATTGACAGCATATTAAAGGTTTCCTTCAGGACTATCTTTTATGAAAGTCTCAAACAAAAGATATTCATCATTTATTAACTGACATTTGTGCTTTTCTTTTAGAAAGCCTTCTTTGTTCATGCTTTTTCCCACCACACAATTATATGAAAAAAAATGTTTGGTCAAGCTTCCTTATTTGGTAATATCTCTTTTTTCTCGGGTTCTCTCCAGGAAATTTCCTTTCTGATTCAAGCGATATTTAATTTCCTTTAGTTCTATTTCTCCGTCTGATATTTTTCTTACCGATATTCTTATATATTTTGTTCATATTTGCTCCATTTTTTTGTTTCAAATATCGGACAAAAAGCAGGTCATTGAAGCTGTTGACCCACCTGATGTGTTTACCTTCAAGTGAAAGTCAATTAAATCGTATTTGAAACTTATGCTGAAAAGACCAACTATTAATTCCTTACGTAACCTATCCGCAAAGTTAATACCAATAGCTTGTAAAATCCTATATTCACCATAACATACAGTCTTTACTCTAATTTAATAGTAGTACATATCATGTTCTAAAATAACTTATACAGATGAGTGAAATGAGATATGATTATCATCATCCTCTATGTGCCTTATCACATTCTCTCAACAAAAATCTAATGCCAATATTTACAATGTCTAAATATCAGATTATATTTACAGTGTGCATTCGGAGGTAGCAGAGAACACTTCATTTGACCCATATAGTATATAATGATTCTATGTAAAATTATAAGTATACAAAATGTATTTTTAACAGACTTAAATTACTACATTTTAAATATGTCTGTATTTGAATAATATTTATTCACAAAGTCCATATGACTACACAGAAAGAAGGCAGGGCAGTCGTTTAATGTTGAAAATAGTACTGTATAATTTTATTATAAACACTTATCATTTTAGAAGTGTTTTGTGAATGCTGTTAATATATATATATACGCAAATCCTTCGTTATTGAGTGATTACGTTTAAAGAAATTTCACGGTAGAATCAAGAACCCTTTTTATTTTTGGGTTTTATCATAGATTGTACATTTAACAGCATCTAACGTAAACTTTAAACTTAACTTAAAAATGAAGGATTTTTGTCGTTTTTAGTGTAAGGAACCCACCCATAAAGTTTGTAAAAGTAGCTTTGATGCACACACTATATCTATCTATCTATCTATCTATCTATCTATCTATATATATATATATATATATATATATATATATATATATATATATATATATATTATGGGGTCCACCCTTTTTCGGATATAATGGACTCGTCCTGCTGCCATAAAATACAGTCAGGCAGAGAACGGGAGTCGTACGGGAGTCGTACATGAGTCGTCTGTGAGTGTCGGATGGAGTGAAGTAACCTCTTGTAGAAGTCAGTTACAAGCACGTAGACTCTAAGGAAGTCCTACTTCGAGACTGTATATATCTATCTGTATTTGCTACTAACCGGCGTTCCTGGATTTTACTAACAGCATTACCTTTTGTATTATTGTGTAAATACATTTAATTTCTTAGCTTAAATACTTGCGTTTGTCATTTATTGGATACCTATTTTGCACGCGGGATCCACAACAATACACCATATATATATATATCATATTTATATATATATATATATATATATATATATATATATATATATATATATATATATATATATATATATATATATACTATACAACAAAAAATCTTTTTTTTCAGACCAGTATTGCCATATAACAGTCTTAGTCCTCGATTGCATATGGCAGTCCTGGTATGAAATAGATTATACCCACATGAGGTTATTTTTTTTTTTTTGTTTTTTGCTGTATAAAATATATGCTCTATTATAATAACCGCACTGAGATCTGCGTGTGGATCAGTTTTTTGTTTTTTTGTTTTTGTTTTGTTTTATTTTATTTAATATCTGATAATACTAGGATACATCTGGATTATATACCACCGGATCTATTACACACACACACACACACACACACACATACATACATATATATATATATATATATATATATATATATATATATATATATATATATATATATATGCGATCGTGCGAAGGCAAATGTGAAATCTAAATTCCATTAACTAAAAGGAAATACCGTCGATAAGATTTCAATTTACAATAGGCATTCGCTTCTGGATATTTGTATTTCTCTGTTTTATTTATAATAACGTATAATACAAAGATATAGACGTGAACTGATGAAGATCAGTAAGAAATAAATGATAAAATCATAAAAATGAATTCGTCAATGAAAGTCATATTAAATATTAACAATTTTCACGCTTTCAGAAGCTCAAATACATAGAATATAATCGGCATCGTCGAATTTATCTCGTATCCAAAAATTTAATTTCTTTTCTGGCCGTTTCCTTTATTATGATGACGTCGATGACTAATAGACCAATTCTTGCTTTGAAGAGCCGATGGCACTGACTGCATTGTAATGTTGGTGGAGAATGATTGATTATTTCGAGTTTTTCTCTCTTGTCGTTTGACTTCTTCCTTTTCACTTCTGGTGGTTTCGATGGTGATGGAACATCACCAGTTGGTACGGTCTTGTGCATGTGTTTCAAACGATTTTGACTCAAGTCCAGTGGCTTTCAGTGTTGTTTTGAGTTGTTCCTTGTATTTTCGAAGAGGGCAATCCTGTGGTCTTTTTCCCTGACGTGAGCTCACTGAATAAGACTTGACGTGGAAACCCTGAGTCTCCTATTTTTCCTACATGTTCTGACCACTGAAGATGTTTCATGATAAGCGATTTGATGTGTTGACTTCTGGCTCTTTCCACTACTTTAGTGTTGGCCACATAGTAATTAATTCAATTTGATGTTCAAGATTGCATGAAGCTTATGCTTGTAAAAGCGTCTTAATTTTTGGATGTCGCGACGATATAGATATCTTTCGCAACCTTATCGCAAAATTGAAATGAAAACAGTATTATAAAGCATAATTTTTGCTAAGTTCATAACTTTTTAGTTGAAGACGAGTTTGATTAGCTTTCCAAAATTACCCGTGTGCAGCTCCATATCTGTGTTCCACATCCTTTTCTGTGGTGCACTTGTTTGTAAATTCTTAGATATGGAAACTGCTCTACTTTTCCTAGAGGAGTATTACAGATGCTAATATCAAAATCTGGTAAGATGGTATTTAGGGCTGGCTATGCAAGGACGTTTAGATCGAAGTCTACTAAGATTGAAAAGTTCTTCATATCGATATCTGATGTCAACCCCTGGATTTTCTGGAGGAAGTTTGTGAAGCATTGCAACAAGATACAAAGAGAATAATATAGGTGTCTTTCTTCTGAAAACATGTTTTTAGTGGAATACACATCCAGACATATTGTCATGCATTGCTTGAAAGAGAGATAAAGTGGTCGGGACATCCAAAACGATACAGAACTTTCCCCATAGCAGCTCTTGGAAGGCTAACAAAGGCCTTTTCTAAGTCATATAAAACAAGAGAAAGGGTTTTTTTCTAGCGCCATTCTTTTCTCTTGGAGTTGCCTTGCCCATATAGAATATATGAAATAAGTAAATGAACAGTTGATTGAACTATTGTTCTGTAAAGAAAAGATGCCACCGTTTCTTGTTCCTTAGGAAATTATATCCCTCCTGATTCACACACAAATCTTATTCATTTACTGACAATACATCCATGCCTTATTTTAAAAACTATATTGCTACTTGTTAATCCAAAGTGCTATCCCCGCCAATATTGACGAATATAAAATGCTAAGTACTTTTTATACTTCCGTATTCTGCAATAGTACAATTTTGGTTTTATTACAATCTGTTATTGACATATATACATGTAAATAGGGTTACAAATACGTCATTAATAATGGTCGCTATGAGCACGTTGTTTACTTTAAGATAATGTTGGAAATTTAGTTGTAGCTGTAAAAAGAGATCACAAGAGACTGACACATATACAAAAACATTACCCTGTCTGGTGGCAAAAGCTGCTAGTAACGCCAGGGGTGGCAGTACTGCCTTAGCCACTGAAACTCTGTTACCTTCCCTGGTTGACGAGGGAAGGGTATCGTACGTACTTTCACGTGTTTTGTGTAGAAATTTATAGCACAACGCGACTTTGTATGAATTGAATAAGGTGTAAATGTTGGTCTTGCTTTCATGAATCTCTTAACTTTGTGAGTCAAAATTACGCGGCAATATCCTTCATCATTCTTTTCACCATAATCTCACATTCATTCGAGAAAACTTTGATGCAACAATTACTAAAACATCACATTCTATAAAAAAAAAATCTAATCTCGATATTTACATTTTCAGTGCCGAGGGAATAGAAAACAAATCATTCATTTTTAAAGTAAAAAGAAATCCTCAGGATATCAAATGCAAAAAATAAAATTCAGCGATTTTTTATATCATAAAGTTGATATTGACATTTTCCACGATCTAATATGGCAGCGAAAGCAAGTTAATAGAATGAAAAAATGTGCGAAAATGTATGAAAAAGTATATTTTTCTAAAGTGGGAAACCTTTCCACAACACTGAAAAACCTTATCTTCTAACAGAAAGAAAGAGTGAAAAAGTGAAATGTTGGGTATTTAAAAAATAAAATGGACTATATATGAGATAGCTAAGTGTAAACTAATTACAACTAAACTAAAAAACAAAACAATAATCTAGTCTGGGCAGAGAAGTGCTTCTCGGAAAAGCAATATTTCTCACCAGTAAAGTTAAGGTACTACTCCAAATTAACCCCTTTTAATTTGCATCAGTTGTGTTTGAATCAACCTTGTGCCAAAATCCATCAAAGAGTCTCTATTTCTCTCTCTCTCTCTCTCTCTCTCTCTCTCTCTCTCTCTCCATATATATATATATATATATATATATATATATATATATTCTCCCACATTGTCTCTACTTAGAGATGCTTATAGAAGTCAACCAGAAGAGGGAGAGAAAGAGACGAATGTCTGTGGACTTTCTTAATTCACTTCGTCTAGATCACCATCCACATTACAGCTAAACAAAACGGAAACACATGGTGTGCTTTCTTCTAGGCTAAGGGTACGACTTCAGTAAAGCCAGCACCACCGGCCTATCAAAACCCGGAAACAAACAAGTCCATTTCACTCTACAACTGAAAATAGATGAGGTCATTTCATTACACAACATTACAAGCGTTTCCGCTACTAGTTGACGCCAAAGTTATATTAAGAAGACCTGTACACTGTATCATGTTAACTGGAATGAAATAAGAGAATGTAAAGATATTCAAGTCAGATATTGGGATTTTTAATTACAACTGACTACTAAAAGAAAAACGATTTCGCGTTGCCTTTTGTGTTAAGTTGTAAAAACTTATGTGCTTCGGTGTGTTACGTTATTTTGTTGTGAATAGATGGATGCTCAGGTCAATGAGAGATTGTAGAAGCTAATAAATTTAACTGGGAATTTTTAACGAAGAAATTGTAGAGAACTCAGGACTAATATTAATGTGAAGAGATTTTTATATTGACCAACAGTTTCCTAAAAGAATTGCGGAAAAGATTTAAACATGCAGGGTATCCCATAATATTGGGTCATTTTAAATTCAATTATCTTGGATTATAAAAATGACATAGACTACAAAATATATTCATTACATAACTAATATACAAGAGTTATTATCGAATTATATTATCGAAGATTTGACCGGGTACAATTGTGGAACTAAAACAAAGCGTCCGTAGAGAGATCGCGGCCTTTCCAGTTGATATGCTAAGGCCCACTGTGCTTAAAATAAGAGACCGACCTCGTGAATTTCCTTTCGTGATGATGAGCATCTGAGGGATGTAATATTTTAATCTTAGATAATATTTTGAACTCTTGTATATCAGTTATGTAATGAATATATTTGGTACACTATCTCATTATAATCCAAGATATATGAAGAAATATAGTTTTAGGGTGTGCTATATTTATGGGATAAAGTGCTTAATATCAGAGATAGAGCGTATGTAAATATAAATATAAAAGTGAACATTGAAGTCAAAACTGAGAGGCGACAGGCTATCTCATGATCGACGCAATCGTCAGGCCGCCGATTGCGTCCAGCATGAAACAGCCTGTGAGTGTTCACTTCAATGTTCACTTTTATATTTATATTTAATCCAAGTTATATGCATTTAAAATGTACCCCATTATTGTAAGATACTCTGTATAATAATTTAAAAATGATTTCAATACACAAATGGATTAACAGTACATAAGAACAATAATTTTATATATTGCTTAAACAAACAATTTAGATAAAAAAAAAACCAGGAAAGTGAGTCAGTGTAAGCCTGTTGGCAAAAGTAAGTTGACGATTGGCGGTGGTTCCTTTAAAAATCACTGGTAGCAAGCGGATCATTCAGAAACGAGTGTATCTACTTTATTTGCAGTCTTTACTTTTAATGTTGATTTGTCCAACAAACCAGATGATACAGTAAAAATATTTAGATAAAAATCAGTCAATACGATCCTATCAATTCAACACGAGATACAAATAGCACATGTTAACTGGTTAAAAATAAAATGAAATATTTTTGCTTTCCTCATTATCATTTATAGGCCTTGTTCCTTCAGGAAATGGCTGATCTTGGATCCACACAACTGCCTGTTCGTGGTAGGTGTAAACAACGTTTTACTCTTTACCATTCCTGCTTGTTCTGCTTTGCCGTCGAATCACAAAACTTCATTACGTAAGTTATTCAGTGTTTATCTCTACACCTTCTTGTCCAGTGAGTGTTAAGTTGTCCAAACCTTCTTTCCTCATGTATCCTATAAATGTCCAGTGTCTCTTTCTGATTTTAAGGGATTTTAAGTGCTTTTTTTTCATTTTCTACACTACGGTCAACAAGTTTCTGGCGGTATTTCTTTAAAGAACACCTTAAAATTAGATATTTTTATATTTTTTAAGTAAAATATAATATTTCAATAACTACAGTGTATTTGCTTTTATTTTGAGAAAAATTAAGCACTTAAATATAAAAATGAATTAACATACAACAGCATCGTTATATTTCTGCTTGTCTCTGATATCTTCATTACATGCTTCACTTGCTGACGACCATACATGTGTCTTCTGATAGTTAATACAGGGAGCGATGCGTAAATTGTCGCCATTTTATATTTTAATTTCACGCATGCGCGTTGTTTGTGTTTGATTTTGTCGACTGCACAGTATACTAGGGTCAGTTGAGCACCAGGACACAATTCACACCGAGAGAAATTTGGAAACGGCATTCTGTACTGCTTGGCATTCGCGCCGGAAGCTCCAATACGATCTTTCTAGAGTTCAGGGCTGTCAATCTGAGGACAGTTCAGAGGATTCGGAAAGAATTGGATGTCTAATGGTGATTACGAAGGTACGACAGCTCGGAAAACTCAATCTGATCGTTATGATAAGAAAAGAACTCCCGAATGGCCTCAGACTCAACACGTAGGCCAACACCAAGTACCTTGAGGAGGTAGTGCTACTCTGTGCCAAGAGGATGGCTGCTGGAAGACCCTATGTCTAGTAACAGTACTGTGCACCATGCTACAAAAGCACTAGAACACAGACATGTCTGTCAGAGAATTTCTACTACAATGTCACCCCTTACATCTGGCCACCTAACTCCCCAGGTTGCAATCTCCTTGTTTATTATGTGTGGAGCGCAGTTGAGTGAGAGATCAACAAAATTCCTTGTAACGCCAAAGATGAAATGAAGGCAAGAATTTTGGCAGCATTCACCAATTTAAACATGAAGACCATCCAGAAGTGTGGTGGAAGCCAATGGCGATTTTATTGAATAAATTTACAATTTAGTATTTCAAAATATTTTTGTGTAAATTTGTAATTATATCTCTTAACATGAGATGTCACTGTTGTTTTCATTTTTGCATAATTTAAACGACAATTCATCCATCGCAATCTGTAGTTAGTTCATTTTTTTCTCTCTTTTGCTACTTTCACTTGGAATTTTTTATAGTTTTCATTCAGAGTCTGCCATCTGAACAATGTCATCTGCGTATCTTATGTTAATGACATGACCACATCAATTTCTCCTTTTTCGCTTTAAAAGTTGCTTAAAGCAAACGCCAGTAAAAGAATAGCAAACGGAAAACAAATCTGGGTGATAGTAATTTTTTATTCAACCTCAGTCGAGATCTGAGACCCAAAGTTGCTCCTCTATTTTGGCAATTCACATACTCCCTTTTCTTCATCGATTCTAGGTTTGCTTTCATTAGTATTTAAACAGATCTTTGTGGCACCGCCTGAATGCACGTTCGTGGCCGTAATTTGTTGTCCATGCGATCAGGTGGTGGAGAGAAAAACTTTCGCCTCATATCTTTGACATTGCACCTCCGTTTGATAACCTTTTCAATGGTTGTCGAGTGGGATCCTCACCTTGGTTACATACCCAGTGTCTAAAGGTTGGACAGTTCTTTTCTAACTAGAAAATTATCTCTCTACCGAAGATTAAATTGAGATTTAAACATAAGCTAGACAGCTGAAAGAAAGTTGGTCAGAAAAGAGGTTTTCCTAGTACCTGGCCCACAGCCCATTTCACTAACTGTAAGAGTAAGATTGTAATATATATTCCTGGTTAATTTATCACACAAACTGTTTTTGAATTCAGACTTCTCCTTCTCCTAGACTGGTTAACAATCACGGCTAGAGAGCGCAGTGCTCTGTTATTTAACCCATAGCTGAAGGATGTAGTGGGTGCCGCGTAGTATGGATATAAACGATAAAAAGAGTCTAGAAACAGCACTTCCGAAACGGCCAGGTAAAAAAAAATGTAAAAGATGTAAAACGAAAGTTTCTCTCTGCACCACCTGCATGGGCAACAAATTACGGCCACGTACCTGCATTCAGGTGGTGCCATAACGAACTGTGTTCAAATACGAATAAAAGCATACCCGTAGTCGTTGAAGAAAAGGGAGAATGTGTATTTGTCAAAATCAGGGAGGAGGTTTGGGTCATACTTTCTGGCACCCACGATACGGCGAAATAAAAAGAAACACTAGTAACTACTAGTATCCATAAGAACATAGTTTCAGTTGAGCGGGTGTTGAGACATATAATGGATAGATTTGTAGTCGGTTCAAGTGACAGCGATGAAGAGACAGACAAACAGGAAATCCCTCAAAGGTTTCTGGCAAAACAAAGTTTGCTCCTGTGTCCGAATAACTCCGTCTCTCTATGTGCCGTGTCCCTTCAGGACGTGAATGATTATGACTCCACAATTTCCTGTCCGTCGTAGCTCTTAAAAAATTTTGTCTTTTTGTTGTTTCTCCTAAACCTTTTACCACCATACATTTACTCACTTAAGTAGCTTATGCATTGTTTCCCTCTGTCCCTCTTGCCTTCAATCAATCCTGTGAATGTCAAATTTTCCAAAAACCTATTTCTTTGTTATGTGTTCTAAAAATTTCAACTGTTTCTTGCTGATAAGCATAACGATTTTCTCTAAAACCTCGCCGTTGAATATATGTTCGGTCTATGATACCCTCGGTATCCTTCTGTAGAATCACATCTGTTGCTTCAAGCCTCTTCTTCATCTTTGAGGAGAATGTCCAGCATTCACTGCCATACAGGAGGACTGATATCACGGAATACAGTGCTTCTCAACCTTTTTCAGCCCATGGACCATTTTTTCTTCAAAAGTCAAATAGACCATTCCTACTTTTACTTTTAGGCTATTCAATAATAATACCGACGTAATTTCGAAATTTTCACATATAATGGACATGTGTGTAATTAAACAAAATGTTATATTTTTTAATTCTTCAAAGTATGAATAATTTAGATACATTTTTGTGAAATGGCTACAATTTTTTATGGCTACGAATTCTGTGTGGACCACTAAAAGTGCTATGTGGACCACCGGTGGTCCACCTGGTCCACGTTGAGACGTAACATTTCAGTAATCTTTTCTTTGTTTCTAACGATTTTTTTTGTTTCTTAATAGTCCGCTTAGCTTTTGGAAAGCATCTTTGTCTATACCAATGTGCCTGCGGATTTCAGTGTCACGCTTTACGTCCTCTACTAAAATGCTTCCCAGATATTTAAATATTTTACTTGTTTGATTTTAGTATCTCCAATTTTTAATTTGCATGTTGATCTCATCCTTTTGCTAACAACCATGCATTCTGTCTTTCTGCAGTTGATGTTTAGTCATTTCTTCTCGCTTTCATTCACTACATTTTGTATGATTATTTTGTAATTTTCTCTCCGTGTCTGCTATCAACACGATGTCATCGGCATATCTGATGCTGTTCAGATTGTGGCCGGCAATAATGCATAGTAATCTCCATTTTAAATAAAACACATTTAAGAAATGAATTTCCAATATTTTCTACAGTGCATTCAATCTTTTTTGTTTTTTCCAAAATAGAATGCACTAGAAACTTTCGCACATACTTAATAAAATAATAGACAGAACAGTAACATCTGCAGAAAAACTCTAAGAACAAAAAATTCAACAACAACAACTCGGTCGGGTTAAATCAGAATAATGGAATACGTGGCAATAATATTCCTAATCAGAAACAAATTAGGAATTTTTCCCAAACGAAGGTCGGAGCTTTGACAATACTTCGTGACAATTGGACTTCAATTGTCTCAACAGTGAACCACCACCATTAAATGTTGGAAAATAATTATTTCGAATAATGGACTTTTTGAGGAAGAAAATTAGAAACGACTAAATCCTTTTACATTTAGTTTTCAATGCTATTTTCCTCGTGGAAGTAGGCGATCTACGGATCTCTTTTCTTTATTTTATTATCTGTGAATTGCCATCATTTATTAGGAAATATAATGAAATTGTTACTATTTTCCAGGGTTTTGAATTCGGAAATACTCACCTCATCTAAGGTTAGATAATTCAGTCTACCCTGCTATTTAACCCATAGTAGGGGATGATGGATTCATATCTATCACAAGAGTGTTAGTGTGAAATTGAACAGGCTATGTTAAAAGTAGTTTTTTTTTATCATTTCACCCCACGCAGGGACAATAAAACCCTTAGAACGAAAGGAGGTTACTGTGTGTTAGAGAATATGAGAAAAAACAACAATTAAGGAGAGAAGACAATAAAAGAACAAGGATTAAGAACACAGAAGAACACGATTGACATTGCTCGTAAATTTTTGAAGATCAAAGTTGACTAGGAAGACAGAAGACAGAAGAGAGTTCTACAAGTGACAAGTGCCAGAGAAGAAATGGTTAACGTAAAACTTACGGTTACATCTAGCTATTTCAACTGTAAAGTGATGAGACCTTGCCGCCAGTCTAGTACTGCGCTTCAATTCATAAAGTCTAGCGACTCTAACGGAAAGTTCATCAAAACTATTTCCGTAAAATTGTTTATAGAAAGGATACAGGGAAGCTATCTTGCAGCGGTGTGAAAGTGACTGAAGCGGAGATGCCAGGTCAGGGCCAATAACATTGCATATTCTTTGGATTTTATTAAACATCTCTAAATATATAGCAGGAGCACCAGACCAGATGTGACAGCAATATTCAAAGCAAGGACAAATGGTAGACTTATAAATATATAAGATAGATTGTGGCGAGAAAAAATGTCTCGCACGGCATAGTAAGCCAACGCAAGGAGTCACTCTCCTGGCTGATATGAAGTGGATAGATTATATCGAATCAATTGTCAGGTCTGTTGCTAGGAAATTTGATTCACTGTGTCGTTCTAGACGTTTTTTCTCGCCAGAATCATTCTTAGATATTTACAAGTCAACCATACGTCCAAGCTTAGAATATTGCTGTCACACATGGTCTGATTCATCTGCGATATATTTAGAGATTCTTGATAGAATTTAATCTGCAATGTTATTGGTCTTGACCTGGCATCTCAGATTCAGTCATGTCCTCTCTGCCGTAATAAACCCACCTTATGCCTTTTCTAGAAATACTTTCATGGTAAACTTTCTGATTAACTCCCCTCTGTAGTACCGAGTGTCAATGAATTTATGCGCAATACCGTTAGTTAACCGCTGCTTTCCAACCATATGGAAAGTATCAAGTGTATGCTCGGTTTTCAAGAACGTAGGGGAGCGCTCAACTCCTTCTCAGTATAGACCTCTCAGACTTTCTCAATATCATTAGTTTGTTGAGGCTATAATCAACAAGAAGGTCGTTGAGCTAGCTAAGAACAGCCAATTGAGCGACAACCAGTATGGGTTTCGATCGGCCGAATCTACCGCTGTCTTAACTGCAATTAATCACGGATTCAGCGAAGTTCTAGAAACAAATGCATTTCAAGGATCTTAACATTAGATATTTCGAAAGCCTTTGACAAGGTGTGGCACAAAGGTTTGCTACTCAAGCTCTCTAGCTATGGAAGCCTTCTCAGGTACAAAGTCCTTCCTAACGAGTGTCTCCCTGAAGGTAGTTGTTAACAGCCAGTACCCCGGGGAACTAGCAACGTATGCGTCAATCAGGGGATCACTTCCCGGTCCAACTTTATTTTTATATTGCATAAATCATCTGCCTAATAATATATTCAGATCATTTGTGAAAATTTATGCCGATGATACGACGATATATAGGTGTACTTCGAAACATTTAGATGACCAGACATTGGCAGCTGAAATCTCCTTAATGGAAGAAAAACTGGTTGGTTACATTTAATGCCTCGAAAATCAAAGTTATATTCCATCATCGGCGATTAGACTCCAAACTACCACCAATCACGATGAATGGATGTCCCGTCGGGGAGGCTCCATGTCTTGAGAGACTATTGAGCGTGAAACTCAACCCTGACTTCAAGTGGGTTTCGTACGTACGATCCATCGCTAAAGATGCAGGTAAAATGATCGGTTTCCTGCACCGCCCCACTAAGTACCCGATTCCTCGTGCTATCCTCTCCCTTGAAATGGAGTACTGTTGTCATATTTGGTCAGAAGCTGCCCAGTCCTCACTTTTCACTCACGATGGTCCAAAAGTTTCTCCGCGTCCTTGTGACTGACAAATTACTTCCCAACTTGCAACCCCTCTCACACAGAGAGTTTGTTTTAAGCAGTTCGAATGCAGTAGGTCTGAGAAATTTCTATGCTCTATTACTACTTCCATGGAAAGTGCTCGGACGAACGGGATTCCTTGGTTTCGGCACGCCGAACATTCACTGCTATTATCCGCCATGTCACTTACATTGCAGCAGACAACCCTCATTCCCTTCGTATTCCATTCGTGTGAAGTATGAAGTAAGTTCCACTCTAATAGCTTCTTCTCGCAGACCACTCTGCGGAACCGACTCCCAAGAGGATATTTCCCTGATCACTGTCATCTTAACCTGATCAAGTCTAAGGTTAACCGTTACTTTCCCGTCCTATCAGCATAAACTGCCTCTTTCTCTGTAACCGTCAATCTAAAGTGTCCCCCGGCCCTTGTTCAATGTGAAATTTACTGTAAAAATCTTATGTCTTATGAAACTCTATTCCGGCTTCTTGTTTTCCAGTGAAGTTTCATCTTCAAAATTTTAACTTCAATATCAATTGTTTTCGTCTGTCCTTTAAATTCTGTTCTTTTATTTTTCTCGCTCCTTAATAATGTTTTTCTTATATTCTTTCACATTAAGTAACCGCCTGCGTGTTTATCGCTCTGTGGCCTTTGTTGAGGTGAAATGATTTTAAATTTTTTTCAGCTAGATCAAATGATTTAACGTGCATAAAAGAACAAAAGTTTATTTTAACGTTTAAAATGACTGGAGAAATTGAATGTTTAAAAAAATTACCTTTACAATAATGCTCACCATGTACAAGGAACAAAATGCCACTCACGTTAGAGAGAGAGAAAGAGGCCCAGCCTATGCGGATATCCAGGAAAGATAACGGTTAATTTTACACTTGAACTGATTAAGATTGTAGCAATAGGAAAGCATCTTCCTGGGTGTTGGTTCCACAAAGCGGCGGTAGGTGGGAAGAAGCTGCTTGAGTGGAACTTACATCTCACCAATGGAGTATGAAAGGAATGAGGGTGATTCGCTACATTGTGCGTGACATGGTTGGTCTTAACCGTGAATCTTTGAACTGATGGAACTAAGGAATTTAGTCCTTCTGAAGATTTCAGGTAAAATAATGTTTTATCAATAAGCCGAAACTGACTTGTCAAAATAAGCATTAAAATAGATTACTATGAGATATGAAATAAGTGATAAAAAAATAAAATTCGAACAAAGAAATCACTAACAAAGAATCGTAAACTTTACTTGATAAACTAAATGAATAATGAATTTAAATGAAGAATGAATCTAAATCAAGAATAAATTTAAATGAAGAATAAATTTAAATAAATATAAATAAAGAATAAATCTAAATGAATAATTAATTTAAATGGAGAATGAATCTAAACGAAGATTAAATTTAAATGAAGAATAAATTTAAATGAAAACTGAATCTAAATGAAGAATAAATTTAAATGAAGAATAAATTTAAATGATGGATGAATCTAAATGAAGAATGAATTTGAATGAAGAATGAATCAAAATGAAGAATTTAAATGAAAAATGAATCTAAATGAAGAATAAATTTAAATGAAGAATAAATCTAAATGAAGAATTAATTTAAATGAAGAATGAATCTAAACGAAGACTAAATTTAAATGAAGAATAAATTTAAATGAAAACTGAATCTAAATGAAGAATAAATTTAAATAAAGAATGAATCTAGATGAAGAATGAATTTAAATTAAGAAACATTTAAAAGTGAAAGAAAACAACGTCGCAATATAAACGCAGAAAATTAATGTAACGAATGAAGTGTAAAAATTGAGAAATTATAACAATTATGTAAAGAAACTTAATTGCGTTCTCTTAAAACACGGCTTGGAAAAATGACAACATTTGAAACTGAAAAACAAAAGATATTAAACTTTGTTTAAACAAGCAATATGGTTAAACAAGGAAACACGAAAAAAAAAATGGTAATTTTAGAAGAGTTAGAGAAAAGATAAACAAATCTGCATAGGAAATAAAACTGGCGCGATAGGCAGAAAATTTACAAGTGATACAATAAAAATTGCTTAAAATAATGTTAGAACATTTTATGGCAATCTCGAAAATATAACATACAATAAAACAGAAAGGTGCTTTATCAGGGATGCTAACCCATAAAATCTTAAACAAAGAAGCCGAACTTTCTTGCTCAGAGACAATGAATAGAAATTTTACAATTCGGCGTTGGCATAGATGCGAGGAAAACCAAATAATTAGCGAATGAATAACCTAAACTAACCTGATTACATTGATTTCAATTTTATATAAAATATCATAAAAATCAGACTAAAAGATATTCTATAATAGAAAATAGAAATACGATTATATCGACGAGAAACAGACAAACAACCGACAAAGCTTAACAATAAAAAAAAAGCGAAAAGAAAAAGAGAAAAAAAAACGAAATGAAAAACTACTTCACGGAGAATTTCAGATACAAAGAAAAGAAAAACAAACAAAATAACTTCGACATATTTGTTTAGAGAATCTCCGAAAAGTATGAAATTATGTCAAAGCAAAGATCAATAAATTCATATAAAATACCAAATTCCACGGCACTGAGAGTTAAGGGTTTAAGGAATATCAGTATAAAAGCAGTTTTTTAAGGACGTTTATTTACGAGGAAATCGATTTTGAGTCCAGTTACAATGACTATAATCTGGAACTGTTTTTGAGACTAATCAAAGCAAAAATAAAAATTGAACTTCAGGGAGATTGCTTTCATCTCACTTGGAAAACGGATTATAAACAAAAAAAACTGCCTTCCAAAATACAATCATGTCAAACGTAATTTGATAAAGCCACTAAAAAAAAGTACTTTTCTCGAATGATACAGATATTGCAAAATATGAAACTAGAGTTGATGTCCATAGACGCGGGAACAGTGTAAAGGTTTTGTCAAAAAGGTTAAAAGAAGATATCGTAGGAATTCAGACTAGAACATAATTAAAGTAGTCGTGAGAATATCTGGAGTGTTTCGGAAGTTCCGGTAAATGTATTTACATTATATATATTAGGACTAATGTCCTCATCTTTGTTGTTATTTTAGGTGATAATAGCAATATAGATGAGTACAAATGTAAATAATGAGAACGCCTCATGCCGGAAGTTCGGACACAAATTAGACTTCCATAAGGCAAAGTGAAGGGTTCCCAGCCGTCATCCTAATGAAATGTGCTCCCGAGCTGGCTCTTGTTCTCTCCAAACTCTACAACTATTGCCTCGCGGATTCCTGCTTTCAAGCTTGTTCCAACAAGTCCTCCTGTGTAGTTCCCTGTTTTTAAGAGCTTTCCGACCCCGTCTAGCTATCGCCCTATTAGCCTCCTATCATATTTCGACAGAGTATTCGATGCTTTAATCAATGCTGAAGTGGTTAAGAATCTTACCTCTTACAACCTACTCTCTGTATCAATATGGATTCTATTTTGCCAGATCTACCCCTGACGTACTTACGGCCATCCCTTAATACGTTTATCAAGTTCTCGAGAATAACGATGCATGTGGGTCGAGATATCTCAAAGGTATTTAACAAGTTTTGGCATCCAAGACGATTGTATGATTTAATCCAATCATTCCTATCACATCGTTAAATGAAGACCGTTCTGAACGGGCTCACATCCAGATCTTCTCACACGGACGTAGCTGTGCCCCAGGGCTCTATGTTGGGTCCGACGCTGTTTCTGATCTTCATGAATAATCTTCCTGATGTCATCAGTTCCCAAGAAGGCATTTATGCAGTTGGCACCACCATTTACTCCTATCTCAATGGCAAATTCGTCGGAGCTGACAAAGTTAACCTAGCCACTGCTCTTGAAAAGCACATCCAATCAGTGGTTAACTGGGGCAGGAAATGACTTATAAATTTTAATGCCATCAAAACTAAATGGCTCTCATTTAGCCACTATAGAGAAACATCCTTGCCCGCCATCAGCATACCTGATGCTCGACTCCTGGAGGGTGTTTAACTGCGCCTTTTTGGACTCACATTTTCAATTGACTTGAAGTGGAACAACTACATTGAATCAATAGCTGCATCTACTGCAAGGAAAGTTGGTTCATTTTGCCTTTCCTCAGAGTCCAGCTTGCACATTTACAAATCTACCATTCGGTCTTGCATTGAAAACTTTTGCCATATCTGTTCTGGTGCTCCTACTATTCATCTCGGGGTTCTTGACAAAATCTAAAGAAGGATCAGTGATCTAATCGATCCTAATTTGGCATCTCGACTTCAGTCACTTTCTCACATATGTTATGTAGCTTCCCTCTGTCTTCTTCTACAAATATTTTCATGACAACTGCTTTGACAAGCTTTTTCCCCTGGTGCCCTGACTACATGAATTTAAGCGCACTACTAGATTGGCATATAGGTCCCATCATTTTATTATTCCAATATTTAACTCCAACAGTCTCTTTTCTCGCACCTCCCGACAGTGGAACACCCTTCAGTTTTCTTGCATCTCTGATAACTATAATCTTCAAAAAATTAAATGCAACGTCAATCGCCATCTTCTGTTGCATGAACTCCGTTCATCTTTTATCCTTTTCTCACCCCCTCATACCTAGTTTTTTTCTCTCACTTTCGCTCCCTGTAACCCTCTACGTAACCCCCCTCTACTGCTGATAAATACACATATACGCTTTCACCCTTTCTCGCGTATCAAAAATTCCCAAATACAGAAGAAGGGACCTTTTTTCAACAAAAGTATTTGACTTTAGGATCGTGAAAGAACTGATGATATTTCGTGTGTTATTTTGATGTTTGTAATTACACCACTCTGTCAGGAGCAATGTTAAAATATAAATAAATTTCTAGAAATATTTCAACCACAATTTTATACTTCTTCAGAATGATACTTCTGTAAAAATTCAAATGACCATGTCGGTACTAATATATGTAAATGTCGAATACAGTCATAGAAAATGCAAATGTCAACCTACATTCCCGAAAATAGCGCACTAGATTTAAATATATATTTAATTCATTAAATTTTATTTTCTCTTGAAAATAACCATTTACTAAAAAAGCAAGAAACAACTGTGGATACAACAAGCTAAAAATAGAAAGAAACACTATGTCGAAATGGAAATGGGGAAAGAAGAAGCTCTTTGGATATTTTTAAAAAATAATAAAGAATATAGAGCATGAAAATTGCATGGTTAATCAAAGAAACAGAATGACCATTTCAGAAAAGCTGTTTATATAAAAGTGACATAAAGACAACATGGACGTACAGAAAATATCTTTGCAAACAAATCGTCGAAAGTATAATCCATATCATAGGTGAATGCGGCAAACTTGTTCTAGAATAAATATCTGAATAAGTAGAACAAGATGAAACTGCAAGGAAATAAAAGTTGAGTAAAATATTTCGACCGTGTAAAGAACCGCAATTTCCACAAATCAGAGACTGTTTTAGGAAATAAAATAGTTATACTCTGAAAGTTTTATATCCTCTTTAACCAACTCATCCAAGCAAAATAATAAGATTTGCTTGTTGTGAAGGAGAAGAGAAAGGAAAGCTGACCTATATTCATCGCCGTGCCAGTATATAACAAAAGAGAAGATGGAAGAAATCGAAAAAGACATTTAACAAAATAAGTGAACATGTTGTCAAAATGTAAACGCGTGAAATAATATTTGTAATAAATGTGGAAAAGGAGGCCGATAAAATTTGTTCAAAGAAAAAAAAATAAGAATAAACGGTTTTGTATTGCTGAAATCCGAAACGGCAAGAATCAACTGAGAAGAATTTAATATCCAGTCGAGGCAAATGGATGAAAAATAAAATACATTTAAAATTCTGCACTCACAAGCAAGATTTACTGGATGCTTAGTGCTATGGAGGAAATTCTTCTCTTAATATTAACAATAGTGATTTACTACGCATTAAACTACTGAAGGCATGTAGTTAGAAAGAAAACAACACAATAAAGAGAAGTGTGCATAATCAATTATATATATTGATTACTTACACTAACAAACAATGAGAAACGTGATTACATAAACTTCTTGGTTTAAATAATTCATAATCGTCAAAGTTAAAATTCGTTTCAGCCGATAAAATAGAACTGGGTGAAATACAAGAATGGGGAAACTTTCTCTTTCGGTTTTTTTAAACTGTACTTTCAAAAGAAAACACATTTTATCTAAAACTATTCACAAGATTGAAATTTTGAACAAATTCATGATTTTCAGCAGCAACATCGATAAAAAACAAAATTGGAAAATACAAGATAGAGAATCTTCATATACAAAACGGAAAAATAGATGAAAAATAGAATTAACTTTTTGTAATAGATAGGTTAAGATACATACATATTAGCATAGCCGGACCGAAGTAAACAGACTGATTTATATGTTGACTTTCTAAGCGCAACTTGGATATGGCACAAGGCCGAAAGTATGGAGCACCCAGTGAGGATCGAACTAACTATTCAGTCATAAATGTTCTAGCGAGACAAGCTTGCTAACCATTACACCTCCTTGAGGTGCCCAATGTTATTTTCTAAGCGTAGCTCAGATGTGGCACAAGGCCGAAAGAATGGGGCACCCAGTGAGGATCGAACTCACTACTCAACCGTAACTGTTCTAGCGAGACAAGCTTGCTAACTATTGCACCCCGTCGAGGTGTCCTGATTGGCACAGATCGAAAGTATGAGACACCCAGTGAGGATCGGATTCACTGCTCAATCGTAACTGTTCTAGCGAGACAAGCTTGCTAACCATATCACCTCGTCGAGGTGTGCTGATTGACACAGATCGAAAGTATGAGGCACCCAGTGAGGATCGAATTCACTGCTCAGTCGAAACTGATCTAGCAAGAGAAGCTTGCTAACCATTACACCACGTCGAAGTCCCAGACAGACGGATTAATATCAACAGATTGAATTTATGGTTATGGCTTCTAATATTTGTAATGTTTTTCTCATGTTCATGCGATGTAATATTTTGTTACTGATAAGTATTTGTTGCATTTCTTGTTATTACATCGAAATAAAATGTGACACTGCCGATATATCGAGCCGTGATGAACTATATTTTTTTTATTTTTTTACTCAAAATTCTACTGCCATATTCGTTGCTTGGGAATACATTTTTAATATAGCTTTACCAGAGCTTAATCCTTCTTATTAGAAGGCCAGTTCTGCCGTAGCTATATAGAGCTTCTTCACCGTTAACAACTTTGTCTTTTCTAGATTTCACTGCTGTTTGCTCCAGTAATCTACCTAGATTGAGTCGAATACGTGGCTTGTCTTTAAATACGAAACTGCTCTCTATTAATAATCTTATAGAAATCTTTTTGCCTTCCTTAAGCATGGCTGAAGATAATTTCCAGAAGAGCCACTCACTGCGCCTTTTTTGTCTTACGTTTTCCACTGACATGAATTGGAATTATTATTGTCATATTTGGACTTGTAAATATATGTTTTCCGCCAGGTGTATAAATAGCGGTGTCAGGCTACTAACTGCTGTGATTATTGTGTGATTATTGAATGGCTACTGAGTGGAACTATCCAGTCGAATTAGTGTGAATTATTGTGCGTCGATGATTTAGGTTTTGATTTAGGATTTACCGGACGTTTAGCCGAGCCGCGCTACTAACAAGATATTCACTGGAATGTTTAATTATCTATGCTTGACTTTTACTTCTTTATTCTTGTTAAGTATTCATTTGCGGTTGTAATTAAATACTGTTTTATTTAACATTGAAGTTTTGAGATATTCTTAATCATTAACGGCCACCGTACATCACGCAAATTATACGGCATCAAATGCTAAATCTGTTGCTAGGAAAGTCGACTCATAATATCGTGCAAGTTAATTTTACCGCCAGAATCTATCTTGCACCTTTATAATTCTACCATTTCTCCGTGCATCGAATATTCCTTCCACATCTGTTCTGGTGCTTTTATGTGTATCGAGATTTTTGACAAAATCCAAAGAAGCCTGATCTGGCATCTCGACTTTAGTCAATTTCCGAACGCCGTATCATAACTTCCCTTTGCCGCTTCTATAAATTTTTCCACGTTAATTGTTATGATGAGCTTTACCACGTTGATATCTCGATTTCAGGGATTTAAACGCAGTACTAGAGTAGATGCTAGATCTCATTATTTCACTAGTTGCAAGCATAGGTTTTATGCTAATAGTTTCGTCTCTAGCAGGTCTTAGTTATGAAGTTATCTTCTAGACTTTCTGCATTCCTGTCAATAACGATGTTCAATAAATTAAATGCAATATCACTCGTCATCTTTATCTTGAAAACTGTTTTTCTATTGTCCTCTTTGTTTTTTCACTCTCAGTACCCACCTTGCATCCAAGTGACTTTTATCGAGTTACTTAGGGTGAAATGATAAAAACGACTATAATCGGCAGCAAATGATCTAATTTTATTTTATTCTTTTACTTTTGGTCACCCAAGAGCCACTCAAAATAGAGGGTTACTGAAAGAAATCTTTGTAAAGGCGGTGGAAGAGGGAAGCAAGACGCATGTAACTTTTGTAGTTGTTAGGGAACCACATATTCTTAACAACAGTGTCCATCAATTCCTACGTTATGGTTAGTTTTAACTGATCTTGAAAATCTTTCACATTCAAAAAAAATTCAGTCATGCTCGGATTTGCTTTATCTAACTTCATCCAGTAGACGTAGATAGAACCTTGCATCGTACTCGAGTCACCCGAGCTGTCCTCATCAATTCTCCTGACGATTTGATTTGATTCGATCGACATTCGCTAAAAATATTTACGTCCAATGGAATATCAGTAACCTTCCTATCCTAATCACCCATTAATATTATCCAAATCATTGATGTCACAACGGAGTTGACCCGCCGAAAGAAGTCAGCCTTCCCTCTATTGTCATTTGGCTTATCACCCCTAATTAAATTATTTCCTCATTAGGATAACTCTCAGCAAAATCGGATCAGCGAATACAAATGAACACAACACATTCAAACAGCTAAGACACGCGCCTCTCGTGTAAGCATCAAAATATGCTGAAGCGAGATGAAGTCTCTTTGACAAAATATTATTACAGATACTTGCAATAAGATGTGTCTTTTGTAAACAAAATATCTCGAATGACATTGGTCTTCCTACACTCTGACCCCAGCCATTCAAAGTATATAATCAGTTAGTCGTAGTTGGTTTATTTGTGTTGCTCTACAGAAACGAATATGCTGTCCCATAGATTATTATCCCGTTTCGGTTTAAACACAACCGTCTTAAGAGAAGCAGACGATTTGATTTTACTACCCTATAAAAGAAAAGGTGAATAACTATTGGTTCCCTTTTTTAACGGTATTGTTTCAGTCATTTAAATCTGGTTTGTTGAAACCAACCACTGATGTTGTCACAGATGGTATGCGCTCGGACCATTCCTTATTACGGTGAGTAAACTCTGTCATTCAAAGAAATTTGTGGGATATTTTAAGTCTTTCTCTAAACACGAAAGTTTAATTTTAAATCCAAACGTTTCTTTGAATGTATGTCTTTACTCATAAGGTTATCACCACGGTAGACATCATCTTTTATTTAGTGTCTTATTTTCCTTGCTGACATTTTTTTTTTCGCTTATATAATTTCTTGGGAAAGCCTCCTATGCTGTTTTGACGGTAGTTTTAGTGGTTTTATTGCGAATGTTTGATGAGGTGAATTTAGGGTAAAATAAGTTGAAAATTCTTAAAAAATTAAAATGAAATAAAATAAAAAGTTTAATCAAAGGGGTTGCATAAATTAGGGGATAAGACCGGATTAATATGGAGAACAGAGGGAAATTGTAGAAGTTAATTATCGTTATATTCGATATTGGCGGGGTTTGGTAATAAGTTCTTATATAACCTGCTTCTCTGTCTACATTTTGACACTAGTTCGTTCTTTTGATTTGATAGTTTGCAATGATTATTGTATTTTATTATTCTAATTTTTCCTCTAAACATAGACTGCACCTGTCTCTAAGACTTTTAGGAGTATGAGCGAAACCGATAATTTTCCAATCTAATGGTTCAGATCCTTTTCCTTCAATTCCTCAAATTGTTTTGAAAGGGCTATTTGGTATTTTAATTTAGGATTGGTAAAGGAGTGCCTATGGGTATAAAATATCTGTTTGCATTCATCCGCGGAAATTCCAGTAGGAGTGCATGTTTTTGAGAGGGTAAATTTAAATCGATACTTTTAACGAGGTTATTTTATGGTGAGGTGGAGGTATCCAAAAGAAGTTATCGTATCTAGTGTCTCGCTTTTCGTTGTTCTCTGATCTTTTTATTGCAAAGTTTGTTTGTTTTTTATATGATCAGAACGTTCACTCTACCTTTGCCTGGATTGTTACTATGGTTAAGGTTCTGGGATTTCACATCATGTGTATGTGGCAGCTTTCCTTGCAAATTGTAACTGACTTTTCGGTTTGGCTCACTGTTTCGAGCTTCCTCTGCTTATTATCTGCTATTCATGATCATGAAAGGCACTTTTTTGTTATCGGATAAAATGAAAAATAAAAGAGGTCTCAGATAGTCATTAATTGTTGGTCAAAAGCATAGTGCCTCATTTTTCAACGATCAAACTGGATGGTTTACCTGACTGGCCTTCCTTCTTTTACAAGCTGCGAAGTGACCACTCTCGCCACCGTGCCAACAACCTCAATTTTCTGTCGGTAACTATTACTGACAGCTTCCGAGCGTTCAAAGCATTAAGAATGGACGTGAAATCTTATCATGAAGTCACTGTCACCCTTTCACAAAACTGCATGAGTGCTTCGTTCTTTTTAACTTTATTCGATTTATGCCTCGAAAAAGAAACCTCTCCGTTTTAATCATCTGTGAAAATCCTTTTTGCTTTCCATTAGCATAGATGAAACTAACTTCCGGGAGAGTGACACGTGGGCTAAAGTTTTCCGCTGACATGAAGTGGAAAGATTATCAATTGCTAGGTCTGCTGCTTGGAAAGTTGGTTCACTGTGCCGTGCTAAATAATGTAACTCGCATTACAGAATTATAAATCTACCGTACGTTCATGCATTAAATATTGCTATCAAATCTTGCCTGGTACTTTTGCAATATATTTAGAGATTCTTGATAAAAATTTTACAGAAGAATATGCAATGTTATGGGTCCTGACCTGGTATCTAGGATTCAGTCACTCTCACGCCACCGTAACGTAGCTTTCACTTGCCTTTTCTATAATTATTTCCATGGCAATTGTTTTGGTGAGCTTTCTCTTTTTGATGTCTAAACATTAAGAATTTAAACACAGTACTAGATTGGCAGTGAGGTTTCATTATTTCACAGTTGAAATTGCTATATATAACCGTAAGTTCTACGCTAACATGTTCTTCTATCACACTTCCCACCTGTGGGGCTCTCTTCCGGCTTCTTGATTTTCAGTCAACTTTGATCTTCAAAAAATTAAATGCAATGCCAATCCCCATCTTCTATCTTATTAATTCTTGCTCTTTTATCGTTATCTCCCCTTAATAGTGTGTTTTTATCATACTCTCTAACACTCAGTAACCCGTTGCGTGTTAGTAATTTTATATCTTTCGTTGAATGAAATTATTCTAAAAAAAAGACAAAATAATAAAATACACATCCCAATATCGAAGTTAACTGTAAACACCATAATATTTTCAATATCTGAGGGAGGTAAAATGGATTCTAACCTTTCTCAAGGATATTTTTTTCAAAAGTGTATATAATGAACTCGATTCAAGGATCTTCTCTTTCTGATCCGTTAACCATTACACTACCAGCACATCCGCTGTATTCATAAATGGTACAGTCAGGAATTATTCGTCGCGTATTAAGTGCATTTGCACATTTAAATCTGAAGTGAATCATATTTTTACAAGAAAAGTTACGCGTAGTATATTCTATTTAAACAAGCGCCACGTTCTTTATTAACCATAATTCCCTTTTGTTACATTCCACTTTCATCTAAATTGTATGAAACGAAACGAAACTAAACAATATTAAACAATTCAAATATTTCTCCAGGTAATATATGTCCTCAACGGATATTTCAAACTGTCACATTCAAAATATCATCCTCATCCTTGCATCAAATATCTCCTCTGCTCGAATTCCTGTGGTAAAATCAAATAAAAGCAATAAAAAATAATAATAATGAGTAAAAAAACGAAAGGATAAATAAATTTTCCCATGGTCCTAAGAGTAAAAGAATAGGAAATACAATTACCTACTTGGTTTCGTCAAACGTCATTAGGTAGCGTGGTTGATGCCTATAAAAAAAAAGGCAAACATTTTACCACTTCGGTTCTCTTTCTCTCTTTTATTCTAACATGTAACACAAAGTCGTAATTACGTTTCCATTCGCATCATTCTGGGGTCTTCTTTTTTTCGTCCAAATGCGTGAATTTGTTTTGACTAAGTCACAAAAGACACTATATAAAATTCGCTATTTTTATGCATAACGTTGTATGTGTTAAATTATTCAACTTTTTAACAAGAAAAATCTCATATCAAAAATTGTCGCTGAGCATTGTTGATTACTTAAGATGGTATGATCTATTATGATATGTCTCTAATTTGTCTTTAGATACATTGTATTTATTTTCAATTTTTCTGGTCGAATTATTCACCTACATTGCAAATGATCCAACATTGTATATAAATAGGTTAAAATAAAATTTGTATTTTATATGAATGCTACCATATGAAAATTGAGATTTAGAGTGTGAAGCCCTGTATTATAGGTTGGAGTGGTAAGAGACCCTTGTATCAACCCTGGGTAAGAATCCATTCGAATTTCTTTACAGCGAAACATAACAGAATTTCTTTTTAAATGATGATAATAATATAAGAAAGATAACTTTTTTTACAATCATGGTTGCCTCTCTTATTATTTGATCGTGTTTTTTCTTCTCGTGGTTATTAACGAAAACTAGAAAAAACGATCAAAAGTGTGTTTCCAACATAATTTGTGGCTGAAATCAATTATAATGACAAAAGTATGCAGGTGTAGGCTTTAAGAAAGCTTTATTCAAATGAGAATGCAAGGTTCGCGTATAGCATCCTTTTATAATACCAGTGAACAGAAATAGCTCTCTCAAGGAGGAGAGTAACAAAACAAGGGGAGACCACTCTTGATTATTCATAACATCAATTTCGTTCTGTCGTCTATGTTTATCTCTAGAAACACCTCTTTCATAAAACAATCATATAGATAATTATTTTATTATTGTTCATAAACGGTAAATCGTTTGTTATCTAAAATGCTCTCCTATCCACAGATTTGGCATTAAATCCAAGACACTTGAGCTTGTCTATTAATCAAACGTTCAACAAGTGATGTAAAATGCATGTCCATCCTCGGAGAAAAAATCACTTCAAGTTATAAGCATCTAATTACTCTAATTAAATCTGCAATATATAAGAAATAGACATTATTATTATATTATATTGACTTTTTACCTCAAAAGTTTTAGAAATCGTCTTTTACCTAAATTTTAGTTTTTACAATATGAATAAGTAATTAAAAACACTGAGCAATTTAACATAGCTTAGTAGCCTAACACTCTTGTTTTTCTTTCTAACGAATTTGTTTCTGTTTCTTAACACTTTGCTTAGCTTTTGGCAGACATTTTTCGCTATTCCAATACACCTATGGATTTTTGTTTCACATTCCATCACCGCCAATCAGGCCTCGGATACCGCCAGTCACAACGAACGGATGTTCCCTCGAGGTGGCACCAGGCCATGAAAGAATACTGGGCCTCAATGTCACATCCAAACTCAAGTGGAACTCTTATCCATCGCTAATGATGTAAATTAAATGATCGGCTCCCTGTACGACTCCAGTAAGTACCTGATTCCTTATGCTATCCTCTAACTTTATAACAGTCAGATCAGGCCGAAAATGGAGAACTGCTGCCATATTTGGCCAGGAACTGCCCACGTCTTACTTTCCAGTCTTGATAGAGTTCAAAAGCCTCTCCAAATCCTTGTTGAAGAAGAATTACTTTCCACAATCCAACATCTCCCTCACAGGCAGCATGTAGCGAGTCTCTCAGTGCTCTATTGCTACTACAATGGAAAGAGATCGGACCAACAAAATACCTATGTTCTGCCGGGTTTAACCTTCACGGCTAGGACCCGCCATGCCAGTTAAATAGTAGCAAACCACCCATATTCCTTTCATATTCCATCAGCGAAAAGTAAGTTCCTCTCGAACAGCTTCTTTCCGCGAACCACTGTCATGTGGAACAGACTCCTAGGAAGATGTTTACCCGATCACTACAATCTTAACCTGTTCAAGTTTAGATTAACTGTTATCATCTTACCGTAACCCTCTGCCTCGAGTGGCCCCCGGGCCTTGTACAAGGTGAACATTTTTCTTCTTTTTACAGTATGCTGTTACATTTCTGTATTTGTTTGATTTTGATATCTCCAGTTTGCAGTTCACCTCTTTGGTCTTTCCTCTTTTGCTGACAACCATGCATTCTGTCTTCTTATAATTGCTGTTTTCTTTCTTTTTTCCATTGCCACCTTCTGTAGGAGTTCCTTCATATTCCCAATTTGCAATTTGCATATTGGACTGTCTATTTCCCAGATATATACAAACTCTAGCCCGCAGTCTTCAATTTGGGAAACCCCAAAACTCGCTGCTCTTGTTCATGAAATATGTCCTCTCCTGGGATATAGCAGATGAATCCCAATCGTTTGAATCTAGTGTCCTAAATATGACTTCTCCAGAAACACAGAAGAATCTCCATTATATGAAAGACCCTTTCTTTTTGTTTTTCCTTACACTCTACGTGAGACACACACACACACACACATATATATATATATATATATATATATATATATATATAGGGTTGTTTTTGTGTGTGTGTATGTCTTTGTGGTATAAAAGTCTATCTGAGAGCAAAGCATGTATGGCATTCCTTTTCCTTTCAGCAATTCCGTTCTGTCTGTAAAATACGACATTGTTATATCATGGATATAATAATGTCCATGATGGACATGGGAGAATAAACCTTTCTACCATAGCCCTCTCCCGTTACAACACGATTTATTTATTAGATTTTTTTTATTTAGAAGAATAATTTTATATTTACAACATTCTAAAAACTAATAAAACTGATGCAATGCAATATTTATCATTTATCAATTTATAAAGAAATAAGTGTGAAAACAACTTTTTATTCATAAATCTATAAACATTAAAATCATTAAAATATGTGATCCAAACGGATAAAATTATTGGGTTTGGCCAGGTGCCGAGTTAAGAGTTTTACCACCAGATCCAAAACAAAAATTAGTACCAGAATCTACAGGCCGTTATTGGTAATAAAATTGGCATATTCACTCAAAACCCTCTTACTATAAGTAAGAATGCACAGGAATTCCCGTCACATACCTAATTCCTGTGTATATTCATTCATTCAAGTAAACGAAACGACACTATTTCCCTAAGTATCCCATCAGTAAACAGTACGTTCCACTCAAACAGACTGTTTTGGAAGAAGGTTCGACATCCTTTTTCCTTTGGAAAAAAAGGTGTCAAACCTTCTTCCAAAACAAGAAATAGGCGATTTCCAGTTTAAAATACCGGAAATAACTGTTGGCGAGTGTTAATTTATAGCAACCGTGTCAAGGCAACAGAATGCGCCTAGAGCAGCAAAGGGAGAAAATTCTACGGCGACTGTGTTCGCCTGCAGTGTGGTAAAGGTTAACAGTTCAAATTGCTCACTGGTGGGTGATATCGCCTAGGTAGGGAAATAGCTGAGTGCATTCTGTAAATTATATTGAAATAACTTTTAATAATAACTTTAAGAATTTCTTTTTTCAGATCAGTGTCCATTATTTTCTGTTCAATTTCTCATCGCCCACCCTCAACTAAAATCGCCCAGGTTGGGAAACTCCGCTATAGAGGAATAACTTTAAAAAGAGGAAATGACTTTCATCTATCTTTTCTGTGTAGATCTACTTAATGAAGATGAAAAACACGTATCTAATACAGTGAGTTATTCAAGATTAGTTGATAAGAAACTGAAAAAAAGAAATGTTACAATAACAATGGCGAATGAGTGTCGTTTTATTTACTGTTGTTGGTTGCAAACTTGTCACAATTGTATTTACCCTTTCCATGATTTATGACTTCAAAGTTCAGGAACTTTAGACCGCTCCACGTCTACTGATTGATGGGATGACAGTCACTGGTCTAAAGAATTACATCGCTGTCGGTCAACTCCTGGGGTGGTGGTAACAATAGTCGTCTTCGTCTGTTTGCTAAACTGTTTCGCCTATTCTATGGACACTTTGTGAGATAACCGCCGAATCGTATTAAATTTACCTGCCAACATTTTGAGAACCGTGTCAGAAACATTCTCCAACTGGTTCTTTGGCTATACGCCTCAAAGATATAGGAAAATCTATTTTAGTACTGACATCTATGATGGACGACCAGTTCTCCACTTGACAAAACAGTAACCCAGTGGATAAAAATGCTGGTTTTTGAATTTGGTTACATAGTAATTGTGAGTTCAATCCCTGGGACGGGTAGTGTGTATATGGACCCAATGGGAACGGGTCGAGCAATAACTGAACAGTATTAAATAACTCGATGAGATATTGCTGGACATCGTTATGAGAACATTTTCACTCGTAGATTAAATAAAGGGGTAGGTTTGAAAGTCCATTAGAGTTACCCGGATCAAAAGACATCTGACGAAAGCCGGAGAAGTATAACAACTGAAACAATGTGACAACAACAAGCATGATGAAAATACTCTGCGAGTAAAAATGGTAACTTCGAATCCTAATGAAGCAAATATGGCTTCTCAGTGTTAGCTTTTATGTACCCGAGTTTGATTTTGCCAATTTTAGTTGTTCATAATTTCTCCGAGGAATTGGACACAGCCGGCATTGTGTCCTATCGCCGTTCATCCATCCGTGCACTTCAGCAACGAGTTTTCCATAGAGGCTCGTTTTGAGATCACTTCATGCTCTCAATTCAATCAAAAGGATGGGGAAAATGTATTCATTCGCAAATGAGGTGTTTTAAATTTAAAATTATATGTAACTGAAGATTTTTGTTGACAACGCAAAGGAATTGAGTAATTTTGTAAAGTTTAACCATATGTTCATTCAATTAAAATTTATAATAATGAAACTTTTCATTTAATAGCTTCCTATTGATTGATTTGAGAAAGTATTTGATAGTTTGTTGAATTATTGTGTATTTTGATTATTCCAGGACAGTAGTAAAAATAAAAAAGGAACATTTAAATGAACTTTTGATTATAATAAAAAGCATAAACATTTGAAGAGGTTTATCCCTAGTTTCCTGTTTAAAATCGGGTTTTCTGTCACTTCTAAATTCTACTCTGTACGTCTAGCGTTTCCGCATCAACTCTGAAAGCTACACTATTTATTTATTTTTCCCCAATAGGAGTAGAAAGGTTCGCCTATCGTCCGGTTCACACTTCTGCCCTCTCTTTTGTGTAGGAGGAGATGCTTATCCCTTGTTTCCTGTTTAAGATTGGGTTCCCGGTTCCTTCTAAAGACCTTCTCTTTCTATTTCATTCCCATACCCGCTTGCTTCTTAGTGGCGTCATCGCCTTACTTGGGGTGAATTGATTAAAGAAAAAATGCACTATCCCTTAATTTCTTTCCTGGTAAAAAATATATATAAAAAGTGTTTTCTTTTTATAAAAGAAAAATGGTCTTTTGCTATCATTTAATTACATATTATAAACATGTGGAGGTCTGTAGAATGCATCGGCCAAAATACTGCACAAACAACAAAAACAATGTAAATAACAAAAACTGATTTCACTGTCCAAACAGCTACTAAAAAGGTGATTTTTTTTAATTATTTCATCTCAAGTAAGGCAATAAAAACATTAAGACGCAGGAGTTACTGAGTTTGAAATACTATAAGAAAAAGAAAAACCTTATTAAGGAGCAAGAACAATAAAAGGACCAGAATTTAGGAAACAGATGATAACGATTGACAGTGCATTTAAATTTTTTTTCAAGATCAAACTTGAGTGTTCCACAAGCGAGAAGTACGAGAAAAACACTGTTAACGTAGAACAAACGTATACATCCAGTCATTTCAACTGGAAAATGATGAGACCTTGCGGCCAATCTAATACTGCTCTTAAATTCACGACGTCTAGATGAAAATAATATTTATCTTAATAGAAAAATGTGGCACAAGGCCAAAAGGGAGGATAAGCGACGGTTGGTTTACAACCTGTCTTATCTTAAACTTAGCTAGCTACGATTACCGACTCAAATATGACACAGTATTCCTTACACCTAAAAAATACACTTTACGTTCCAATCTTACTACAGTCACCATAATACCTCAGGTCTCTATATAGTCCTAACTAGTTTCCATGTGTACAATTTGTATGGGTAGCAGGAATAAAAGAACATTTAAAAATGAAACCCCAATGAATAATTACAATGAATACAATTTATATCCAAGAACCTAAAAAAATAGTATTAGTAATAAACCCCCAACAATCTTTAATTGTGGAAGAAAAATCAGTTAACTGGACGAAATTAATGCAGGACTATGTAATTAATAACAATTATTCGACCAATCACGCACTCAGACACACTCTCATCCAGGCACAGAAACAAATACGAAATACACACTCGAAAAGCGAAAAAGATCCCGCATGTATCTGATATCTCTGTCACCTAACGGGTGAGGGGGAGAGGTTAAACTAAAGAAAGTAGGGACAGACATAAAACAAGCCAATGAATATACATCCCCTAGCTAGGTTAGTTTGATGGAAGAAACCAAGGAGAAAACAAACCTAAACTATCCTATTGGGCCAGGTTACCAATGTTCAACCGGCATCAAAATGTCGCAAAAAACCCACCTTCAATATTGATGTCATCAGTTCTCAAGTTGGCATCTATGCAGATGACACTACCACTCCCTCTTGTCTCAATAATAAATACGACAGCGCTGACAAAGTTAATTTCGAATTAGCTGTAAGTGGGGTAGTAAATGGCTTGTAAATTTGAATGCCTCCAAAACTGCTCTAATTTAACCGCCAAAGAGAAACTTCCCTGTCCACTCCCATGGTTGATGCTTGACTTCGCGAGAGTGTCTCACTGTATCTTCTTGGCCTCACGTTTTCCAATGACCTGAGGTGGAACAACTATATTGAATCAAAGCAAGGAAAATCGGTTCACTGTGTCGTGCCAGAAGGTTTTTCTCGCCAGAGTCCATCTTGTACATCTACAAATCTACCCTTTATCCATCTATTGAAAACTTTTGCCATATCTAGTCTGGTGCCCCTGCTGTTCATCTTGAGATCCTCGATAAAATCCAAGGAAGGATCTGCAATGTAACCGGTCAGGATTTGACATCTCGACTTCAGTCACTCACTCATAGACATGATGCGGATTATTCCCTCTCTCTTTTCTACAAATATTTTCATGGCAATTGTTCTGATGAGCTATCTTCCCTGATTTCCCGACTACATGAATTTAAGCATGCTATTCGATTGGCATCTAGGTCCCACCCTTTTACTGCTGAAATAGTTAAAGGCAACTATCAGTTCTACTCCTGTAGTTTTTGTTATTTTTTTTTGGGGGGGGTTCTCGCGCTTTCCGACAGTGGAACTCCCTTCCTCTTTTTTGCTTCCCTGATAACTACAATATTTAAAAATTTAAATGCAACGTCAATCATCATCTTCTGTTACCGTGATCCCCCTTCTTCTTTATCCTTTCCTCAATCCCCCCTCTATATGCAGTCTTTTCACTTTTACTCTTTGTAAACCCCTGCGTTCTAGTGGCTCTTATGCCTTGCTTGGGGTGAAATGCTAAATAAAAAAGAAAAGACTGTGAGTATATATAAGTATGTAGTACTAGTAGTAGTCGTAGTAGGTATCAGTTTATCTCGCAATATAATGCTAGCGTGCCCTTTTTGATCAAACATTGTCCTTTTGCGAGCAGCGTTTACAGTTGCTTGACAGACCAATCCTTGGATGATACTCTCTTGTGCAGGTGTGACAGATGAAGGCAGAATATGGGGTCTGACATAGCTCTCTCTTCTTCTTTCGTTCCCTTCTTATCTCAAAGAGTTGGTTTCGCCTTTTCTCGGCCTTCGTGATCCTGCCATGAAGAGCATGGTGCCAGCAGCTGCGATCGTCTGCTAGCTGTTCCCAGCTACCAGAGTCAATGCCTGTGCGTTTCGGGTCCCTCTTGAAAACATCCTTGAAACATAGTGACAAAGAAGAAGTCGCACTGACAAAGGAAATATTGCATGTTCCAGGAGTTTGCTACCTCAATCACAGCGTGGTGACTTTGTCTCGCCATATGATCCTGTGGATACGTCGTAGGCACTGGAGATGGAAGCTTTCCAGGCGTTTTTTCTGTCTGAACGTTTTTCCTGTCCAGATTTCACTGCCGTAAAGCAGAGTGCTAAGGACACATGCCTGAAATACCTTTAGTCTGATGTACAAGATTAGTTGACTGTTATTCCATACTAGCAGTATGGCCCGGCATTGCGCGGCGTTGCCCGTGCTTAATTCGAAAATCGTACAACTCATACAGCAATCGCTATCACTTGACTGAAAATATTTTTGCCCTTCCTTGCCTTTAAAGGAGTGCCCTTTGCCGTGCTTATGTTGCTACATTCTTTACGTCTTGCCTATCTCACACTGCGAATTTTTCTAAGCTCTATACTAAACATTAAATCTGTTACGAAAAAAGAACTAAACAAAATGAACACAAAACGATCAGCTTTAAAAAAGGACTCGTAACTGGAAAAACCGAATGAACAAAGAATGTTAACAACAAATACTTTTTCACACCCAACCCAGTTCTGCGGTATCAGAATCAACGTTGAGTTTAAGCAAGGGAATGAGTCAATTGGAGTAAAGTGCCATGCAGATTTAATTTTTTTCCACTTGTGACGAATGCAGCTATCGATTTTTTTGCACGCTAGCAAGCTAGTTAACATTCGTGTCAGCTGTTGGCTCTCATGCTGGACAATAGAATCTTCTTGCCTATTCGTGGCAGCCAGCTATAGGCTCTCACTCTGGCCAGTAGAAAATAGCCGCAAACTACATGAAAACTGCCGTAGAAGCATGAAAAAATCGATTATTTCCACTATCGATGGGAGTTTGGAAATGCAAAGTCAGTCTTGGTCTTTCCGCTAACTTGGAGCATGTGCATGTAAATTTTGGTGCAAATCCGTCGAAAAATGCGGACGTGAATTCGTTACACACACATACACACACACACACATCCTGCCTATATATATATATATATATGTGTGTGTGTGTGTGTGTGTGTGTGTGTGTGTGTGTGTGTGTGTGTGTGTGTGTGTGAATCAGAATAATAATAGAACTTAAAACAGAAAGAGGAAGGTAATATGGTTCAACCCACCATATTGCAGACTCTCTAGCATTGATATAGGAAGTTTCTTTCTGAAATTAATTGATAAACATTTTCACAGTAAACATCCGCTACGTAAAATTTTCAATAGGAAGACTCTGAAAATTAGTTACACATGCGTTAGAAATATGGAGAAAATCATATCTTCCCATAATAGCAGAATACTTAGAAACTACCACAGTAATAAAACCCAATCTAGTAACCCTACTTGCAATTGTAGGAATAAAGACCATTGTCCAATCGGGGGTAAATGTAAGTATGAAAATGTAATATACGAGGCAACAATCTTTCCCGGGGAAAATATAAAAGAGAAAAAAAGATACATAGGTATATCCGCCGGTGATTGGAAGCTGCGTCTATACAACCATAGACGCTCATTTAGATGCCTCAGAAGTCAAACTTCCTTATCCAAACACTACTGGGATCTGGTAGATAAGGGATTAACCCCAATTTTGAAATGGAGATACCTATCAAGAGCGAGAACACCTAATAACTTCCGCGATCGGTGTGATCTGTGCATGGCGGAAAAAATCTTCATTATCAAAGATAAGAATCAAGATGAACTGCTGAATCTTCGTAATGAGATATTTTCTAAATGTAGATATAAGAAACGTTTCAAAACATGAACACCGTTTTGTAACATGTTGTCACTTATGCCAGTTCCATCTTGATGCAATAACATCGGGCATGACTTTTTAATGGAATGACTATTATGTTGATTATGTTTATCTCCATATGTATCATTGTGTATGTTTATGTGATGCGCTATGTATTTACTTATTTTTTTTTTACCCGTTTTTTTTTACGCCCAATTGTTTGAAATGTTACTTATTTAGATTTTAAATTTTAATTTATATATATATATATATATATATATATATATATATGTGTGTGTGTGTGTGTGTGTGTGTGTACTTAGCTGTGTGTGTATGTGTGTATATATGTGTATATATGTAGGTGTCTGTATATAGGTATATGTATGTGTATGTATGGATGTACATGTATGTGTATTTATGTATATTTATGTATACGTATATGGATGTACATATATGTAGATGGATGGATATATATGTAGATGGATGTATATAGTGATGATTGTATATATGTTTGTGTATGTTTTGGTATGTATGTTCTCATATATATATGTATATGGGTGTATATGTACGTATATAAGTATGTATATATAGTTAGACGGATAGATACAGGGATACATTGTTTATTTGTTTAAATGGGTGTATGTAATTGTATAGAAATGTAAGGTTTTAAATATATATGTTTATGTACACGTATGCGTATGTCCGTATATATATATGTGGGTAAATGTGTGTATATATATGAAGGTGTGGATGCAGATGGATGTATGTGTGTATATATGCATGTATGTGTGTTTATGTATTTTTGTATATTGTTGTTTTTTTTTAAGTATATATATATATATATATATATATATATATATATATATGTATGTATGTGTATATATATATATATATATATATATATATATATATGTGTGTGTGTATGTATGTATATATGTATGTATGTATGTGTGTATATATATATATATATATATGCGTGTGTGTATGTATGTATATATGTATGTATGTATGTGTGTGCATGTGTATGGATGTGTATGTGTGCATGTGTGCATGTGTATGTATGTATATATATGTGAAAAGTGTGTGTATATAGATATAGATGGATATGTGTATATGTGGATATGTGGATATATTTATATATGTGTGTACATGGGTATATGTATGTGTGTATGTGGGTACAGGCCTATGTGTATGTATATACGTGTATATGTTATTGTGTATGTGTGTATTCGCATGTGTTTTTGAACATAGAAATATAGGTCCTTGCTAGATTAGATAATCGTTATATTTTTATATTTGATTTGTAACCTGTAGTCGATATTAAATTTGTCAAATTTTCTCAATTCCACAGCGGCCCTTTCAATAAATGCAATTTTACTTTCCTTCGCCCCATCTCTCTCCCTCACCTCGACTTTCCCTCCCTCTTATTCTGACATTAAATCGTCTATGGTGTGTGTATGTCACCACGAAATGTATCTTTATGCATTAGACATCCGACAACATTCATATTTCTCTTACTTAAACCCCTTCCACTCACCTCTCCTAAAATCCTCTCTGTTAAGGTTTAATCTCCCTCCTTCTCTAGACTCTCTCTAAATTCTGTTTTTATTTCCGGAGTTGTTTTTTCTGTTTTCTTTTTGAATTTGTAGGTCTGATGAATTGAATCGTATTTACGATTCCAATGGAATAAATTATGACCATGGAATATTAGTGTTTAAGCCTTTTTATTATATCCTTACTCTGTTCTGGACATTGAGTTCTACCTGGATTCTATCCTCTCGGAATTTTTTATTCAAAAATATATATATATGTGTATGCACCTATGTATATATATTTTGCATATGTATGTGTATATTTACCACTAATATATATATATATATATATATATATATATATATATATATATATATATATATATATATTACATTGAGCACTTTTTTATTATTTTAGCTGTTGGTAGGGAGAGCTTTACCTTTGATTGTGGTAGATGCTATTTTCAGTACCCTAATTATTTTATTAGATGCCTTTGTCAGTACCCTAATTATTTTGTATTCAATGTTTTGGGGGGTTTTAAGCATTTCACCCTAAGCAAGTCAGAAATGGCATTATCACACACGAGGTTATGGAGAGTGAAAATGAGAAAAAAGAGTGGGTGTAGTGGGGATTAAAGAAAGGAAAAACGAACATGTATCAACGCAACAAAACATGGTGTCTGAGGTTGCATTTAGGTTTTTGATGATTGTAGTTATCAGGGAAGCAAGTGAGAGGAATGGAGTTCCAATATGAAGAAATGCGAGGAAAGAAACTGTTAGAAGGGCGGTAACATTTAACTATTTCAACAGTAAAAAGTTGGGAACTAGATGCCAATCTAGTAGAACACTTAAATTCATGTAGTCTGGCCACCAGGGAAAAATGCTCATCAGTGCAGTAGCTATGAAAATATTTGTAGAAAAGACAGAGGGAAGCCGCATCACGTCTGTGAGAAAGCAGCTGAAGACAAGAAGCTAATTCAGTAACGATTACATTACAGATCCTACTTTAGATTTTTTTAAGATTATTGCAGTATGGGAAAGTAGGGGAAAATTTCATTGATAAAACTTTAACTACGCAACTAGTAATAAAAATCACAGACATGCAATCTATGTTGTTATTCATTTAAACATCATTTAATACTAATATATATATATATGTATGTATGGCTCACATATAAACGAAAAGAATTATATATATATATATATATATATATATATATAGATAGATAGATAGATAGATAGATAGATAGATAGACAGACAGATAGATAGATACACACATATACAATACACACATACATACATATATATAAACTTACATAGTTACAAACCTAATATATATTTTTCAGTGTTTGATGCAAAATAAATGTCTATTTTTAAGACAATATAAACTTATATTTATGATGACATTTAAGTATAATTTCATTTCTCTGGTTCAATAACTGGCTTGTAGTTTTGTACGTAATTATTTTAATTCTTTTTTCCAGGCATTGTTTGCATCTGTTTATATATATATATATATATATATATATATATATATATATATATGAATTAAGATCAAATATAGATAGGAATGCAAGAGAATGATAGGATAAGAGACAAATAGCAAATCTTTATAAATCTGACATGGTTTGCTTTTATTAACACTTGAGATGTGCAGGTTTATTGTCCACGAGGGTCGGTTAAGTGAAGGTGAGAGGGGGAACACGTCGCGGTCTTTACTCATTCCCCCACGAGAATGAGATGTGACACAAGGTCGGATTAATGTGGGGACCCGAGCGTGTACACCCGGGTAGGGACAAGAGTTCCCCTCAGCCCCCGCAACCGACAGTTGTGCTGGCCTCGGTGCAAGCACCGATCCCTCCCTCTGGTGCAATGGGAGGGCGCGCCCTCGGGCAGCTGTTCCCCAGGGCTGGGCACCTCTTCAGTATTATTTTCTCAGTTGCCCTTCCTACCTTAGACAGAGAAGCCCCTGAGCGCACTCTGTCCAAGGACAGAGACGCAACTGAGAGATTATAAATAAACCGCATACACACCTCCAAGTAGGGGGAACACGTCGATCTACTCCGGAGCCAAGAAATAGGCTGTATTTATGTCAGCTGCTGTTAGCATCGTAGCCGTTTGGCAATATCGTTTGGTTGATGACTAAAAATTAACTTCCGCATTTTGACTGTACACATGGGTTTCATTTGGACACCATGTGTATTTAAAGTAGTTTCCGGTTATTATTTTTAATTAGGAGGACTTGTGTATGTTTATATTTCATTTGTTTTACTTTTTGTGTATCGGTCTCTGAAAAAAAAAACGCTGAGTCACCTGAAGTTAACAGCATTCGGACGTTTGAGTAGCCGGCAGTAACTTCCGGCCGGGTGCGATACCCTTACCCGTGTTTTAAATTGATTTCCTGCAAAAACAATTGTGTTTTTCCAATTTTGGGTGCTGTCAGAACCACCGCCGTGTAATTTTACGTAGTCCTTTGAAGTTTTGTTGAAATCGGTTGAAAAATGTAGGAAATACGGTCCCATATATAAACGAACAGACACACACATACACACACACACACACAATCTGCGTTTTATAATAAGTTATATATTATCATAAAACAAAACTAAAAATAGTAAACCAAATTTCCGTAATTAGACAGGGAACTTCGGAAATATAGAGTTAAAGTAGACTTTAGAAGAAACCGGAAACTGCAAAACAGGAAACAAGGGATGAACATCTACCGGACCGGAGAGGAGTGTGAATCGGGTGATAGGCAAAGATATACTCCTACTTTCTTACCAATCATGATGCTGACCAGTGATCTATCGCCGAGTGTATTTTCTCGATGAAACGGTAAAAAATTCTTAAAAACATCATTCCTTGAAAAGGAGTAATTTAATTTTCGCAATTTCTACATTTTTGCGAGCTTCTTAATGTCAATTGGTTGATAAACATCACGCTATTAAAGTTATTACGCTGACACCTTTGTTCAATTAATTACTATCTGCTTTCCGAAGTTCTGTCAATGGACGCATTAAACTCATTGTCCAATCGAAAATATTTTTTGTAGCTTAGATGTGTTAAATCTGGTTAAAAGCGAATATGAATGCGAGTTTTACAAACGTAGATGCCAAGAGCATTTGCAATGAATTTGAAAGCGTCTATTAAAATGTTTCTCAAGTAAGAGACTTTATTGGAAACGGAAGTAATCATTGTCGCTAAAAAGCTCTCGAAATTTCACGGTATTAATCTTACTTATAAAAAATAAAAGACGACATCCACGGAAGTCACAATGAAGATCGAACCAAAAATGAATGGAGAAAACACATATTTCCTCAGCAACATTTTCACGATGATTTTGTAAATGATTTCATCCCAAGAGCACGAGCAGGAAGACGTTTAGATGGAGTGAAAGTCAAAGAGAATGAGAACACTGAGAATAGGAAGGATTGAGGAAATGACAAAAAATGAACAGGTTTAAAGACTCATTGGAAAGTCACATTAAAGATTGTAGTTATCAGGAAAGCAAGAAAGCGTAAGGGAGTTACACAGTTGGGAAGAAATAGAAAAGAAACTAGTAGCGGTCGCATTTAGTTGGTTCAAGAGTAAAACGGCAAGACATAGTTTCCAGTCTAGTAGCCCGCTAAATTCATGTAGTAGGAAAAAAAGTGGGGAAAAGCTCGTCAAAGTATTTGCCATGGAAATATTTGTAGAAAGACAGCGGGAAGCCACGCGAGAAAGTAACTGTAATCGAGATATATTTAACAGACGTTAGAAGCCGAAGATGCCTGATCTATTTGATTTCAGCAGCAGTGATATCGATTATCTAACAGATAAGTTTTAAGGATATTCTTCATCATCATCTACTTCTCAAACTCTGAAGGTCCTTTGGTGGACGTAAAACTTCTCCAGAATCGGGAAGAATTATTTTATCACGCTGACCCAATGTCTTTTGGTAAGGTCAGGTGGGGTTCATTTAGTCGATGATTTTGTTTCATTAACTCACAAGGACATTTTGCGCAAACGAACGTAACTGGAATTCGAACTCGGATCTCCGTTTTTCATCCAGTGTCTTTATCCATTACACCACCCGTACATTCAAGCTTACAACATACTGTATACTCGGGTATCGTGTGAGTTTTTATGATAAGATTTTTTACTCAAATTATTTTTGGTCGCACTATACATAAATACATTTTTTGAAGAACTCAATTTTTTTTTTGTGACCGTTTGAAATGTAGACAGGTACATTTTTTGTGGAGAGGTTTAAAATGTATGCACAAAAACTCCAGGGATCGCACTATATGTGACGTCGTCTTATACACGAATATATCCGTTATTTTTTTTTCATTGTTCTTACTAATTCGTCAGAGATTAAATCTCATTTCATTTGCCTAAAACGCAAAAAAAGGGGCCATCGAACAGTCAGTTATATGCCATGCGTGATACACACTTAGCTGATCATGTATCTTTCCATACGTGACTGACGAGGTAGGTTTTTGTCCCGGAGTAAGTTGCCATTTCTTTCTGCGGTAGACCAGCTGTCATCCTAAAGAACGCGGTCTGCCCTGCTATTTACTCATATCTGGTGGGAGAAGGAGAGGATTCATACCTTTCCCAAGGCTATTTGCACGTAAGTGAATGCGATGGATTTGACTGGAATTTGAACTCGGCTCTCTGATTCATCGATCCGAGTCGCTATACATTACTCCACCTTGCCTCATCGAACAAACAGTAAGAATTGATTCGTTTACTAAATACAAACAGAAACAATTATATTTCTACATTGTTTGATTTGTATCTACAAACGTTGTTACTGAATAAATGGAGTTTTCTTTTCTAATATAATCGAATCATTGAGTAAGCAAGCAGTTTGTAGCAAAAAAGTATATGCGATTTTATTATAAGGGATACAAGCACTGGAAAGATTTACGCTGTGAAAATGACGTCTTTTAAGGTATTCAGTTGGATTTAAGACAATATATCAAACAATTGTAAGTCATTTCCTTAGGATTTGACACTATCTCCGACGTATGCCGGAAGACAAGGTGAGTAAAGGATTATTCTGTATTTTATCTTGACAGCGAGGATAATGTCAATAACGCATTTGATATCACTGCAGAAAAAGT